>VXAV01012080.1:0-91654 GCA_013399715.1 Alectura lathami
CTGCGCTCGTCGGCGGAGCCTCCGGGGAGCGGCCAGCCCGGGGCGTAGCGCTGCCGGCGTCCGCCGAACTTCGCTTCAGGTCCGCTTGCTTGCTGTGTCCGTAGGCACTTACTTACCTGTTTGTTTCTTCACCCTGAATCAGCGCTGACGCTGCTCCTCTTGGCCAGCTCTGCCAGGCCCGCTAGGTTGCAAGCAGTGCAATTGAATGCCATAATTTCATTGCCCACTAAAAACTCGGGGATTTCGAAAGCGTTCCTTCTCTCCCCATTTTCTCTAATTTTCTTCTTTTGCAAACTCCTCGTGGTTTTATTGAAATCCCTTGGGCCTGGGTGTGCAGGGGTTGCACAGCCTGCTCTGTTTCCACTTGCAATGCTGAATTTTCTGCTGGAGATATGAAAGCAGCAGAACAGTGGTCGGGGGTAGCTAGCGTAGACCTTGGGAGCACACCCTGGTGCCTCCACAGTGTGCAGCGTTCAGCTCTGGGGAGCGTCCTTTGCCTTCACGTAGCGCTTGTGCTGGTGGGCTTAGGTTAAATAGGTTTTGTGTTGACCCTTCAGGAATGCACACGTTTTTGTCTGTTTTGGGACTTCTGTTTGCATCCTGAGAGAGAAAGCAGGAGCTGGGGGTTGGCGGTGACATGACCGCCCATGGGACTGAGGAAGAGGTGTGGGGCTGTTCCCCTGCTGATCAGGACAGCTTCCAAAAGGCAGAGCATACCTGTGCCTTGCATGCAGATCCTCATGTGGTGACTGGGTGTGAAAATTAAGACCCCTGCTTATCAAATTCAGATTTTCTCTCTATGCATCATTTTATGTTGGTACTCACAGCATTCAGGAGTGCAACTGTTTGCACTCCTTGGTTTTTCCCCCAGCCCTACCATCTGTCTCTCTCCCTGTCCAGTTGTTCACTTTTTCATTTTTCTTTCATTCCACGGAGCTTTCCCCCTGCGCCTCTCTGTGAGGGCTGATGGAGGCCAGGCTGCTTCTGGGCTCAGTGCTGGGTCTAGCTCTAGCCCCGCTTCTCACCTCTCAGGGCTTTCTAGGAAATCCTCCTGCTTTGTAAGGCCGTCAGGAGGGGCACTGCTCACAGCTGTCCCGTGCACATCCCAGCCCTGTGCCCAGTGCGATAGGACAGGTGCCCAGCTCAGGGCTGAGCACGCTGGTGAATCGTTTCCATGCAGGGGCTGTGTGGACGGAGGGCCTGTGCGGTCAGATCTGGCAGCTGTGAATCACTGCTGTATGCACACAGATTCAAGCAGAGACCTAAAGATGGAGCACTGGGGTTCCTAGTAGAAAATGTGCATTGAAACGCACGCTTGAGCGTGCCAGTTTTTCCCCTCATTCCCTATTTAACTGGTGGGATTGCATCGTGCTGTCCCGCAGCTGGCATTGCTGTAAAAGAACCGTGCTGCGGACGAGTGCTGTGTCCATGGGCGATGGGGCAGTTCTTCAAGATGCCTTCATGGTGCTTGTGGCTTCACTTCACCTGCATGTGGGGAGGTGGCTGCCGTCCTTAGGGCTGCTGGGTCTGGAAGCCACATGTAACCCCTAGCCGTAGCTCTCGGCGCGTAGTGCAGCAGCTGTCGCGAAGGGCTTTGTGCAGGCTGCTGCCCTAATGCTGCACGGCTCCTGGTGCTGGCAGGTCCTGCTGCCTGGTGCTCCTGGTGTGCACGTACCCAGCCCTGTTTGTGCTGTTTGTCCCCGAGGCAGGCCAGGTTTTGATTTCAGACTCAGTTAATAAGGAAAATCTGTGTTTAATGGAATTACACAATACAGAATCAGTGTGAAAGAAGATTTCTTTTTCTTCCTGGTGCTTTGTTTCCACATTAAAATCTAATTTATGTAATGCCCGAGCAAAGTTATCCTTTTCAACTCAAGTTTCCCATAGTTTGTGTATATCAAATTGCTTTGCGATGCTTGGAGGAGTGGGCTGCTTGAGTACAGCATTGCTGTTACATCCAGATGTCCTTGGGTTAGGCATGGCCTCTCCATGTATATATATATTTTTTAACACATTTTTCACTCTTGCATTTCAACCAGAATTAACTTTAATGTTTGCTCTGTGTTAATAGAGTCATGCATTCAGAGTATCTATGGGGGGTGGTTTCTTAAAAGGCTGCTAAATGTTTGTGACATACTGTTGGGGTGCTGGTTTTGCTCCAAAAAGAGCCTTTAGCACAGTGGAGCCCCACAAGCTACTTGGACAGGAGCCTTTATGATACATAAAGTTACACAAGCTGGATTTTCCACCCTTGGCAGAAGATAGCTTTTCTCAGGGCTGTATCAGAAAGTTGCCCTATGAGGTTACAGTATTTTCATTTGTTTTGGTTTTTCTGTCTGTGACCTACATGTGGGACTGAAAGTGTGGTACCTTTTACTGTACTGAGTCCAGACATAAGTAGTGTGAGGGTTTGATAATTTGTGTCTGTGGAAACGAAAAATAATTCTTTGAAGCAAGTGTTTAGGAGGTATTTAGATTTATTAAATGCTGTCAGATATTTGGAATAAGCAATTTTATTTCAAAAATTGAATAGCATTGTACTGTAGCTTAAAAAAAAAAAAAAAAGAAGTTGCCACTGTACCTGTGCTTAATTGAACACCAGTTGCCAAGTTGGCAGGAAGAAATGATTTAGAGTAGAGCTATTTTGCATCTGAAAAGATCTACTGTGCTCGATCCCCTGGCCAGCTACATCTGGAGCTTTCATTACTCATAAGTAGTTTCCTGCAGTTGTTCCACATTTAATTAAGCCAAGTTATAGATATCTTTAAAGAAGCATGAATTGTATCAGTAGCAGTGACTTCAGTGGGCGCTTGCCACCAGCTGTAATTTTTACAGCTGCTGAACACCCTTTGCACAGGCTTTAATTGTTCTGCAGAACTCCAGCATTAAAAAGCAAGTGAGAACTCAGCCTGAGCCTTCTGTGGGAATGCCGTAAGCATGCTGCTTGGGCTCGGGCTTTGTTCAGACATTCTGTTGGGGATGGTGGAAGGGTGCTCTGTGCTGGGAGCCGGGAGGGAGGAGGAATGCAGATCCCTGCTGCAGGGCTGCTGGTGATGAGAGGGAGGTGACAGCAGAGCATCTGCCAGAGCCTTGGCTCAGGCTGCCCGCAGCCGTGCATCGGGGGCTGCGCTCGCCCAGCTGCGGCTGCAGAGCCGGTGCTGTCGGCAGTAGCTGGGGCTGTGTCCCTGCTCCTGCTGCCCTGTGCCACGCAGCACTGCTGGGTTTCCACTGCTGCCTGCCTCACCACAAAGGACAGTGCCAGCCCAGCGAGATGCAGGTGCTGCCTGCTAGTGTAGGATCAACACGTTTCTGTAGTCTGAGATGTTGGGTGTTCACTTGGAAGAAATTGCATGTTTCTTTCAGCATGAAGTTGTCCAAGGCGCCAATTGCAGCCATCCATAGCTGGAAATGTTCAGAAGTGGGAAATGCAGGGAGAAAGCACATTTGGGGATGGTGAAGATCGTCTGTTTTAACCCTGAGTAGAAGTTAAGCTGTGGAGGACAGTGCTGGTGATCACTGGTGCCTCTCCCCCTTGTTCCCTTTTCTGTAGGGGGACGTGTGGTATTTCCTCTTCTCTTGGGAACGTGGAGTGGTAGGCTGGGTCTGTGTGCTCCCTGGCTCAGGCGAATAAGCTCACGGAGGTTTCATTTCTTCTTGCTTCCCCTGGCTTGCCTACGTGCTGCATGAACACCACCAGGTTAAGAATGCGAGAAGCCAAACAGTGGTGTAATGTTTGCCCAAGTTCTGTAGTACCTGGGTTGCTGGGAGCAGAAGAGGCATCCAGCCTCACTGTGCTTAGCACTGGAGCTGTGATCAAGTGGCTGGATGGGAAGTAGCAGCGACCCTGTGCTGCTGGAGATCACGGAGTTGATCCTACAGCAAAGTCAGCCCAGGAAGCTTTACTCCGCTTTCTCTAATGCCAGCCACGGAACACTTCACCCTACTCCCCAAATGCTTCCCCAGAGTACGGCTGGAGTCAGTGTTTTGTCAGGTTTGGAAACGAGCTCTCCACTGCAGAGCATTTGCCTGTGCCCTGTAAGGTCTCTGCAGGTCGGTTCCCACTGCTGTTCTGCAGAAATAAATCCGTGCACGGCATTCTTGTGAAGCACCTGTGTGAGTTTCTGCACAGCAGGTGGGTCCTGTGCTGCACCTGGGTGTGGAGCTCCAGAGAATGGAAGATTTCAAGGTAAAAGATTTCTTTCATTCCTAATTTACCTTTCTGTTTCAATCAGTGAATAGCTTCCATATGTTACAACACAGCCAGGTGGCACCTATCTAAACATTTTCCCCTTGTTGAGGTAGACAGGTGGCCTCACTAATTCTGGTTCTGAACACAGTCATGTTGGGGAAGAGGTTCAGAAGACTTTCTGGAAGGTGCAAGGGAGCTCAATGCAAGCTGCCACTTACATGTGAGCCTCCAGAACAGCATGAGTTCGCTGGAGTTGGGAACCTCCCTGGTTTTGGTACACCTGGGGATGTCAGTGGAACAGCTGAGCTAACGGTCCCTAGGTTGAGAGCAAAATTTATGGCACTGAGTTATTAGGTGGCTAAAAATGGTACATCTCTTAGAGAATGGTTCTTCAGTACTGACTTGGCTGTTAAGTACAGCTTTGCTTGTTAATGGGAGCTTAATCATGGAGCAGTATAACTTTAATAACAATGGAGAAGGAGAATGGAGGCAAGTAATTATTTTGTAGTGGGGGGAAGGGAGCACAATACATCTGGAGCTAGAAGCTGCATAATGATTTTTGTGGAGCCTTAGCACTTAGTAGGGCACGTGTTCATAAAACAAACCTTTTCGGTAACAGAGAACTAATATATGCATTACTTAAGAAGAGTATTAGAAGTAGCTGAGGTTGATAGACTCCTGCAGCATTACCTCATTAAGCATCTTTCTGTGGGGATGAGGGAAGGTATATGAAGTGGATCTGTGTTAATTGGTTATGCCACCTGAAGTCTTTGTCAGGCCACTGGTGTGCTTTTTATTGTTATTTTTTTCTTTAATTCTTTACTGTATGGTTGGTTTTTGCAGATGTTCCCTTTTGAAATAGCATACTCATTTTCCTTTGTCATCAAGACCAGCTGTTGTACAGGAGACATACAAATCCTGTACTTATTGTCAGGTATTGAAAAACAGTTATCCTGTATAAAGGCCCTCATTGCCTGCCACGTCTCTCAGCTGTCTTGAGAAGTGTTTTTCAAAGTATTTCCCTCTATGTTGAAGTCCATGATAAGTGATACAGCGTCTTACTAATGCTTGATCAAGAGACGGGAGTACAATGAAGGCAAGAGATGGGCTTGATCTGCAGGAACGGTCAAGTTACGTAACCGCAAGGATTAATTTTAACCAAATGCTTCCTGTTTTCTCTTTACAGTGGTAAGATTAGGTCTGACACTTTACTGGACTCAACACAAGCTTTTCCACTGACTGTTTAATTGGCATCAAATACCCTGTGTTTTTCCGCTGGTTTGAACAGGTGCAGGAGCAGAACAGGGTGCCTGTGTACTGACTGTTAGAGAGATGTTGGAGAAAGCTGGAGCTTGTGTGCTGAGTTTCCCTCTTCACCACTCCAGCCTCGTTGTTGGAACTGGTGTGTGTGAAGTGAGTTTCAGGTGTAAAACTCTCTATTTGAGCTGTCACAGTGCCAGCTTTGGATGTGTCATGACGCAGGTTGCGATGGGTAGCATTTTCAGGTGTTTGAGTCAGATTTTTAGACTGGGGAACCTCTGTCCTACTTCATTGCTTTATGTAACAGTGAGCCTCTAGAGCTGTGCTGTTGGCACGTGTGAAACAGGAGGACTGTGTGTTGGAGCAGGGGATGAAGTCAGAGTCCTGGTTGCATTTCCCTGTCCTCTAGGTATCTGTGGCAAAGCCTTCAGAGGCATATACCTAAAAGCAGTGTCTAGTTTTGGGATTTCCAGTTCTTGGCTGTTCAGACTAGGTCCTCTTTGGTCTGATAATTGTGTGCTTTTTTTCCTCCAGAGAAGCTGAGCACTGGCAGGCTCTGACTTTGTCCCTGCCATGTTTGGTGCCAGTGATCACAGCTGTCCCATTTTGAGCATTTAAGCTTGGGCTGAATCTCAAACACCAGGCTGCTAATGAATGGAGAGAGCTGAGTGCCTCCAGAAGGCAATTGAGCCCACTCAAGGCCTGAATCTCTGCAAATGAGCTGGGGACACCATGTCAGTTCTGCCTGGAGACCTGTCATGCCGTGTAGGGGTCCATCCCTTCCCGTAACAGATCTGCTGCTCTGCTCCCCAGCCTGCAAAACGTGTTCAGTTCATGTCCTGTTTTTCATGGAAGTGTTGGGGTTGAAGTAGTTGGTCCTTATGAAGTAGTTGGAGATGTTCAGCGAAGACTGGGACCAGCTTGTCAGCTGCTGCTTACTGGCATGGCTCCACTGATGTCAGCACACCAGCTGAGGATTCTGGACCCACAAATGTGATTATCGTTATAATAATAGCGTCAAACAAGTAATCATTATTTTTACTCTCTCTTTTCATTTCAAAATGAGAAAATGATTTCCTCTTGGATCAGTGAAAGTAATTTACATTAGGCACAATAATGCTCTACATGGAAATATAATTATTATTCATTTGTATGGCACCATCTGGGCACTAGAAGCTTTACAGACGTATGTGAGGAAAGGTCCCTGCCTGGAAGAGCTGAATAGCAAGTGTAGCTTGGTAGCGCCTGAAACAAGTCACAGGCGTCACTGCTGCGGTGCTGCCGTCACATACCTGCTCAGCACAGGGCTTCCGCAGACTGCTTCTCACTGATTTCTGCTCGCTGCCCGGAATTCCTCTGTGTCTGGTGTTGTACAGTGTAAGGGTAGGATGAGTCGAAGGGTTGATCATTGCAGATGAGTCAAGAAAGAAATCAGTGAGAACCTAGTGTTATAAATTGGCTGCCCAGCTGTGTCCAGGGAGGTAAAGGAGATTTCCAGGCTTGGAACCAAAAATTGTGTTGCTGCCTTGTGGACCTGAGTGCTGTGGAGTACTCCTCAGCATTGCATTAGGCGGAGGGCTGAATGCTCTCCTAAGGCTGAGCATGGCTTAGAAGGTGAGAGGCTGGGTTGTGTAGTCTGGTGGATATAGGAATTGAGCAACAAGTGATGATGCCTTGATTGATGCATGGTGTAACCTTGCTGAGCTCATTCTTTTGTGTGAGGTACCACAAGGGTCAGAACAGGACACTTAAATCATGTGAGTCCTTATTTTTAGAGATGGTTAGAGGATTCCTCCAAGGGACAAGCTATTTATAGCATATCTATAATTGGCTTTTCTTTTTTTGCATAATGAAATTAAATTTCACCATAAATTAGTATCAGTTTAGTATTTATAAAAATAAGTTAGCTGGAAAAGCTTTCACACTGGAGTGTGGTTGAATCTGAGGTCAGATCTTGAATGCTTCCCACATATTCTGTTCTCACGCTGCTGCCTCCATTGCTGCTCGGTTATATTATTAGAGAGTATTAGTAAGTTGAATGTTTATTTAAAACAATTCTACAAAGCTGAATGAGAGTGTAAAGTTCCATTTAACGTGGATTTGGCTGGATGAGTCATGGGCACTCATTTCTACTTCATACTGCAGCCTTTCTTGTCCTTCAGATGTGCTTTTTGGTTCAGTTCTGTTGATGCAGTCTGAGTATTTTTCTTACTGTTGATGGCATTCACTGACTTTTCTTAATGCCGAGTTTTAGATTTCATGCTCTCTGAATTTCTGAATGGTCTTTGGATTGTTTTTAAAATCCAGCCTGTTTGTAGTTAGCTTTGTTCTCTATAATTGCACTCTTTGGTTGAGGAGGACATATGGTTCAGTTAAAACATCTTTTTCTTTCTTGAAGAAAAAGCAATGAAGGTCATGACTGTATTGACTGCAGTGAAGTAGTTCCCTGAAATTATATCCAGCTCATTGACCCATACTTGAGAAGTGAAGAGACAAACCTGAAAAATGACATTTCCATGGCAAGCTTTTCATTCCTGAGAAACGAGCAGTCATGTGTCAGAGATGGAAGGCCAGTCCTCTTGTCGTGTGCTGCCTGGGAGCTCATCGGGGTGACGGACACCTGGCCGCAGGTGATGGAGCCCCGCAGCTGCTGGGGTTGTTGGTTATCTTCCTAATTGAGGATGTTTTTCCTCACTTTGGTGGAGTACCTGGAGCCGTAGCTTCCTTAATGACCATCTGCTAATAGGATCATTTAAACTGAACCTCTGTGTGGAGATGGGGTGTCACCAGGGAGCTGCATCTGGGTCATCTTGAACAGGCATGTGGAGAAAAAGAACCTGTTAGCAAGTGAGAATAGGCCCAGTAGTGATGCCACTGTCATGAAAAATAGCAGCTTTTTGCCTGAAGAGGTCCAGATTTGTGTAGGTGGAGCTAATTTGTATGTAGGCCCCTAATTATATTGCCTTGTTGCCCACGGGCTTGTTTATGCACATAAAACTTTCCCAGGAGCTTGACACAGACACTTAAGTACATAAACATGGGTTCCGGTGGCTACCTTAAGGCATTTGAGTTCAGCAGCTTGGCCTGCAGCGGATAAAACCCGAGCAAACAAGCTGAAGAGGAGTCAGTGTAGTAAACAAAGCTGTTAGTGTGTATACCAGAGGAATAATAATACTTTGCACAGCGGCTGTGCCTCAAATTGCTTACATTTTGGCATCCCCTTGAATTGAGTTTAGTCACTCAGCTGCATAAATAGAAACTTGGAGGTGCTGTCTGCTCGGGGCGTGCATGGAACGGCACATCAGCAAGGAGCGAGCTTGTTCCTCTCTGGCAGCCTTACAAGAGAAGACGTGCCAGCCTTCAGCGCAATATTTTGATAAGTCATTGGTACCTATTAAAATAATAATTATTGTGATAATTATAACTGTAGTTGGCTCTCAGACTGAGCTGCTGAGTGGAGGATGAGGGGAGCATGACTCCCTGCGTGGTTCGGGTCCCACTGGCTGAGATTGGTGCATGCAGCTGAGGGCGTTCAGGTGCAGGTTGTGCTGCAGCACTGATCCTCATCCCCTGCCTGAGCTGCTCACAGCAGATGTGATCCAGCAGGCTGTGGTGTTCTGTGACGTTACCATGATTAAGTGCTGGAATAAGCTTGTGACTGGCTTTCTGTGTGCACTGTGTGGCTCGTTGTGCCTGCGACGTCACAGCGAGGTTGTTGCTTTTGGTCCAAAGAGCCCAGGTCAGGCCCTGGTAATGTTGCAGCCCACGGGGAGGGGTCTGTAAGCAGGTAATGCTACAGCTATGGTGGCACTGCCTTGAGCCTCTCTAATCCAATTCACTGTTAAACATTTACACTGGCTGGGCTGCCACTGCCTGAACCCTTCTGCTGAGGGACTGCAAGTGATTAACCACTATTTATTAGAAAAAGATGGCTTCAGATCTGCTCATTTTCCAGACTGTAAACATATATTTCCTGTCCTCAAACCCCGTGGTTATATGATACAGTATCTTTCCTATTTGATTTCTTTTGAAGTTGATCTTTGCATCCCTGGATACCTAAAAGAAGCAACCTGCATTGCTTGTTGCCTGGCACTCGTTTGAGGCTGCAGGAACCTGGCACGTGGGAGCGCGAGGTGCCTGCTCCTGCTTGGGGTTTCAGCTGCGGCTGCTGTCAGCAGGAGAGTTCAAGTCTTAGGTAGGGCAAGTTGCTGTGTGGGGCAGTACAGAAAGTAGGTCAGCTGTACAGCTCCGGGACCTTTGTGAACACGACCAGTTTGAAAATTGGGTAAATCTAAATGCATTGATCATGCTTTCAGAGCACTGCAATTTTCTGGAAGTGCATCTTGTAATGAGCCCGTGTTTTGAGTGATAATTGACACAGAAATACTGAGACTTACTGTGATTTTTGGGCAGGTTCACGTAGCCCAGGGCTTTGGTGCCAGGCTTGCTGTGGGATCAATGGGTTTTTGCACATACTCTGCACAGCAGAATTTGAGTTGAGTTTATGTGAAAGATAGAGGGTTTGTCTTTATGTAGGCAAATCTGTAAGCAAAAAGAGCTTTACTAGAGTTTAAACAAGTTTGACACACTTAGTTAAAAATCCAGCCTTAGCCTTTACCCCCTATGTGTGTATTCATTGCTTCAGGCTAAGGTAAGCCTACAAACTGTAGCAGCAACGAATTTGCATTGAAAAGGTAAAGCAGTTCTTTTTTTTTGTCCATTATAGTGCCATCACCAGTCTGTCAGACTGAACAGCTCTCACGCTAGCCAGTTGTTACCGTGAGGATACGGTGAGGATATTTCATTCTGCAGTTTCAGTCCCTCGGGGGATTTTCACTTTCTAGCTGTGGATCTAAACTTGAAGGTGTATGTGAACTTCAGCAGTTCTCACATCAAGTGCTTCCTCAGGAGTGCCTGTAACTGAAGAGGGAAGTCAGGGTCTCGCAGGTCAGTTGGTTCTTCCAGGACCCTGTGCTGGGGCAGTGTGGGTGTCTTAACAACTGGTGGAGGCCCGGGTTGCTTTTGAGTGTTGCTAATTCTGTAAGGAGCGTTCAGAGGTCACACGCAGTGCGAGAGGTGCTTTCTGTGTGTGGCACTTGGATAAGTGAAGGGAAGCCCTCGAGTTTCATGCTGTCCTGGACTTAATTAACTCTGAGTTGTGTTTCCAGTTGCATTTTGAGACTTAAAGCAGCCTTTGATCTGAACTCTGCCACCTCAACAAACTCGTTTGGTGGTTTGAAGCCATCTGTAGCCAAGGAGCAAGGTGGTGTTATGCTCGTTAGCAAACTTTTGTCTGATGTTGTAATTTTAACGTAGTTGTGTACAGGTACTTCCACCTGCTGCCTGAACAGTTCACTTATGCCAGAGCTGTTCTTGGCGATCACAGCAGTCGCTCAGGGCCTGGTCTGAAGGTGCTGGGTGTTACATGGCTGGCCTCAGCACGGCTGGGGCGGTGATGGCACAGTTCCTTAGAAGGTGGATTGAGGTAATCAGAAAGCGAAGAACTACAGGTCTCTGTTAGCTACTTGGTGAACAGCAGCTCCTTTATGGAGGAGTGTTTCTCCTCTATTGAATGAATTTGTTTTTATTTTCTTTGCTTGCTGCCGTAGATGGTCTGGTTTTGTCCTGACTTGTAGTTGCCTACTTTGACTCCTTCTTGTTTGTTTAAAACTTCTGCAGCATCTGTGTATCCCCAAATGTTTAAACCTGTTGCTATGGGGTATTAGGGTGGTAGAGGTGCTACAGTGGTTTGAAAAAAATCTCATTAGTAAAGAGCCATTGGTTATTTTATTTGCCTTTTTTCCCTATTTACTAGGGTAGAATGTATTCAGGGCTTGACACTGCTGCTCTTACATGAGCAGAGGTGTGTGTGCGCATGTACCTGTATTCCATCGTGGTCAAATAGTTGGTCCCAGTGCCAACTAATGGTGCTTACTAATGTAAGCAAGAGTGTGGGTGATTGGCTGTGATTTTCCAGGCTGACTCTTAATGTTGCAGTATTTTGCTTTACAGTATACAATCTAAATGAGCCGAGGACTTGGCAAGTCAACAGTTGATCAGGATTGGACTGTTCTAATAGCCAGTTCCGTCTGAAAATCTTCACTTTGCTATTTAGTGTTGGTTCAGGCCTCAGTCATTGTCCTGTATAAGCGTGGTGTGTGAGAGGTGGTTGTACAGGACTGATTTGTGAGACGGCTTTACCAACTGAAGTTCAGCTTTTTCATTGTACTGTTTGCTGTAGGTTGAAGGCAGGTCTTTCAGAGCTCGAACAGTACAGTACTCTGAGTAAGATGTGGGTCTGCAGAGCCACTGCGCACCTTCACTAGAAGCTGGAGTGCAGATAGGGTGTAAAAGTGTGTGGAAATGGTCATCTAGGAGCATCTGTGGAATATGGTCATCTTAGGGTTTTTAATGTAGGTTCTGTATATTCATTTAAGTTACTGAACTCAAATGGAATTTAAGGTTGTCCTAAAGTGTTCCATAATATTTTATATATATATATATAAATATTTGGTAGAAACTCTTCTTTATATGGGTTTTATAAATATTAGTTCTGTAAAGCCTAAAGCTGTTATGAGTCTGGTGTGATTTGTTGTGCATAGGCAGTAACTTTAAATCAAAATAATGTATAAAATCCTTCCAGCTTTCCACTTCCTACACACTCTGCCCTGAATGGAGGCTGACCATGCAAGAGGCCAGCCTGGCTGGAAGGGACAGGCGGTCTCATCCTGCTCCTCTTCCTGCAGTGGGATTCCTTAACAATGACTTCCCATCTTTAGTGTTTGTAGGAGTGCTGAAATTTGTAATTTTGGATTTTTCTTGAAGGCCTTTAGTATTCTCCTGGCCTTGCTGGTTCTCCTTCAAATCATACTGTGTTAATGATTTCATCTTATGCTGAACTGCTAAAGATCCTCATGCAGGAGGAATGCTCTCTGAGCTGTGCATTATGCTTGATGCAGGGAAGCATTATTCTGATGGAAGGTACGTTAAATCTGTCTGTGTTGCATTATGCTTTACCTCTAATTCTTTCAGCCTGCTTTCAGGAGGTTGTATGCTTCTGTAAGTGTTCACTGGTAGACTTGGGTCAGCTTTGAAAGGAGTCTGTAGGGTTTCTGAGTGGGTTTAAAATGCCTGCTTTGTCTTCAAGTTAACTGTTAGAGTTTTATTTAAATGTATTGATCCCTGCTTAAGGAGATAACCAGATTACTCGTGGGGTGGTCAAGGTTAGGGAAGACCACAAACATTTACAGTTAAGGACTGTGTTGTAGCCGATCAGCGTGTGCAGCGTGCCAGCTCTGGTGGAAAGCGGAACAGCCCTGGAAGTGCGGGAGGAGGGAGGTGTGTGTCGGGCTGGCAGCACAAGCACTGGGGGCAAGATGTGCCCTGCCCCTGCTGCCTGCTGGCCAGGTGGCCCAGTGCAGGTCCTGGTGGCAGCGGGTGGTGACAGCGAGCCCACGGTGTCCCAGGCTGCGGTCATGACCCACTTGCCCTGCAGCAGCCGTGTCTGTTGCAGAGCAGCTGGTGAGAGGGAGCCTGCTTCATGGTTCTCCTGCAGCTGTGATCAGGATCGTTCTTCTGTGAGCTGCACACATCTGTGGCCTAAAACCTGTGCTCTGCCTGGAGGTAAGCAGTGGAAATTACTGCTTCCTACAGCCCAGCATTTGCTTGCTGTTAGTGAAGGCTTGTGTGGCTTTGCTCTTGCACTTCTGTTTTTAAGGATTTAACACTGATATTTATGAAGTCATTTCGTTTGCACATAACATAAATATCAGTATCTTCTGAACATATCTAATGTGCTGCAAACCTAATACTTCTTGTAGGATTGCCAGTCTCCTTAAGTAGTCCTTTTGTGTGTGTATGAGACAGGGAAAAAACAATCTTTGGCCATTATAGCTGCTGAACTGTGGACACTGAGTCCATGAGAAGAAGCTTTTCTATTATCCCTAATGCTCTAAAGCTAGCTGAATAAACAAAATCAACACAGATGTTTCCTCGCTGGTGGTACAGTTCATAAGAGTATACTGCTAAAGGCATTAGTCAGCTGCAAGTTGGGCTGTTCTCTGCACAAAGCTGTTGACCAGATGATGCAGGCATTGCTCAAGAAAACTTCCTGCTAGGTTGAACAGACTTGCTGAAGAATACTTTTTGTGTTCACAATTTATTAACTGTTTAACACATTACTGGGATACACTTAAATTAACCAAAAAGCTGCTTTCTTAGCAGATGACAATTCAGTGAGGATGCTGCGATGCAATGCCAAGGTTGTGCCTGGATACCAGGGCCATGGGCTGGGCGTGCCGGTGGGTGTTTGCCTGTGGTCCTGCAGAGCAGATGCTTGGCTGCTACCAAGTGAAAGCAGAATCTGAATCTGTGAGAGCCAGAGGCCTTGGGCAGGTGATTTAATTCTGGCTAAAGTCTGGTAATGCCAGTTTAAACAGTTCTGTAAGAACACTGTGCATCCAAACAAAGGATTAGTAGCTCTGAGTTGGTTACATCCTGTGTTTAGTGACACAGCAGCCCGATGCTGCTAATCTGATCGGTCTGCCTCCCTTTTCTGCTTTTTTCAGCTGTTCTGTTTTCCTTGTTTAGGTGATTTGTTGCAAGATTAAGATCTTAGGTTTACAGAATTGAGTTTGACGATGCAGGTGGGAAGAGGGAAGCAGAAACAATGCCCAGTTCCGCGGCGCATCCGAGGCACCCGGTGCTGTGTGCCAGGGGCAGGGGGCTCCCAAGGTACCTGGATCCTGAACAGCTCTCACAGCTGCCCTTAAGGCAATGAGGGAATGGTTTGTGTGTGCAGCAGGCTTAGAGGCAAGCTTGAGAAATCTGGCCATGTTGCCCTTCCTGTCAGTGCAGGATATGCTATTCAAAAAAAAATTTTTTTTTACATGTGTGCACAATGACTTATATTGTTGTGGTTATTTTAGTCTGTATATATTTCAGGGATTTTAGAGGTACAGGTTGCTGTTGGAAGACCCCTGCAGTCACCTGGGTCGTGGATCATGGGATGTCACTTGCCTCAGAGCTGCTGAATTCTAGCGCTGCTTAATTCCTAATTCCTGACTCTTGCTCCCTCTTGTTGCTCTCATCCCCAACTCCATTTTCACCAAAAACTTCCTCCTTGATCCCCACATCAGGTTGAGCTTTCTGTTGCAGCTAGTTTTGCTGCTCGAGTCAGTGACACACGGAAATGCTCAGCTGCGTGTTCAGTGCTGCGCTGTGGCTGCTCCCCAGGGCCCACATGTGTGAGCAATTGCATGATGCTGTTGAGCGTGTTGCTGGATCTGTATTAGAAATGCCAGAGGCTGAAGCTGTGTTGCCCTGATCCCGCCTGATGTGTCCGATGCCCACGGGCAGTCTGTCCTGTGTGCAGATCAGCTTTCTGGTGGGATTCTCCCTCTACCATGCAGACATTTTTTCTCACGCCCATGGCTGTGATTACTCACTGCTGGCACTTTTTTGCTTTCCAAAGCTGAGCTTTTCCTTCTCTCCCTTTAATCCTTTATTCTCACTGATTTGCATCTTTACTTCTTCTCCCTCCCTTTTCTGAGCAGGGATCATTCCTTGTTCTAAGTGCTTGAGCAACACAGTTTGGTTCCCTCTTTGCAGAAGGAGGCTGACTTTGATCAGTACAAAAAGCAAATGTGCATGAATCATATTTCTAAAACCTTTTTGCATAGTCTTGAGTGTCTTTGTGACTGGTACGGAGAGTATTGCCTCCTCTGGCAGTATGTTTCTGGCACACAGCTTTTATTTGTGCAGCCAGGGACCTTGGCAAACACCTCACCTTTGACAGGAACCTAGGGTCCTTCTGGGTGTTGAATGATGCCAGTAAGGGCTTGTCAGAGTGGGAGAGCAATGGCAAAATAAGAGGTGTGAGTTTAAGACATGGTTGGTTTGATACCAAGGCCCCATGTGGGTGCAAATCCTGTGCAGAACTTACTCGGAGGCCCTCATCAAACCAGGGAACAGGGTAAAAGCAGAGCAAATGGTTCAGAGGAATTTGTCCTGGCTTTCTGCTCTGACGTGGATTCTTATCCTAAAGTAGCAGCTACCTTGGAAAGACTGCTTGAAGCCACTGTAAGCAGGAATGGAAATGTGAATAATGGGGTTCCAAATCTTCTTCGATCAGTCAGAAAATTTATGTTTGATAATAACGGTGGCTGGAGGAAAATATATTGAAGTGGCTACATTTGAAGTCGCAGGGTCCTAAATAATACACTTTAGGAAATAGCTGCTGAGTTTATACTCTTTATTCAATCAGAAAGCCAGATTGGAAGGGATGAACATGCTTCTGCGGCTATAAAAAGTCCAAGTGAACTCTGAAGTAGCAGGATAAAATACACACTTACTTTTGTTTTCCCATTTCCTTGGAAATTACTTCTTTTCTATGTGTATGTTCTTTATGATACCAGCTGCTTTATGAGAAGCATCTTTCGGCATTGCTTTTCAGTACCAGAAACAAGAAAAGGCTGATAGTTATTTATATGGATGTTAAAAGAGCCCATGGAAACAGGGTATAGCGCATTTGTTATATTTTATAAGCAGAGTAGTAAAAATATATATATATATATTTCTGCCTTGTATGAAACTAGTGGCAAAATTCCCTCTTATTTCAGAGCAGCTTTCCCCTTATGGCTCAATGTTTGCTTCAGCTTTTATCTTCTGTGTTAGAAACCCCTGGCACAGCTGTAGGACCCATGACAGCGATGGTCAGTAGAGACAGGCTGCATTCAGTCACCTGCAGCATTGCACCACTTTGACGTTTGTTTTCTAAGCTTAGGTCAATGCTTCCTTTAACGTTTCATGTTGAAAATCAAGTTCAGTTTTGATTCACATTGCCAAAGAGACATAACAAATTCTGCCCTTATTTAAAGCAGTGTGGCATGATGTGATGTTCATACAATGGCAGATAAAAAGACATCCTGAGCTAATGTTTAGGGTTCTCCTGTCAATGTGAAACAGTTGTTTTTTTTTTTTTCCTCTCTGCATTTGAAATTCACTTGTCCCAAATATGCCATAAGTAAATACATCTAGAATGAATGGTTTTCCCTGTGCCGCATTTACAGAGAAACCAATCAGCCTTGCCCAAAGGTGTGTACCTTTGTAAGTGTGCACACATACATATGTGTATGTGCACATGTATGCACGTTCCCTGTGGCCAGTTCAGAAGGCCAGGGAGGACGTGTCTTGCGACGGATGGCAGGTCGGGGGTTCGTGCTGTCCCTCAGACATGTTTCTTGGTGCAGGACTTTCGTGGGGCTCCCGGTGGGTGTTGGGTGGTGTTGGTTGGAGAAGACAAGGATACTCAATCCAGAGCAAATCTCAAGGGGGAAAAAAGAACTTGGATAACAGGATGAGATTTGTATTTATACGGGGTCGGGTGTTTGGGGAGTACAGGCTGTGTGCTGTGTTGTGCTGCTGTTACGCAGGCTGGCTTTTTGATTCTTAACAGAAATGTTGCTATTAGTCGTTTTCTGCACATCCAAAAGCTCTTGTCACATTTGATTTCAGGTTTAAGCTGTGCAAAGCCTTCAGCTGTTTTTATTATTATTATTTTATTTAAATAAACATACTGAAATTCTCCTGCTCTCCAGATGACAAGTGGTGTCTGCTACCTTTTTTTCCTCTTGTTATATCTGTTCTTTGTGGTGACTGTAACAAAAGCTACCAACTACATTTTTGTTTCATACTTGCAACATGACAAAGTACATCCTTAGCACAACTTCTGTATAGCTGGATCAAAAAGCTCAATGAGAGGTTTGGAAAGTAGCCTGTGTTTATCTAAAAGAAGTGCTGGTAACCCGATGACTGTATTAACAGCATGGAGGTGCGGTGTTTCGTTACTTATTTGCAGTCTTCTCCACTGTTGCGGGTGTCAATGGATCCTACCCATCTCTTGCTGGTTTCTGTATCTTTCTCCCCAGTGTTTATGTATGCCTCATCAGAAGTTTGGAAGATGAAAAGCTGAGTCTCTGCGAAAGAAACTAGTCTTGCCAATCTTCTTGAGGTTCTCAGCAAAACTGATGGTGAAGAGGTGAGGAATTGAGTGCAGTGTAGCAAGGAGCAGCTCCAGTGGGGCCGCTGGTAGGAGGCTGCAGGAGACAGCCACCTGTCAGGTGCTGGGAAGCAGAGCCCTGCTGTGATGGGCACTGCCTGAGAGAATCTGAGTGCATCACCAAGATCATTTAGAAGTGTATTTAAAAAAAAAAAAAAAAAACGACCCTCCTTTCTTGGCTGACATTTTTTCCCCCACTTTCATTACAGGAAGCTGAAAGAGATCTCAGGAGATGTTTTCCCTCCATGTTTGAGTTGCTTCTCAGCACCAGACAGGCATGTCATCATGAAGGAGAGATTGTCGTCTTTGTAAGGAGCATTTGGAACACGCTATGGTCTAGGATGCATGGTGTATGGTAGAACTTGAGAACCTCAGTTCCACATCGGATGCAGGGATCTGATACCAGTTAAATCCACACATGAACTGGTTCACACCATAACTGTTCTGATTTATGTGCATGCATCTCTGGTCACTGGGCAGCGTCTTTATGGCTTGAAAAAATGGCAAGTGCAGATATAATAGCAAGACATCAGATACCAGGCTGGTCCTCAGAGCCTTGTCTTAGGAGGTAAAATGTGCTTGCAGTTGGATGAGTGCATTACAGTAAGCCCCAAATTAGGTCCTGGAGTCAACTTGGTGGAGTACAAGATGACACAGTGAGTGAGGTGCTGTCCTTGTTAGTTTGTCTTTGGTGCCTGCCAGTTTTTCAGAAACTACCACAGGACACATCATATATTCAGTGTTTTAGTAGCTCTCGCTGCCAGCTTACAGCTGGTAGTCCTTTATGGATTTCTAAATCATTTTAAATGTTGTATCTCAGGGTAAGACTACGTACTGAATCGATTAGTGTTCGTAATAAAGTAGGACTGGTGTGCCAAAGATGGAGAAATTAATACTATGTGAAGACTTTAGTTCTGTAGTTTCAAGTTAAGCCATAGCCTGGGTTATCTTTTGATTTATAAGGCATCAGTGTATGTATTAAATTTTAACGTTGTACCAAGAATTTCAGATTCACATTGGAAGCTGCAACTTAGGCACTTGTGAAGCGTTCCAGCACCTCTGCAGTAACTTTACTGTGGTGAGATTCCATGCAGAGTGACCTTCATGATGGATACCTTGCAGAGAAGTGAGCATTGCGCTTAGTCCTTGTGAAGAAAACTGTGCAAATGACTTCTTTCCTGCACAGTGGCAGTAGCTGCTCTCATTGTCTTGTCCAGTGTCTCCTTCTGAGCTCAGCGGGTGCTGTGTTTTGTTACTGGCACAGGGAGGAAGGATCAGGCTGTGCCAGGAGACCTCTTGGCCCTGCAGAGGGTGCAGGATGCTGGGGACAGGAAGCGTAAATTTTACTCCTCCTGACCTTTTCTGTGGCCTTGGCTAGCCTGTGTCTCTGCTTTCTGCATTCAGCCTTTTGTCTCTGTGGGTCCTGTTAACTTTCTTTGAAGCAGGAATGCTGTGGCTCTGTTTGCATGGAGAGGCGTTCGGGGGCTGCTGTGTTACAGGTGATGATGGGCTGTGTTACAAACAAACCAGCATAACCAGACCAGAACACGGCTGTGCTGTGTTTCGGATTGGAAGGCTAGCTTGTGCATGAGTTTGTGTTTAACTTCAGGGAACTCTAGTGTTATGAAAGAAGTGCTTAGCAGTGGCTTTCTGGAAATTTCAAGGTTTTGTTTTCATTTTTGTGTGTGTGTCTAAATTGTTGAGCAAAATGCTTCTCGCTGTTTTTCTAGTTTAAATAGGTAATTGATCTCAGGGCTTTTATGAAGCTGTCATCTCTTCTTTGAAAGTTCTCTTTTGCAACTTTCTGCAAGACTTTCTGAAAATGCCATTGTTGTCTCCCAACAACTCCTGTTGTATATTTTACCTTTGCAAGCTTCTGTCAGATTCTCTTCAGAGCTCTACTTCATCCTGTCTGTATCCATTTTTCTAGAAAAATTCTACAGTACACGGTTTCCCAGCTTTACGGGGGGATTTTCATTTACCTAGCACTCCTCGTCTCTGAGCGGGGTGCATGCAGACAGTGCCTGGTGCCGGTGCATGTTGCTGTGCCGTGTTAAAAGTGCGTAGTTGTGCTGGGAGCTGGGCAGGGATGCCTGCAGCAGCCCTTGGGCTGCAGCGGTGGGAAACCTTGTGGAAGTGGAGCTGTCTTGTAGGTCTGTTACTCTGTGAGGAAAGTGAAGCAACTTCTATGTGGTACTTTGCTAAGCTGTTCTTCCTTTGGATTTCTGGTTGTTCACTGACTTGTCAGACTCCTTCCATTACCATTTATCTTTTGGTTTTAAACATCTCATAAGTTTTGATTGATTTGTAAGAAGTCTTTCTAGTTTGGAAGATAAGTTCAGGAGCTCTGAATCGATTGCTACAATACCAGCCTCTAAGAAGTGCTGTGGTTTCAAACAGTAATTCCAAGAAGGATTGGGTGAAAACATTATTTTTGTTAAATGCTGTTACAGAAAATTCTCAGATCTCACGTAAATGTTCAGTGCCTTCAGACAAAGCCCCAGGCAGATGCTTTGTCCGACTCTTTCAGAGTTACAGAAAGAGTTAGTGCTGTCTTTGGAGTGAGCCTGCAGGAGTCTGGAAAGTCACCCCGTTAATGCAATTGATTTTTATATCAAGGGTAAATCTTCCTTCAACGCCCAAGTGCAAGGGTTCACGTGCCTGCGTGGAATATCTAAGTGTGTGTGCATTTCAAAACCTGCAGGAGAGAGGGGAAGCCAAACCAAATGCTGGCTCAGAAGCCATGTGTGCCCCTTGATTGAGGCACAGCGCTTTCTAGGGGAAGTTTCCCAACAGTTGGTGGCAAGCAGTGAATTTTTGAAACTGATGGTTCTTGCATAAAGTAACATCCTGTGTTTCCAGGGGCACTGAAATGAGCCATCCCCAGCCTGTCTCAGCCAGCCGCTCTTACAAGGAGCTTTACAGGCAGAGCAAGTGCTTGGTGCACAGATCGCCTTGAACGGACCAGCTGGTGCTGGAAAATGCTGCACACAGGGCATATGTGGGTGTGTGGAAACTCGGTGCAAGACTTGAAGTGACAGGGGGCCAGGGGAGGCACTGCTTCACTGTCACCTTCCGGCATGGTGGTTGTCTTTCATTTTGTCCCGTTGGCTATGGTATAGCCTGAATATATTGTACTAGTAAGAGCTGCGTGTGCATAATGGGTGCATATTGGGATTTGTTGTCTTAAAAATAGAAAGCGTAGAAAAATTCAAGAAATCTTATCTATAAAATCCATGCAGAGTTAAATTTAGGATTCTCAGCTCCTGCTCCTTGTTCAGAATGCAGGTCAACTCCAAGTCTGGTGTCTGTCCAGCTCTGCAGTGACTGAGCAGGTCCGTAGTTCACCTCCAACAGGACCATCTGCAGTTCTGCTTTATTGTTTTGTTGTGTGGAAAGGTGTAAGGCAATGTCTGTGTCTTTACCAAATGGAAAGAATTTCATCAGAAAGTGTCTCCACTCTGAACGTGTTCAGGTTTTCTTTACTGCAATCAATACAGTTATTCATGGCTTTCTGCTCCCAGCTCGCTTGTGGCTGTATTTAACATGTCATTGTACTGGGCTACAGTGCTTGGAGAGCACTCCTTACAGTTGTACAGATGTGCGCTGCAGCGGGAGCAGCGTTGTATACAGCTGCTGCGTGCTGCATCAATCTGCCTGCTGCTGCTGTAAACAGGCAGGGTGCCGTGCGGCGCTGCGCTTTGCTGATGGCTGATGTCTGTTTTAAATTCCTGCGGTGGCTGAAGCCAGCTCAGCAGATCAGTCTCCGTGTGCGCTCAGCAGCACCGCAGCTTTGCATAAATAATTGCTTAGATTGTCTGCACGGTTTGTACAGTGCTGAAATAATTTGCATTAGCTGATGGTGAGGCCTGTGGTCTATGTCCGCTTGTCGTGGTGGCAGGTCCTCTGTTGGCAGAACAGAGCTTTCCTCAGGAATACTCAGTCTTCTGGAAGAGATGATAGTTTAATTTTCAGTGACTATTTTCTTTTAAGAGTTGGTGGTTACACAGGCACAATTGGGAGCATCTCTGTTGCTTTTATGGACAAGGATGAACTAACATTGTATTTGAAAAGCAAATTATTACATGTTCTTTTTTCTCTCTCCTCTAGAAAGCCAGGTGGTTTTATGTTGAAATAAGATGCTAAGCATGAAAGTCATTGCATTTAAAGCAAAAACTGTTCTGAAGCTGAGCATTAGGATTTTGGGTGTAGCTGGAACTCAATTATTATGAGGTTTGTCTGAAATGTCAGTCAAGATTGAATATCTCTGGCACCACCGTTGGCACTTTTTTGTTAGGGCCCAGCTGAACATTTGTTACCACCTGTAAATATGGAGAGGCTGTAGCACTTAGGCATACGTACCACATTGGTTTTGTGTGAAGGAGGCTCCTTCTGAAGATCTCGGTTGTGTCCCCCTCAGTGCTAACACTCGGAGCGCCTATTACTCCTCACATATGCCATGCTCCATCCCTTAGTTTCTTGAATGCATTTTCCCATTTCTATCTGCTGGCATTGTGCGGCGACAGCATTGGCAGGAAACTTTATTATTTTCATTCTACAAAAGGAACATTTGAACTGAAAACTCCAAAATGCTGTAACACATGGGATCTGGGATCAACACCTAATTTACTTGCTTTAGGTTTTGGATGTGCCTGAGTTTTGTAGCACCCTGTGCTGTGTGCTTGGGTGTGCATCTTGTCTGGCCGTGGTGTGGTTGATGTGACTTGCTCCAAGGGCATGCTCTAGGAACTGTCATTCAGGCTGCAGCTGTGGGTTTCAAACACAGTTACCTCTGGAGTGAATATTGGTTGCAGAAAGCTGGAGCTGATGAGTGTTGATGTACAGCAGGCAGACCGTGCCGTCGGTTCCCACCGGGCTGCCTACAGGGCGTGCAGCTGGCTGGGGGGGGGCATTGGTGGCTGAAAACCAGCCTTAATAAGGGGAAATTTCCACCCAGCTTTAGGTAGGCACTAAGCTAACTTTTTAATACTAACGTATTCCTCTACAGATATGACAGAATAGGCCAATGAGGAGTTATGCTTATATTCATTTCAGGTGTCATCCCTTTAGGGTAAAGCCAGATTGCATGATTTCCAAGGTAAGTGCAGACTTATGAGATTATCACAAAAGGAAGATTTATCTTTTCACTTGCTCTGTTGCAGAGAACAGATTGCTACTTTAGGGGAAAAAATGGGGTTGTAATCTTTCTGATGTGCTGTCCCCCTGCTGCTGTGGGGAGGCCCTCAGGTGTGGGAGGTGCCCTGCTCCAGGGTGTTCTGCTGTGACCGTGCTGCGGTGTGCGCCTGAAGCGCCTCCATTTTTCTCCACCAAATTGTTTTAGATTGGATTAGGTTAGAGCAAGCTGTTACATATTAATGCTGGAAATCTGGTAAAATAACAGTGTGATTTGATCATTTGTTCTGTCAAGAGAGTGCAGCTCTGCCAAAATAATATCAGCAGTAACAGCAACAAATATTGTGGAGACTGTGAGAGCAATAACCCATTGCTTTGCTTCGTTGCATCCAAAGCTTGCTGCAGGAAGCAGTGGAAGAACTAAGGCTCCCACCTTCCTTTAACCTGTGTGCAAGCATCACGCTGTGTGGAGGTGCAGAGCCCACTGCCCCACTATGGGGAACTGCGAGGCATGGGGCAGCTCTGGTGAGCAGCCAAGATCCCAGCTTTCTGAGCCTGCTCTCGTTAGTCTGGGTCCCTGCTCCTCCTCCATCAGAGAGGACACGCATCTGCCCATGCCGTCCGTGGCCAATGCTGCCTGCAGCCACTGTAGGAAGACCCAGCAGCTTTGAAAAAAGTCGGTTGTTCACCAGGGAAATGGTAAAACGTGCTGGAGCTGGTGGCAGCTTGTTAGCATTGTGATGTGAGGGTGTGGCCGCATGTTAGAGGGCGCTGATCTGGTGTGCATGCATGCATGTATCCCTCATCTTAACCAAAACCCGCCCTCTTTTCACTTTCTGTGTGGCAGGGCATGTGGCCCAGCCTTGCTCTGACAGCTGGGGTAGCCGAACTCTCTGGCACGGAGTGCTGGGTCCAGCTGCGAGGGGGGCGGCTGAATTCCTCATGCTTCTTGCTCTATTGCCTAAATACTAGTGCTTTAGCAACCAACCCACCCGCACTCCTTTTTTAAAATAAGCAGACCGGATCTGAAAGTGGAAGTATGACTTAATGGCTGAAGTGATGCAGTGATGATCTTGTTTTACTCAAATCACAAGTAGCCATGGTTTGCATACTGTCTGCAGACAGTGATGTTACCTCCCAGGCACAAAAGGGTACATCAGGCAGAGATACTGATGTACACCCTGCAAAAATCCAAAACGAGCCCTTTCCTACTAAGTGCTGTGTGTAGGTTGGCTTCAGTTATTAATAAAATTGCTTAGCCTTGTTTGTCACTTACTGATGCATAGCCAGACAGTTGTTTGAATCTTGTGAGCTACAGGACCAAGATTGTTCTTGCGCACAGACTTTTAGCAGTGTTGTGTACAAGGTTTTCAGGAATGTCTGTATGACTTTGAAGGTAGGATTGCAGTGACAAGTGACACAGCTGCTTGGAGCTGTGGGGTGGTGGTGGGAGGGTGTGAACATGTAGTGTTCATTGATAGCCTGTGGGTAATTGGCATAGCCCTCTTACCTCTGTTTGTTCTGTACTCTTAGAAAACTTTATGGTAGCATGCTTCAAACTTAAGCTCTGATATCCTCACCCAGCAGTTGAGAAGGCTTGCAATTTATGTGGCATGCCAAATATCATTTTCCCTTTTGCATCTGCTTAAATGTTTTGACCACCAGCCCAGTCAGGACAGTGGAGTTGCTGGTCTGCTGTGGGTGCTGGGTTTGCCCTTGAATCCCCATGGCAGTTGAGCAGTGGGGTAATGCCGAGTGCTATTTGCAGCTGCTGCGAGCTTTCTTCCCAAAATGCTCCTGTTTCTGGGCTCATCTACAAGCATATGTTGGAAGTGTGTTTTAACTTGCTGGCTGCATGGGAGAATATGCAGCTGGGTTCCTGTGCCTGGGGAGAGGAGGCAGCACAGCGGTACATTGCCCGCTGGTCTTTTCTCCTGTCGATCGTGGAGTGGCGTCCTGCTGGCATGGTGTTATCCAGGTGATGGAGCTTTGTTCAGCGTGCAGCGAGAGCGAAGATTTATGGTTGGTTTACCTAGGAGTTAAATAGTGCTGCTGCTGAACTTTTGGCAGACAATGTTTATTGCAGGAGGTCTCAACTCACATTTAAATATTTGCATTTATCAACTTTGCGCTCTGCTTGGTATGTAGGCAAGGTATTTTGGGATAGAACCATATTTGCTGGTTATTGAAAAGTTCAGTTTTGTAAATAAGCAGCAAAATAAACAAACCGAACAAAAAAAAAAAAGAAACATGTTTATCAAATGTATTAAGTACAATCCATCTGCTACATGGATGAAATTATAGCGGTGTCCAAGGCTATTGAAGTTTTAGGTCTGGTATGTGTTGAATATGCATTTATTTAATATCATGAACTTGAACAGATCTGGCTATCTGTCTGTGCCCATTAGAAAGTACTTGGAAAGCACCATGGAGCGTCTTATCGTTACACTAGAACTGTCTGTGACCTCTTAAACTGCAGAGCAAAACACCTAGGCTGTTTTATGAAATACAGCCAAAGGGAGAGAGTTTGGCTGGTATTTTGGAAGAAATATAGAGCAAGTGATGCGTGGACGTAAGACAACGTGCCAGATCTCCAGCTGCTGTATCAGCATAGCTCCTCCGTCTCAGCTGTGCGGGGAGCAGCCAGGGGCTGGTGTCTGCATCCCTGCTGGTTGCCAGTCAGCCCTGTCCCGCCTTGCACAGCGGGTATTGCTGCGTGGGTTTCACTGAATTCACTTCTTGTCCAAAGAAAAGAAGAGTGAGGCCACACAGCTTTCATAACTGCTTTATTTAAAGCCCTGTAATCATTATTCATTTAATTTGGCCAGCACACCTCTTTAATGCTCCCAAGCGCTAACGTGTCACGCCGCGTGCTGCCAGGTGCCCGCAGCTTCACAAGGAGCCCTCTCTGCGGCCCGGCTGCAGCGCGTGGCAATGGGCTCAATGGGCCCCTTTCACCTACGTGCAAGACTTGGCCGCCAGGTAGGCTTGGAGAGACATTGCCTTGCTGTTGCACAAAGAAAATTGTTGCTCCTTGGGGAAATAACAAAGTTGGAGCTCTGGTGCCAAATGTTCTAGGATGCAGGCACAGCAAATGTTTGCATTCGGAGAGCTTGCTGCTGACAAGGGCTGATTGTGTAGGAGGAAGGCGTTCACTTTGCCTTCAAGACCTGTGCAGTAAGGAGTCATATTGCTATTAGGGCTCAGTCGTTGCCTGATTTTTTTTTTTTTTTTTCTTAGACCCCATCAGCTGGCATTTTAAACTGGAAGGAATCAGTTTGTAATAGATTGCTGTGAAGTGATATAATCATCTTCCTGCTCAGTGAGAGTGATTTTTATGGTGTTGTTTCCATACCAAAATGTACATATGAAAAGAAAGAGCATGCTAATTTCTCCTACATGCCAAGCAGTAAGAAGGTGGATTTTGAGGAAGCTGAAAGCATATTTGCTGAGTAGTTAAGGGCAATTATAAGATGTTTATCATTCTACAGAACACACTTCTTTGCTTCTGACCAGGTGGTTTATTGCATTGTGTTTAAAAATCACATTTTTATGGTTTTCATCAGAAATCAAGCTGAAGTTTTTCTTATTTCCCGTAAACAAGATTTTGGGAAGACACAAAGGATGCTGTCCTAGTGAATTCAGAGAATTCATTGTTGTGTTGCAGGATGGGAAGAAAACATCCTGTCCATTGTGAGCTCTGTGAGATCATCAGTTAGGAGGGCGTCACTGTGCATCGTCAAGTAGAGGGGTGGGAGCACCTCGAGTACTCAGTGCAGAGTCATGCCCTGAAATGGTGATTCCCACACCTGTGGGTCTGGATGGATGGAGCCAAGGGTTGGAGCTTCCAAACAGTAACGAGGCTCTCAGGGCTTCCAGGAGCAGTGCTGCAGCGCGTCAGTGTGTCGGGGTTCCGGTGCTCAGGAAGAGCAGTGCTTCCTTTCTCTTGTGTCTCTCTCTCCTACTCTTGCTGAAGCACATCTCAGTGAAACACTCATCGGTTATGGCTTTCAAAATGTACTTAATGGGATTGTTACCTCATTGTTGGTGTTGTCCTGCTCAGTTCTGAGCAGATCAGCGCTGTTCTGGGCGAGTGAAACTCCCCAGGTTCTCTGATAACTTCTGTTACCACTCAGATGGGAGCCTGTGATCAAACTGATGTTGGATGTTTCTTGCTAGAGTTGTACCAAGGATTGATGGAGAACATTAATTTCACAGATCTTACAACAGCAGCACCTGCTTTAGAAGAAGGTGTAGAAATGGAGAACAGAACTGTACATATTAAAACCAGGTGAAAGATGGGGCAGCTTTACTGTCTGAGTAGAATTGCATCTGCTCATACTAGCTTTGACCAAATCAATGTCACAACCTCCATGTGGAGTTCATAGGCTGTGCTGCCCAGCACTCCACTAGACTGACTTTTGGTGTGGTAATGACTCGCTTTGACTCCTCTATAGATCCTGTTTTACATCAGTAGATCTACATCCATCCCAGCCCGTATACCAGAGAGCTCTACTTCCTTGTCCTAGCAGTGATTTCCCAGGGTCCCGTGAGAGTTTTTCTCCCATTTCTTTTTTCTTTCTGTGACTCTGGTGACATGAGTTCTTCTTCTTCTGTGCCCCTTTCCAAGCTAGAAAAGTTCCTGCGTACCTTCCTTTGCACTTTGCAGTCTGCCTCTTGTACAAATGATCCCCCTGCTAGGGGTAAATAAACCCGAAAAACAGGACTCGCCCTCTTGTAAACTGCTGCAGCATCTGCATGTTGGTGATGTAGCGGGAGCAGCTCAGTGACTTTCCAGGTTGTTGGGGAAGGTTAGCTGAGGTTATTGAGAAGGCTTTTCTTTATATTCTCTCAGAACTCAGAGCTTCCTGGGTGAGCTCACCCAGCATGTAAGCCCGTGTTTCAGTCCTGTGTAATACGTACGCGTAGCTCTGCAGCTAGTTTTGGTGGGAACACCCACATGCATGCACGCCCAAGGAGAAACAGGTTAGAAAAAGGTCTCCCCTTCTGCACTGCTCTGTTCATTATGAGTCAGAGCTCTGCTGCTGACCTCCTGAGGTCTGCCTGCAAGTTTTAGCTCTTAATTACAGTACTCGGCATCATCTCATTTTAACATTGTAACTCCTCCTTTTTCAGGGTTTTGTGTATGACTTTTCCTCAGCTAGCAATCAGAAACTCAGAGGTTCGTTTCCTTGCTTCCTTTCTGGGAAAGAATTGTCTTATTTAGCTCAATTTGAGGATAAGGCCCACGAGTGACTATTTAGAGGTCCTGCACGCTGCACATGAAGGAAGTTCCTGGGCTTTCTTACCCTTCAGTCTGCTAGAACAGCTCTACAGGGCTGTGCATTAATTACGTTTCTGTTGAGCCTAGTACAGTGGTGTTTGCGTACAGAGGAAGCCCTGACTTTGAAAACGGAGCTCATAGTATCTCACCCAGGGCACGTTTTTCTCCTTGTCATTAAGGATTGAATGAACTCAGAAGAAAGAAACGCTGGAGCTGCTTACTCCTGGTCCAGGCTGCCAGGAGGGCATCAGGCTTGTGTTCAGATTGCTGCCAGTTAGCTTCAGTTGGATTTTAAAGGCGATTCATGGATCCCATGGTAGTAAAACACCAAATCAAAACATATATTTCTCAGTGAGCCTCTCATCACAGTTGTGTGCTTTTTTTTTTTTAACAGTGAAAATCTAGCATGTGACAGCTGAGGGTGAGTTGTGCTGCTTGCATACTGGTGCAGAGCAGCCCCTCAGAAAGGACAACCACTGTCCTTTCTTAGGACAGCCTACTGGGTCATAACTGGGACAGCCCTTCTAGCGCTTACCAACTGCTAGCTCCCACTTGTCAAAACCAAAAATCAGTCTGGGGAAATAACCTCTCTGAAACTGACAGTTGGCCCTGAAGAGGGCAATGCGCTAGATGCTGCGAGAAGTCTGTGAGAAGTTTGCTTTTGTTTGTTCTGTGAAGGGTGCTCAAATACAGTGAGCATCAGTGTAAATAATCACCATTGATAGCCTTATGTGTTTTCCTTGCTTCCAGGAGATACCATAGAAAGTCTGAATTATTCTGCTTTGTACTTCGCCCAGCAGGGTGGCAGTGTGTAGCACCTCCTGTTGGTGTGTCAGGCGGAGGGGCAGGCATGCCTCTTCTCTTGCTGAAAATGATGCTTGGGATGGACCTGGTCAAGTATGAGGCTACGGAACCACTCTGCATTAGTTTGGGATGGACTGGCTTCATCCATCCCACCTGTGCTTTTCCATATGGCTGAGGCAGGGAGCCAGGGCGCCAGGACCAGCTCTGGACACTTGTGCATCATTCGCTTGCACTGCAGGACCTCGGTGCCCCAGGGATCCGCGTGGAGGCTGCAGCTGGGTGCAGGGAGCTCTCTGCAGCCCAGGGGAGCGCTAGGTGCCTGGCAGTGGGGCTGTGGGATTTCATGTTCTGCGGGAGCATCCTGGTGGATCTCTTGTTTGGGAAGTAGTTCCTCCCAGAAACGATGACCTGCTGGCTGCAACCCCAGAGCTTGGGTGTTAGGAGTGTTTTGTGCCACAAGCTCAAAGAGATGTAGCATCTCAGCCCGTAAGGAAGAAGATGGAATTTGCTTTCTTTTCCTTGCTGTGTCAGCAATTATATCATAAAAAGGAAATGCCTGCAGTGATGAGATGCCTTAGCCAAAAAGTTTATCAAACTATTACAGCCATAACATTGTGTCGTTAGTGGTGAAGTGGTGTCAGCAAATTGGTTTTTGATGAAAAATCTATGCGGTATGGAGAAGTAGCATAAAGAGCCAAATTCTTGGCTGTAGGTATAACTCTACAACAAAAAAGCCTCAAGTGACATTTCTAAAGGTATGTATCTGCACGAGCAGATTTCCAGAATGTGGATAGTGGCGTACTGCTGCTGTTTGCTTTGAGAGGTAATTATGGAAACTGAGTTGCATGCTACAGGGTTATAATTGAGTGTGCAAATGAGCACCCTTGACGCTCCCTAACTTACACTGGAGCGCTCAGACCAAGACAGGCTTACAAAGGAGCTTTTTCATGTGGGACGCTCAGCTCTCTTTGTGTCTGTATTGTACCACAAGAATGCAAGCCTTAAAAAGGCAGATCAGTAGGAGAGCAATAGGTTCACTTTCAAACAGGAATCTGAAGCCTTTGGAACGCTTCTGCCCCAGTGCTATCTGGATATCTCTTGTAGCAAGAACGTTATGTAAGAACTTTGCATCTTAGCAAGGTGCTGTGAGCTATGGGTATGGTAATTGCAGGCCAGAGGATGAGCCTTCAAGACTAAGTGAAATGCCTGTTTTTGTAACTGTTACTTGGAGGCAATACGCCTCAGTGTCAAAGTGTGTTGATATCCTCATGGCAAGTCTTCTACTCTCAGCATATCCTGAGAGTGTTGTAGCTTTGATTTCCTTAAGCAGCTCTTTTGGTTATATAGATGTGCTGTTACGGGATTTACGCAGAGCCTGTATTAGCCCATGAGCTCAGCCTTCAGCCTCCCTGAAATAAGAACACGTGGAGGCAGACCTTTCAGAAGCAGATCCTGGATGCAGTGATAATGTACTTGTTTATACGGATTCTCAGGCTGTATTCAGAGATGTTAGAAGTACAGACAGATTTCAAATGATGATTTAATTGTTTACAAGTGAGCATTTTCTGCAGCATACAAAAGAGAGGAATGAATCCCAAAAGGCTTTTTGATATAACTTGAACAGATGATTTCCTGACATTGTAATACATCCTGGTTTAAGGCAATGAATAATTAGCTATTTCAGTTTTAAAAAAAAAAATACCTTGAGAACTAGATGTCAGCTGAAAAGCTGTCAGTAAATTTGGAACAGCTTTGCATGTCAAGTTGATTATAGCAATGAATAAAAGGAATTACCAGGAAAATGAACCGTGCAGTGTGCAGTTTTTAGCTTCAGTTCCCCACAGTTTCTCCCGTCTCATTCTCCAGATTCCTAGGGTGCTCGTGATGTTATCAGGCTGTGGAGATCCCTTTCACAGACTCCTTTACTGTGGGCAGCTCTTTCTATTTACTCCAATTCATCAATGAGCAGTCACTTGAAACTTCACATTCAAGGATTTCCCCCCTCCAGCCCCAAGTACCATTAATAGCATCTTTTGTCTGACTTCCTGAAATATGGAAAACCACTTAGCGCACAGCTTCAGGTCCAGACAATGACTGGAGCCAGGCAATTCTGCTGAGGACAGCAGGTTCTACTGTCCTCCGCATCCCGCAGGCTGCTGCTTTATCCTGCAATAGTAGATGTTCAGTGTTTTCCACTGTGGAGACGATGAGCTTGTTCTCTGCGCAGAGTTGGTAACAAACAGTTGCCGGTTCTGTGGACGGAATGGTTTGTAGGCTTCGTGGGGTGGTACCAAGCAATAGAGTTCTGGAGCCTTTTTAACAAGAGCATAAAGTTGTTTTTGAATATGTGGCCATGTATAGCAAGGCACTGTGGAAATGTGAGCTGTTCAGGTTCTTAAAGATCTGTTTCATTGAAGCAGGTGAGACTAATTTTCACACTGACAGGGCATGAACACAGTAGAAGCACATGCCAGCACAGTGATACCAGGGCCGGAACCAACTCCTGCAGCGTAGTCTGAAGTACTTGGCTGTCTGTGAGGGGCTTAAGGGCATCATATGAATGGATTGGTGGCTAAATGAAGGATTGACTAACCTAATCTCTGTAAGAATCCCCTTTAATGAGTTAATGAGGGGTTCTTAGGGCTCCCCCCACACACAGATGCAAATGAGAGTTTTTTCCAACTTACCAAGTAGTGATCTTGGATCTGCATCCAAGCTGATAACTAAGATGATGGATAGGTTCTGCTGTTTGGGGAAAATCATTTAAGTTCTGGCGTTAAAACTGTAGGTGGGTGCCAGAAATGCTGCTGTACCTGCACGTGCCTTCCCTTTCCACAGAGCACATGGAGTAAACCCAAAGCATAGCGCTCAGCTTCACTCAGTGCTGCTGAAGTCTGAAAAGCAGCAGCTGTGCTTAAAGCATGTCTGTTTCATTAAAGCGCAATTTACCTGTTGCATCCTTTAAAGATCAGTTTTGTTTTTTTTTTCTTTACCAAACTGTGCTCAAACATTTCCTAGGAAGACATACCATGAATTTTTTTAATTTTATTTTTTTGTAGTTGTTCCTTTTCTGTTAAAGTTTGAATGTAGTAAGTATAAGCTGAGGAAGTGTCTGGTCCTGGTTCATGAGGGACGTTACTCCATAAAATCATGATTTTTTTTTTTTTCAGCTAGGTGAGGGAAGTGTGGAAAATGAATCTTGGTGGAATTTAAGGCACTGTGGTGCTGGTCTGCTGCCTGTCTCACACCTGCAGAGTGAGTTCCTGTGGTGCCTCTCAGCCGGCTGTCAGGAAGCAGGAGGCTGGCTGGCTGCAGGGTGGCGGCGAGGTGGGGTTCCCGGTGCACGTGTCTCTGGGAGCAGGCTGGCGGCTGAGCCCTGGCAGCAGCCTGGCTCCTCAGGACGCTTCCCCTGCACCTGATGGCAGCCTTGCTGCCATCAGCACAGTCTGGTTTTAATGCAGTCTTCAGATTTCATTAGCGTGCTCCCTGTTCCAGGTCATTAATGAATTTCTTCAGTACGGCCTCCCCTCAGCTCAATACAGTGCCATTTATCATTACCATTTGTTTACAGTCCTGCAGCCAGTTCTTGATTCCAGGGCTGTGCACTGGTCCTTTCCAAGTCTTTTTGAATTAAATTCTCAATTAGGATTTCGTGAGACATAGTATCAGATGCTGTCCTCAACTCCAAAAATATGACCCCTGATGCATTGCTTTTATCCATGCTGTCTGTATCTCTATCAAAGAACAAATAAAACAATTAAATTTGTCTGGCAGGCTTTGTTCTCTATAAAGCTGTACAAGCTGCTGCTTCTCACTCTGTTACCCTCAAGATTTTTTAGCTGGATTTTTTTTTTTTTTTTTAACAAATATGACTTTCTCTTGCCTTTTTTCCCCTTTTTTTCTTTTCTCGTTCCCTCCTAAAAGACCTCAGGCTGTGTGCCCTGCCACGTGCTGTCATGATTTTAGTTTTTGAAAGATCCTATGCATGGTGGTAGAGTGGGAACACTGCCGGCTTGACCTAAGCTCTGCCAGGCTGTGTCCCTTTAAGTTCACATTTAACATTTATCTTTAACTGGGAAATAGGGAAGAAACGTCTTTTTCAGTGTCATCTGCCCCCATAGTCCTGATCCACTAGATTAGAATCTCCCATCTTTTTATGCATTTACATTCTGTGGTGGAATTTGTCCGCAGCCTGAACCTGGGAGAGGCCTTGCTGTCTGTCAGGGCAGCTGAGCAGCACAGCAGAGCGGCTGATCCTGTCAGCTTCCATAAATTATTAAGGAACACAGGACGGTTGACCCTTGCTCGGAGAGGTAAGATATCATTCTTAAGCACAGATTTGAGAAAGTGTCGGAGCAGCTATCCTGTACTACATGTCAGTACTGAAAGATAAGCCTGCCCCAAGTTAATAAATTAAAACATTAACTGTCCTCCTGGCTGTAGCTTTGGGAGAGCACGCGTGGCCTGGGGAGCCAACATGTTCAGAGTGTTGAAGCAGCACGAGGGCAGCAGCCTGTGTGTGGGCAGGTGTGCAGGCAGCTGGAAAGCATCAGGGTGTGGGGGCTGCTGCTGGCTCTCTGCACCAAGGTGGTGGCAGCAGGTGGGTTTGTTTGAGTGATGGTTTTCATGGGCTGTTGGTGAGCACAAGTTCCAGTTGTGGGTGAGGAACAGTTGCTTCTGCCGGCCACTCATGGGATCTCTGCAGAGTTCCTTTCTCTGTGTTTTTGCTGTATGGGCACCTTTCCCCTTTCAGCAGGTGCCTTTTTGTGGTTTGTTTCATCCTGCCTGCATGCCGAACTTGCGCAACACCCTCTGTTGTACAAGTGGATTGCTGGTTGTTTAAGTGTGTTTGTATTCTCATGTTTGTTTCTTGATAACGTTTCTACCTGGGTGTTACAGGGCTGGCTACAAGTGCAGGCAGTGAGGAGGGTTCAAAGTGGGCAGAGTAAGAACCTGGGCTATGTGCTGGGGTTGTGTGCATAAGGGTCCTGCCTGAGACTGTGCTCTTACAGAGCTGGTCATGAGATCCTCCCTCAGATCTTGGGGGATGTCCTCTAGATGAGGAAATGATCTTGCTCAAAAATATTTTTCCCCAGTGGTTTATTTTTAATTAGAATCAGTTCTCCAATAGCATTCGCTGCATTTGGCAGGGGCCGTGTGGGCTGACGCGGCTCCTGAAGGGCAGCTCATTAAGCCACATACAGTGAGCGTGCTGACTGCAGCCTATGGCCGAGCAGGCCTGGAGCGCAGGGTGGTGTCTGTCTTAATAGCCATGGCTCTGCTGAGGGGATCCCTCCCCATCGAGGCCATCAGCATCCAGCATCCCCATGCAGAGGGCTGGGAGCCAGGCCGAGGCCTCCAGCCCTGCCACACACAGCCCAGGAGTGGCCGTGGAGACGCACGGTGGCTGTGTCTGGTCACCTTGCAGCGCTGCGTGACCCTGTGCTGTGCTGGCAGGGGGCTGCTGGGTGGCACGAGCCTGTGCTGCTGGAGGGAGAGAGCTTTGTGCCCGGGCTGCCCACAGCCTTCTGCACTTCCTCTCCTTGGGAGCTGGAGGCATTGCTTGTGCTCCGTGCCTCCCCTCTCCTCCTTCTATCTCTTCAAAGCATGCAACAAATGTCTGTGGCTGTTGGTCATAAGAAAATTCAGATGTGTGGCTTGCAGAGCAGAAAGGCCTCACTTCTGCAGGCATCTGTTTCCACACCATTGCAGCTGCAGTAAGCATGGATAGATCACTGTGTTGATAACACCATAACTTCTTCCTGAGAAAGGCTGTTTGTTCAAGCAGGGCTAGTGAAAAGAACAGGCAAATGTGCTAATTTCCAGTCTTGGTATTTCAAGCTCAGCCTTAACGTGCAGTAGTTCTTTTCTTAGCTGCCTTCTGGAGGTGGGGAGAAAAAGTCAAATAATGGCTTTTACACCTGTGTGCTAGAGCCTCCTGGATGCCTATGATGATGTCCAGTCGAAATAATAAAATCAGGAATTAGATGGCCTAAGATTATAACAAGAGATTTTTATGGAATTGTTATATTTGCTTGAAAAGATCCTTTGCAGGGCAGTTAGGCATGTTTTGCAGAGGCTCTGGGTGCTAGTGTGGCCTTTCTGTCTTTTCCTCTTTATGCAGACACTCTTAGGGGGCCTGTGAAATGATGCTAAGACAGAAGAAAACAACAAGAACAAAACCTGATGCTTGCAGACCTGGGTGATGCTCACTCTTCTTCCCTTCCACCTGAATAACTGCTTGCTGACACTGGTGCTGCTGGTGACAGTGGCAAAAAGCAGATCTGCAGGCCTGTTCTCAGGTGTTGCCTCCTTCCTCTGTAAGTGACATCCTGTTGCAGGAGCCCTGCCCCTCAGGCAGTGACTGAGCACACTGACAGTGCCATGATGCTGGCCTTGTCCTGGGAGGACGTGAGCGGGGTGACCTTGGGTATGGGCTGCAGCTGCATGCAGCTCTCTTGTCCCTAGGTAACTGGCATGTGCCTGCAAGCTGGCTGGGGGCGGAGGGGCTGGGGGTGTTACTGGTGTCTGAGGGTTGCAGTTAAGGTTGCCAAATGCTTCCTGTAAGCAGATGCTGGTTTTGGTGGCACGTGATGCATCACACCCCATCTGTTGGCATCACCATGCTGGTGCCCTGTGCTCACCCTGACTGTGCCTGCCTGGCTGCTGTTCCTCCCCTTAACAGAGAGAAGGGCAGGAACATGGGGAAACAGCAGGCCAGGAGTTCCCTTCCATCTGTTTTATTAGTTTCTGTGAATATCCAAGGGTTCTGAGCCAAACCTGAGCACAGGGTAAAAACCACAGGCTGGCAGGCTAACAAAACACAGGATCGTAATAAAGTGAGTCAGCAGAATGAACCACAGCACGCAGGCTCGGCTGGAGCCCGAAGCTGCAGTTTGTGAGGGCAGCGCTGCCCACACACGGTGCTGCTTCGTGGCCCTGCCCTGAAGGGCTCGGGGCCCGGTGAAGAATGTGTGAGGTGTCATTTCTGGGCGAATGCTTCCTGTCTTCATCTGAAACCACGCCAAGGAGTGCTGGGGGCTGGCTGCCCCTCGTGTTGCTTGCCTCCCTGCCCTGTCACCTGCTGCTGTTCCTGCTTTGTGGCCTCATTGGCCATCGCACGTTTTGTGCCCCTGTTCTGAGCTGTAAAATAACACGGAACAAAGAAATAAAATGAAAATCAGCATGTAAGTGACAAAGCTGTTCTGCTGTCTGCCCCTGCTGAGCCCAAGCACTGGGCCTGCTGCAGTCAGCCTTGGGCCAGCACCAAACATGATGCATGTGTCAACCCACTTGCACAAATTATATTCCAACCCAATGTCTCTTGAACCAGTACTACAAAAACATTTTTTTTTTTGGTGGTGTGGGAGTGAGGCTTGCCCTGTGGTTAAGGTTCTAGACAGTGACTTAGGGATTTCTGTCCTATTTCCTATGTGACCTTGGAGTATTTGGTTTAGTGGTTTATACCCTAGTTCCTCTGATTCTTCCCATCCTTTAGTTTTGTTTTGGGAAGGTTGCAGTAGAGGCAGTGTCTCTTTCCTGTGTGAGATACTGTGCCCCATGAAACAAACAGAGCCAAGACTTGCACTGGTGCATGTGGTGTTTCCTTCTAGTAGGAAATCTGGTCGTGCCCTGATGGGTCTTCAGACAGAACTGCATTGTGCCATTTATATGGCAATGTCACATTGTTTATACTGCAGTCCAGCGACAGCTTTATTTTCATCACCATCGCTGCAGATAAACAATCTGTAGCACTTTGAAACAGGCAGCCTGGAATTTCGGTTGGGGGTTTGCCAGAGTCCCCAGGGTGTGGTTGTACCAGCTCCCATGAGGCTGCAGCTGGCTGCTGAGACTGGGTAGAGTTAAGTGGGACATACACAGGCCAAGCAGAACTTGATCGGTGGTGCTGGTTGTTTTGTAGCTTGTTCCATAGACCTGGGCCAGTGATAAGAAAGAGAGGAAGGGGGGGACTTTGCTCCCTGACGCAGACTTCTCATGAGCAGTTGTTAGTTATCAGTGAGAGCAAGAAAGGTGAATGAAGCAGAAAGGCTGTAACTTGGGGAAAAGTGCTGCAAAAGGCAAACCAGATGTTTGCAGTGTGGGTGAAGCAGCTTATTGCTTGATACTTTTTTTTTCCTGTTTCTGTTTAGTTTACTGCAGTCATAAGCTATAAACAGATAGCACAGGCTGCATGGGCATCAAGCGCAGGCAGGATATCTGAACTTATGGAGCAGTAATGGCTGCTGTAAGGGTCTGCCGGTACTTACCGTAAGTCGTAACCTGTGTTACTCAGGTTCAGCTCTCTCTTGGTTTTTATCTGATAACCTTTCTGTTGCTGTTGCTATGTGGTGATAGGTCATAGTGTCAGCAATTAAGTATTTACCTGTATGAAAGGACAAGCAATCAATAGGTTTCTCTTGCAGCACCGCTGCAGTGATGCTCTGCCATACCCCGTTGCAGGTGGGGTGTTGCTGTACCCTACTCGTCCTTGGGCTGCCCTCAGCACAGGGCAAAGTTCTCATCCCAGCATAGGTGCTGTGGTCCTGCCTGCTGTGTGCCAGCAGCAGCCTTGTGCCTGCCTGCTGAACTGGGCTGCACTCAGAGGCAGTATGCCAAGTAACAGTTACTTCAACCTGAACTTTCAGTGGGTTTGTGAATTTGTGGGTCACTGTAATTTCTGGAAAGCCTGGCCTTTGCTGTTTCATCCTCATTCTTTTAGAAGATGGTTGATGACATCTCCACGTTGCCATATTTTTCCCAACAAACACCAGACTTTCTACAGTATCACTTCTGTGCTGGGAGCTAGCAAGAAAGTAAAAACTGAAGTGTCTGTCAGCGTGCGTTTTGGTATTGCCTGTCTCGCAGGTGGACTGAGAATCTCTCACAGTGCTGGCAAGTATTTTGTGTGCGTAGCCTTTGACACTGATTTCTAACTTCTTGGGAACAAAACCTCAGAAGTATAGTACAAGCAAAATGTGCTGCATGTTAATGAAAGAAGCTCATTGCTTTGGAATAAGTATTCTTTTGCAGCTCCTGCTTAACAGTGGCATTGCAGGATGCTATACTCTGCAGTGCTTTCATTTTAACCCCCCCCCCATCTGCAACTAGAAGGAAGCCTTTTTGTTTACAGTGAATGGTATCATCTTAGCAACCGTTACAGCTCTCAAATCTCGTGTTTCACTTGGTCCAAGCAGTGAGATAACTTCCTGCCTGCTAGGCAAGTGGTGCCAGCACAGGACAATCGCAGCGCGCTGCGCTGCACCCCGGGCAGGAAGCGAGCTGCCGGGGGTGTCGGTGATGCTTCACCACAAGTGGCAGTTTCAGGCTGGAAGGCACGGGTCTGTACAGTGAGGGAAATATGTGCATTTTTATTTTCTGGTTAGTTTCTTTCAACTATTACTGTTGTTTTAATTCATTTGAAAAAAGATCCAGTGTCTGACCTGCAGGTATGGCTCTGAAAAGCCCAGTGCATAGCTGGGTATCGAACCATGATCTATGCAGCTGACCCGATCTTTATTTTTCTACATGATTTAGAATTTGGAAGTGGTAGGGTGGTATTTTAAGGGACGCTTTCAAAGCACAGCCTGTGCAGTCTTTTTTCCTCTATTTTGATACTTGTTGTGAACAGGAAAAGATGTCTGCAAACTTTCACCTATTCCCAGTATGGCCATACGTCTGTTCTTTCATCTTACTGATAAATTCCTGCGTTATTATGGGAGAAGTAATTTTGAAAATGAAATCTGCCTTTTAACCCTGCATTGCTCAGTGCTTGCTGGGGAGGGAGTTCTGTCTTGGGGGATGAAATGCTGTCTGTAGTCCCTTGCACTTGTTAGCAGCAAATTCCCTGTAATTAGGCTCTTGGCTCTGAAATGTGAGGATTGTGAATATAGTGAGGTTAATTGCCTGTCTCACAGCACGCGTTAGAATATAGATAAACTTTAAAGCTGTTAGTCTGGGTTTCTTGTAAAGGTAAAGCTTGTACTGCTAAAGTCTAAAACTCAGAGGAGCTGACATAAAGCTCAAATTTTAAAGTTGTATTTTGCAGTTGAAAGCTGGGTTTGACTATGATCTGTCCTCCCTCCTCGGCTCCCTTAGCGCCTCTCCTAAAGGCACAATGGGATGTGTTCTCCGTGCTAGTGCTGAAGACCTGGGGGTTGGCCCTGGGCACTGTGGGGACCGTCCCTGTGACTGCAGGTCTGAAGCAGGACAGGGAGGGTGGGCAGGCACTGAGTGCAGGTCACCAGGGTGCAGGCAGCAGTGATGTTGGGCACCAGACTGGCAGCTTCTCTCACCTGTGTCACAGGCAGGGGTGCCGTGGTGCAGCGATGCCCCAGTGTGAGCTGCTGTTGGGAGAAAGGGAGAAAAGCATGCCCAGTCACTAGCAATAACACTCATGCAAAATGTAAAAGCAAAAAGAATAAAATAATTAAAAATTTACCAAGTTTGTTCCTGTTTTTTCCCATAAAAGCCAAGCTTCTGATGCTTATTTTTTCCTGAGTTAATTTAGAACAGCATGTTGTGTATGGATTATGTTGATCCCTAATAATGGGGGGAAATAGGTGTCCTTGTGCGTAGCAGCTGTGGTACAAGTTACTACAAAAAAAACCAGCCAAAATTATTAGGAGGAAAATAAACAGGAGAAACCTGTAGCATCACAGTTTAATAGGCTCACGCTGTTGCAGTATGTCCCACTGCATATTTCACCGTATGTGGTAAAATAATGTCATTCAAAACCTGTTTTTTATTCAGTTTTCTTTTTCAAGAAGGCTTTTGAAATTATTAATTTTCAAAAGAAATCAGTTCAGCAAACCTTGTGTTTGTTTGTCTGGCTTGTAAATAGTCTGAAGCCTTATCTATTATGTGAATCTCCTGATCCTTCCAGGATGTTTTATATATACAGTAGCTACTTCCTCTTATAGAAATAATGCCTTTTGGAAATGAGCAGTACATGCTGAAAGAGCTTTTGTCTGCCATCAAACTGGCAGTGACTGAGAAAATCCAGATGATCTCCCAAAGGGGAGTTTGTGCAGCTGGGCTGCTCTTTGTTAAAGTAGTGTTTTCCTCTCTCTGTTGAAGCACGTTTTGTATTCTATCTGCCCCATGCACCTCCCAGTATTGTGATCTTTCTGCCACGGTATCAGTGGGAATGGGACAATGCAGAGCAATGTTGTGACCGCACTAGCATCGCTCAGAGGCCAGCTGCAGAATGAATGAGTTGATCCCTGCTACGTCTCTGAGAGGAGGCCTGTGAGTGCTGACGTCATTTGTCTTTAGAAATGTATAGCCCTCTAAAGACACAATGCTTCTCACCTCTTTTCTTGCCTTCAGATGAATTTTCTTCCTAGCTTAGCTAGTGACGTGATATTTGGATTTTGCTGAGGTTTCTTAGTCTCCTTCCAATCTTGATACCATTTGGACAGCTGTCAGATAACATCCCCTACCTGTGTAATAATGGCACCCTAGTGCTTAAACATGTGGGTTAAAGATTAAATGTAAGTTAGAGATATGTCAGCTGTCACTATGGGCTGCTTTCAGCTGGGTACAGTTTGTGCTGCCTGCTCCATCCTGTGCTGTGTCGAGGAAGGGTGCATGGAGGCCTTCAAAGTCTTTCTTCCTCAAGTTTCTTTACTAATGTATTTACAGTGAATATTAAACTAAGAGCTGCTTTATAAGCATGAATAAAAGTAAAAATATATATGGTTTCTTGGAGGAAAGCCAGATTTTTTTTTTATTATTATTCTGTGTGATTTAGGCGAAGTGAGAATTGCAGTGACCTGAGTTTCTGGGGATATTAAACTCAAAATTAGTCTCAGGAGCCTGATAATCTGACAGATGAGAATTTACTAAACTAAAGCTGTCTAATTTCTACAGATGTGATGAATTAAAGAGAAAGCATCACTGACCTGGTTCCACTTTGTTAGGCATTCCAATTAAGCTGAATGCTGTAGAAAGTGAGACTTTGCAGTACCACCTTGGACTGGCAGGACTGAGGTTTCAAGTGTCCCTTTTACTTTGAAAGATGTTCCTGTTAAAGGTTTTGTTGGAGCACTAATCCCAGAATACTGATGATGTATTCTCCTGTTATCTCTTCCTAACCCCCTAATTAACTGGCTAAACAGATAATTCTTGTGCTTTTGTGTTTAGAAGCTTGTTAACAAGGTTTGAGTCTTCTGGCTGAGCCAAGTTACGGGTTTAGATTTTGACACCAAAGAAGATGCTAAACTACAGAAAACGCATGGTGTGCTCACATACAATGTGCAGAGCTGGAGAGAGACTTTCATCAGGATGACGTTTTAATGGCAAACACAGCAGTGGTGTAACTGCAGCTGTTGGGAGGAAAAGTTTAGCCGAGGTCAAAGTTTTATCAAATAGTGATCAACTTTCCGAAAAAGTTCTGATGCCTTAAAATAGAGGAGCACCAGTCAACTGTAATCTAATAAAGAAGTGGAACAAGGGATTAAATCAAAGATGCAAGTGCCTGTGTGCAGCCTGGGGTTGTTCTGCAGCTAGCAAGCTGCTTGTCTATACTCTAAAACAACGTTGTGCTGTAGCTTTCCTCTTTAGGCATTACAGTGATTGATATTGAATCTGTGGAGGTGCTTGGCACAAGAAGGTCAAAGTGACAGAAGGGATTTTACAAAGTCACTGATGGTTTGATTTGTATTTTCTAACAAGGCAGCATCATCGATTTCCATTCTCGCTGATCTTTGGGAGACATCAAAGGCAGTGGTCCTTGCATACTGAAGATGAGTGTTTGCTTGGAACATACATTTCCAGTGTTCCATCATGACTGCATAAATATTCCTACCTTTGTCTTCTGGTGGCCTTTTCCTGGGGAAAACTTTTGACTGTATTGTATTTGTTTCAAGAAGCCTGCCCCATTTTTTATGGACCTCACTTTAGAGCCAAGACTTTGAGTCAAAACTGGCAAGGGAGGATCACATAAAGGTTGTTACACACACTGTCATTGTAAAGTGGTATCAAAGCAAGAAGCATGTAATAAAACACAAACCTGTACGTGATGTACAGTGACTTTTTACACGGGTGGATAATGGTAGGACACGGGGGAATGGGCTAAAACTGACAGAGGGGAGGTTTAGGTTGGACGTCAGGAAGAAATTCTTCCCTGAGAGAGCGGTGAGGCGCTGGCACAGGCTGCCCAGAGAAGCTGTGGCTGCCCCATCCCTGGCTGTGTCCAAGGCCAGGCTGGATGTGTTCCTGGGCAGTTGGATCTGTGAGCTGGTGGCTGGCAGCCCTGTCCTCGGCAGGGGGGTTGGAACTAGATGATCTCTGAGGTCCCTTCCAACCCAAGCCATTCTAGGATTCTATGCTTCTGTGTAGAACTAGAAACAGACAGTAACAATCAAGTTTTCGTTATTACTTGAAGTAATGTGAGAACAGAGCTTTGTGTCAGTAGTGTGAGGAGTGTACAGGGGTGTGTGTGCAGAGAATTTCATACTTGGAGGAGGAGATGAGTACCAGCCCCAGCAGGTACTGCCATTTCCCTGCCCTGCTGCGGGTGCGCGGCCCATTGTCCTGCTGCGCACAGCCCACCTCTTGGGTCACCTCAGCGGTGCCTGGCTGGGCTTCTGGCGGGCTTCAGTAGTTCTAGGTGGGAGGGAGGCATAAACATGTTTTTTTTTTTTTTTAATGAATAATTAAGGAAGAAATTAAGTATACTTATGTAACTGAAATTTCTTTCAGTGTCGCTGGAAGCCACATCCACTGAACCCATTTCTTGTGGAAGGCCTTTGACCTGAAATGGTCGAGGAGACCCAGCGCCAGCATCCTGCGGGTAGTGCACTCATGCTGCAGAGCGTCACAGGTGGCGAGGGGCAGCTGAGGAATGCTCTTGGAGGGACAGTTCCTGGGGGGCCAAGTAGGGCTGTGCCTCGGGGAGGTGGAGGTGAAGCTGTGCCTTGCTGCAAGCTAGGGCGTGGTTCTGGTTTCTAGCTGTGTGTTTCTCTTGAGGTTTAGGTGATGTGATCAAAAGCATTCACATTTGCAATGTGTGTTGGTTTACATCCATACCCTCAAGTCAGCAATTCAAGATTAGGCCTTAGCTGCAAGTGTCTGTGTTTTCTTTGCTGTGAAAGTGTTGTGTGAAAAATAACCTCGGCAGCCGTAATGTTTTGCAGACTCGAACAGGATGTTAACAATGTGGTTAGCAAAGAATCCCCAGATTTGCAGAAGTATCCTCACATGTTTTCTCTTCTTCCTTTTTCATTGGTGACAAGTGGGACAGGAATGAAGTGCTGTGCTCCTTCAGGACACGCTGGGAGGGCTGGTGAGCACCTTGTCTGTGTGGTGGTTTCCTGGCCAGGCTGGGATGAATCAGCTCGTTCGAGAGCTGGCCTCCACTGCCTGTGGGCTTCCTGCCTCAGCTCGGGTTCGGCTGGTATTTTCAGTGTTGGCTTTTGAACCCTATGCTGTGTGTTCAAAGGGGAGAGAATTCTGGAGGTCTTGTCATGAATTTTTCCTAATTTCCCCTCTTTTCCCCAGTTTTCCAACTGTTTCTGCAACTGTTGAAGATTTTGGAAGTATGACTGTAAGCAATCTTCTGAAATAAAGAGCTTCAGCAGGTCTCCATAACTTCTCCCATAAAGACATGCTTTGGGCTGTGTGTGTAAGGTGGCAGCTCTGAGTGAATGGAGGGAAACTGAGAGCTGAGCAAATGTTTTTCTGAGCCACTGTCCCCTAGGCAGCCTGTGTTCCTCAGTTGGGCACGTTTTGTCTGAACCCAGCCATTGCCAGGCATTGGGTCACGTTTCCTGAGGAGTCTGAGCGCTGGGAGGCTGTGTCCAGTCATCTGCAGCGATCTGAATTTGAGACTTGCCTTCCCCAGCCAAAGCCGGGCCCCGTATTACTGCCTAAGCTCCTTATGCTGTGTGCGTGTAGGGAGCTGACAGCCTCAGAACAGGATTAGTGAAATCTGTCATGCTGTGAAATCCTGACGGTGGGAGATGTCCAAATCCCATGCCGCTGGGGCCCGCAGGCAGAGCAGTGGCGTGCCCATGCCCTGCGTGTGCTCGTCACAGCCCATCCATCACCAAAAGCAGTGCTCGTCCCCTCCTCTAGGAAAGCAGAAGGAATGTTACCTGCCTTTGTAATTGCTTATGACATAACTGCTTGCTAAAGCTTGAAACTTTAGCCAGCAAACAAAACAACGTTAATAAGCTGTGATAATGAAATCATGTTACTAGAAGAGGAAGCCCATAGTGCCTATAAGATGGCGCTAAGTCAGTCAGTCACAAATCGTTATCCAGATGCTCATTTGGTTGTGGCCTTCCAGCAGTGTTGTGTGTGGGCAGGTAGGAGGCACAATGTGTGGTCACTGGTGGCAGAATTTTGGGCTTTTGTTGCCACCTCTGTTGTGATGCTTTGTAGCTGGACAAAGTGGCTTACAAGTGTCAAAAAGATGGTCTTGAATAATAGGTTAAAAAAAAAAAAAAGGAAAAAAAATGCATAAGGTAATTTAAATAACAAATCAATGAAGTTTTATCAGTGAGCACCAGATCCAGCTTGTGGTAACCTTTCTCAAAGTCTGTGCCTGTGCCTCTGACTGTGAAAACACAGAAGTGTGGTATTCCAGAGCTGGCGTAGATGGAGGTCATTTGCCTTTCTATTTTAGGTATCAAACTGATTACTGACGTAATTTTCTTACTCTTTTTTTTTTTTTTTTTTTTCCAGCTTGAAGACAACTGTATTCTCCATTACCCAACTTTTTAAAACTCATACAGACATAAAAACCTTTGGGGTTTGATTTCATTTTTAAATCCTGATGATGACCAGAGGTTGAAGCGTACCCAGCCTCTGCTCCTGCCCTGTTTGTGTCACTCTGTGCAGTGCTCCCTGTTGGCCAAGCACGAGGTGTGACTCTGGTGTTCCACCCTCATGAGTTTGGTAGCCTGGCCCAGACAGTGTGGGCGCTGTGCAGGTGCTGATGTTGCCAGGGATTTGGTTCTGCCAGGAAGTTTTTGCATGTGTATCACTTGGCCATTCATAAGAAAATAATTTGTTTCAGCACAGTGGGGTTTATTTAAAAGTGACCCAGCAGATTTTCCTAGGTCCCAGGCTGTACCACGGAGGAGGAGCTGCCCAGCCTGCCGACGGGGTGGCTGGTCTTGTGGGCTGAGGATTTATTTATCCGCGGGCTTCTGTGTCCCTGCGAGTCCTACTCCCGCTGAGCTGAGACAAACTGACCAGCATAACGGTGAAAACCTCAGAGAAACCTAAACTGAAAGGAAACTCTTGTTTGGAGCAACATCTGCAGACAGTCAAACTGCAGCGCTGGAGTGCTCCCACCCACACTTGCTTTCTGAGCTGACTGCAGCAGTAACAGCATTGCCCAGCTGATCTCCCGCAGGAGATGGGCAGCAGTGGCCCCACGGGGGGAGCAGCAGCTGGCCCTGGTCTCCATGGGAAGCAGGGGACTATGGTTTGCGGCTGCCCTGTGCCGCACTGAGGGGGTGGAAGGCAGCGCGTCCCCTCCATCACCAGTGAAACACCAGTAGCGTCTGCTGGGATCTGTCTGGGTTGTGGAGACCTAACTTGTGCTCCAGGCATTTGTGAATTGTATCTGCCTGTGTGCTGTGTACAGAAACCTTAACATAAACTTCCTGCTGCTTTGCCTTGTCCTACCATCAATAGTTCTCATAAATTCTGGTTGCAGCTTGAGAAAACAAAAAACAAAAACCATTTTTTTCCCCTGTGTAACACACTGCAGTATGCACACCATTTTGGAAGCTGTTCCTTTGCCGTGCTGTAGAAGAAATTATTAATGACCTTTTTGGTTTTACTTCTACATAGTGACATTTTCAGGAATGTTTCACGGGTCCATACCATTTCTGACCACTACCTGAGAATTCATTCTGAAGGCTGTGCTGTTAAATTCTGACAGCCTTATTTCACGTTACATATTCTCAGAGTGAACTGGGAGACTTTTTGGAATAGCGCCCAGTTTACACTAAGAGTGCCAGCAGGGGAAGTTCATCAAGAATTGTAGGTCCAAGGTGAATTCTTGCTCTGTTCTAGCCTGAATGCCTTTCCAAGTTAGAGTCCCACATCTTGAGCAAATGTTTTCAACTCCAGGGTTAGGCTGTGTATTTTCAAAAGCCCCATTTTCCTTGAAGATGCTGCTAAGCCAGCTGGCTGAGCCCCCCTGCAGCCTCCTTCCCAGCTGCATTGCTGCTGCAGCTGCAAAGCCAGGCCCAGCTGCTGGCAGCGGTCAGAGAACGCTGGGCGCTGTGCATGGGAAGCATCAGTCACAGCACTGCCGGTGGGGCATGGGGCTGGCCGAGAGCCTGCAGCCCTGCCTGCCCCCCAGCTCATCTCCCAATGTAAATGTTGTGGCTCTGACAACATAAGCTTTGTCTCCCTGATTTCATATTCTTAATTTGGATTTAACTTTTAGCTTGATCTTTTCCGTTATCTGAGGGCTTTTTAAACTGACATTTCTTTTGCTTGATGTTTGTCTTCCTCTGTGGCAGCATGTTTTGTTCCCTGTAGATAACAAAACACTGGCTTCACAAGAACACTTTATGTCCTTATTTCTGTGGTTGTCCGTCTCCGTGATATGGTACGTGTCTGCATAAGTAAGTATTTTAGTGTCTGAAAAAATATGGTGAGGGCTGAATTCTGTCCATGCCGTTTTCATGGAGAATGCAGTATTTTTCTCTTCAGATTCAAAATTATCGGACTTAGGCTGAAATGCTATGGTACAAAACTGTTGTTTTCATTGGGTTCTTTGAATCTTCTGTGCTTCCTGCTTTGCAGAGCTGGGGAGCAGCCCTCGCTTAGTGCAGCACGGTAAGGCATGCAAGGTACACAGCGGCCTCAGTGCACTTTGCATTGAAGATGTCGCTTAGATGCTTCCCTGACTCTGTCTATTGATACAAAAACATTTGCTTATAATTTCAGCGAGTTGGCTTTTGCTGCCTTGATAGGCATTTAACATTTTTATCAGCAGTAATGCTGAAAGTGAGTAGACTTCGAAGATCTATGGACTCGAGGCCACCCATGCAAGCAGCTGCATTGAAGTGCCCGCTGCGGTGCGCAGCGGGGAGGCAGGGCCTGTCGGGCTGGGCACAGTCACTGTGGTGCAAATGCCGTGTGGAGATGGGCAGTGAGAGTTCTGAAAGTGTTGAACTGCATGTGCCGAGGCACTTGGAGGCTGCACCTCTCACTGGCTCCAACTGAGACTGTGCAGCTGAGCAAGCTGTTCTCTTTTCCAGTCGCTGGTTTAGAGATTTGAAGTTGTTTTTCACTTCAGTTTAAGATAAATCCAATATCTTGATTATTTCTTAAAAGACAAGCAGAACATGCTCATTAAACTCAGTGCTGTGTTATGCATGCATACCAGAGAAGTGCAGAGGATCAGGTCTCTCCCTGCTGCGACTGAGCGTCTGTGTGAGCAGTACCACTCACAGGTCCTGCACTTTTCAGGGGGCTCCCTGACGTCCCAGCCTTTGGAGCAGGGTAGAAATGCATCCGGCTAACAGAGAGGTAGCATGTGTGCTGCAGGCTCCTGGTCTTAGCATCAGCATACCCCCAGAAATTACTGGGAGGGGAAGCTAGGAAAGGAATTGTATTTTCTTCGTCTCCTGGTTGTTGAGTGGAGGTGGTAGCTCTGAGTGCAGCTGCCAGGTGGTGTGACAGCCAGAGGCAAAGCCTTACATTGCAGATTTAATTAAAGAGTCTCAGGAAATCTGCATCATCTAAACATTATAACGCACAGCAGGAACTCTGAGTCAAAGCCAAAGGATAACCACATTTTAACCATGTGCATTACAGGGATTTATATTTTTTTTTCTGGAAGTGAATAATACATTACTGTAGTGCCATAAATGTTGTTACATATGACTTTATAAAATGCTGCAATCCTCTCAGGCATTTATTAAGTAAAAAAAAAAGTATGTTTTTCATCTATCCCACTTCAATAGTTTTTCCATGTTTAAAACTAGTTTTGATTTGTAGCCTGAAAAGAATAATTATGTTTGCATCGTTTTGAATATTTAAAGTAACTTATTTTTAGAAGAATTCGCATAGCTTACTTTTACACAGGTATATAAAGACGTACGGTACTACATGAGGAAGGATACTGCTGGTGTTGAGTGCAGTCTGTTTTTATTATTTTTTATGAAATATATTAATATAATGCTTAAAAAAAAAAAAGAAAAAAGAGCTAGTTGTGGTATAGTTGTGCTCCAACATCAGCCTGGCCTGAGATATGTCCAGTTACAGGGGGATCAATGAATGTGAGTTACTACTGGTGCTTCAAGGTTATAAAGTTCTTGGTGGTACCTTCAAACTCGTAACAGCATCTCCTTGTTTAACCATAGAGCAGGGGCAGGAGCAACCTCCAAGCAGATTTCTAAGCACCCAAACAAGGACAAGAATGTCTTTGGCTTGGCATTTGTGCATCACCCTTTATGCCTCCTCCCTTCAGTTTGTTTTCTTGTTTCTCTTCTGGGGGGGCAGAAACATACAGGCAAATGCTGTCCAGGAGTAAACACTGTTATTTTTATTATGCATGTTTTGAAGCTGTGCAGGTCCGCCTGGGTGCCTGCACTTACACCGAGGTCTGAGAGTGAGAAAGGGGACGATAAAGCAGCTGCTGCCTGTGGCAGCCCCTCTGCACCCCGACTCCCTCCCTTGTACCGGCCCAACATGTTGTTGCATGCTGCTCTGTCTTTTCTGTACGGGCCATTCAGATTTTTGCCTGTATTTACATCTGAGCTTGCTTGCTCCTAGTGGCATCCCCTCACAAGTGCCTTTGGAAGGGACGCAGGCGATGCCAGCGGCCCGCAGGCGCTGCGCTGCCCTGTCTGTGTGCCGCGCAGAAGGTAGCAAGCACACGCAGGCGTGCAGAGCCAGCCTTAGCCCAGCAATTCACTGCGTGCTGTTTCTCTGTGTATGATTCAGTTTTAAAGGCCCTTTTAAGTGAAATTGGATACACTACAAAGTGTTGGTTTCATGTGTTTTATTTGCAGTTTAATCAGCGGGATCCAGCTGCCAGTGCAGGGGAAACCAGAGCTCGATTTTTAATTATCCCTGCTTTGCCTGAGTTAGGAATTCCCAATGGTGCTGTCTGAGAAAAGATGCCAAAAAACGCATTGTTCTTTAATTAGCTGTTGTAATTGTTTCAGTCTAATCTCCATGATTAGCAGCAGCATTAAATACAGCAGTAAGAATAGGCCTGCCCTCTTTGTGCTGCCCTAGTAAACACAATATTCTTACTTCTGGTAAGGGACGTAATATAAAATCAATTAGAAGCCAACTAGTGTTGATTGGAAAATGATAAAGAGCAGCTACCATAAAGTGCAGATTGCTTTGTAAAGTTGGTTTAGAACCGTGCTTCTGGGACATCTTAATTGCCCGGTTTGAGGGAAAACACCAGAATAATGGGCTCTGTTACAGTGATGCCTCTGGGATCTTGAAGAGACTCCATCCTCTGCAGAGCCCAAAAATAAGGTCAGTGCCTGTCCAGACTTAGGGAAGGGTCCATTCTTGCCATCTCAGCAGGTGTCTTGTCAAACACAAACAATTGCAGAATATTCTCCAAAGAAATGACTTTTTGTTCCAAGTTTATTTGGTTTTGTTAGCTTTATTCTGAGGCTCAGAGATGCTCTGCAGCAGTGTGTTGTAGCTGGAGTTCTGCTCCAGCAAAAGGAACATTGCAGCCCAGGCGTGTGTGTTAGATTCCTTTCAGAAGGGATTGTGGTAGTTAGACGTTTAAAGACACGGGAGAAAAATACCTAATGAGAGCAAGCACAGCTCCCATGCCTGCTTTGATGGTGTTGAGATACCTGCTGAGGTACTGGTTATTACCCTTAAGTCCCTAAATATCTTTGTAAATATGGCTTTAAGTGTCATTGCATGTGGGAAAAGTAGGAACTAAACTCTTGGAAAACCCAGCCTTAAGGTCAGCCATGCGGTGTAGAGTGAGCATTTGTGAATGCAAAATGAACACTTGTGGGGAAATGTAATTGTTGTAGTGATGGTTGCGGTCACAGACTGTGGAAATGTGAGTATTTGGACTGATGTTACATTTTTACAAGGTAATGGATACACCTTGCCTCTTTGGACAGCATCTGTCAAGAGCCGCCATGCTCCAGTGTCCCCAGCAGCCCTGGTGGCCGGGAGCAGACGGTGCCTGCCCGCGCAGGGCACGCAGCGAGGCGGTGCTGCTGTGTGCGCTCTGCAGGGACGTGGTGCGTTGCTTGCCATGCACGCTGCTGTGGGGCGGTCTGGCCCTGTCAGAGCAGCACTGCTGATTTCATGATTTGCAGTTAGGGTTAAAATTGAGTGGTTGGAGGGGTCTGTAAATGGGACAGACTGAAAGCTAAATAATGCATGGTGACATGTCCTCCCATGCTGTTCATCATCCAGGGTTTCTTGTCTGATCTTCTCAAGGTGGTGCAAAACCTCAGCCTACTTGGGTGAAACCTACACAGGATTTTTAACATACCTGCTGGTTTTCAGTCTAAAGGTGAAAGGCTCCAACATCTGCTGTTGTGCAGAGGACCGTTTCTCAGGCAAGCAGTCCAGTCCAGAATTGCATGGATTCAGGGAACTGGGAAGTAACTACTGACACATTCCATCTGGTAGAGTGTGCTCAGGTGTTTGACCCCCAGAGACACCTTGGAGATGCTTTCAAGGGGTGGGCTAATATTTATTGTTTATATCCTGTATATACATGTGTACATATTGTATAAATATATATACTTTATATGAAGTGCATATGTGTATATACACATACATAAAAAGTTAAGTAATTCTGATCTCAGGCTCACTAGCACTGCATCCCAAAAGCAGGACTGTAAAACCTGCTTTACATGTACTATAAAATTACCTGCAGCTGCATTGCCCTTGCATAATTCTGTTTTGTGGTAGTTGCCAGAAACGTTTTCCTTAATATGTCCTTTAAGGAACTATTACCATGCAAGCACTGACTGCATACATTCTGTGGATGTCCTGCTGCCTCCAACAGCAGCTACTCTGGCAGCAGGGAGGAGGAGAAAGGAGCCTCCTCATGGTGGCTGTAGCCCTGTCGCTGCCTTGGCAGCTGGCTGAGCACACTCTGGTTTCCTAACCTCGCATCGGGGACCGAGCCATCTGTGGTAATTGGCCACCTAAACTTTTTTGCAAATGTGTTATTGTAAGACTTTTTGGTTCGCAACATAGAACATTAAGATTTCTGTTCTTTGCTTCTTGGCTTGCAGTGCAGTTAGGCCTCTGATGTGCTTGTCATGGTTTGTCTCCAGTAATCCTCAGGGACTCCAGAGAGAGCTGCTTCCATTAGACTGTTACGCTCAGGCTGTACTGACTGTATTAACTGGCAGAATTTTTATGCATAGATGAAACCGCACTGGAGTCAGAGCATATTTCTTTTGACTCTCACGCATGCTCACCTTGCTGTGGAACTTCTGCAGGACCAGCTAAAAAGTGATCCTCTGTTTTCCTTCTAAACAAGCAGCACTTTGCTTGTTGGGCTTGGGCTGTCTTGAGGGTGTGGAGGAGATGATTTCAGCAGCCCTAGAGCCAGCTCCTTCCTGGCCAGCACACCCCGCCCCGCCATCACAGCGCAGAGCTCCTGCAGCTTGGACACATGCAGGAGTCCTTCCAAATAAACAGAGTTCAGCCTTAAATTGCAGGCATGTCTGTGGGATTCCTGCTGGGAAAGCGTTCTGTAGGGCTTTGTTCCATAAGGTACCCCAGAAGTTTGGCGCAACACCAGGCCTGGGTGTGTTTGAAGCCAGCGAGGTCCTGCGGGCTCCTGCGGAGCTGTGGCTGCGTGCTGTGGGGCAGCCTCAGGCCAGTCAGCGGGGCTGGGACCGCGCTGCCTCCTTCCCTTGTCACCAACAGCTGCCTGAGGTACGGCATGTGGCATCAGTGAAAATCCATGGACCCCATCCAAGCATCTTGGTAGTTTAACTCAGTTCTTTCCTGAGCACAGAGCTTCCCTGATTTACCACCTGAAGACTTGCCCTGACAGAGGAGAGATTTGGTTTGTTGTTTGTTTGTTTGTTTTTTTCCCCAGTCCTGTTTTTAAACATAAGTGCTGAGCAGTGTGCAGATTTCCAGGTGGCTTAGGAGCAATCAGGGGTGGCACAGGACTCTTTGGCAAGCAGCCGCTCCTTGCAGGACGCTGAGAAGTGCCACGAAGGGCTCCTGGTGTGGGGGTTCCCTGTGGGCCCGCGGGGGCAGGGAGTGGTGCCGAGTGTCTGCCTTCCTCCCCAGGGCTCTCTGGCTGCACAGAGCCGGCTCTGTGTGGAGGGGCAGAAACGGTGGCTTCCTGCGGCCACCGCTGGGCTGCGGCCCTGTGCACGGCCCGGGCTGAAGGCCCCTCTGTGCTCCACACAGGCCCCTTCTGTGCAGGCTGGGCTGGCGCTCGCTCTGCGGGGCTGCAGGGGGCTGTGATGGCCCTGCTGCTGGGCCGCACACCGCGCTCTTTGGCGGCTGTAGGAGAGTAGCATTGCTCTTTCAGCACATCCTGAGCTGAGCAAAATCCCCTGGGTAGACATGGGGAAGAATTCCTTTCCTGTTCTCTGAAAACTGGCAGTGAACATGGTGGTTTAGCTCAGGCTGAAAGCATACTGTAACAAGCAAAATGTTTCTGATCTCTGGTTTGCTGCTAGTACTAAGAGATGTTTCTCTTACTTCTGCAGATATATGCATTGATCTGCTCAGTGTTTGTGCTTCAGCCTTTGAGTGACATTCTAGATCCTGAAATCGCAAAGCGCTGGTTGCCCTCTTGCCTCCTTTGCTGTGGTGCAGTGTTGGTCACAGTTCTGCTTCCATCTCAGGTGGCGGACAGCTTCAGGTCGGCCCTTGCTCAAGATACGAGCTACAGTGAGTGTTTTGAAACCAGTGAGAGAGGTGCAAGTTGCACTTGGCAGGCTGCTTAACCGGAGGGCACAGCACCGAGTTCCTGTTCTGTAACCTGGGTGGCTTTGGTACAAGGGTTAGGATCTTTAACTGGTGGTGTACAGCTGTTGTTGCTCAGCATAGGATCACTTGGATTTGTCACTCACTAGTGTCTTTTCTGGCCTCCTAATAAGGGTTTAATGCAAATGCAGAAAATCCCAGGTCATTTAAAAAAAAAAAAAAATATGGTGATTTCTATTTCACATACAATTAGGCTGGAAAATATATATATTTTTTTTTCTTTAATCAGTTAGAATTACTGACCACAGTGGGTTTTTCTAAAGTATTACATCTATTTCTCATTTGTCTTATGGTTTGAAAAAACCATTAAATTAGCTGCTGAGAAATCGTATGAGTTTATTCTTTGCAGCTTGCTTACGAGCTACATGTCTGCCCAGGCACTGGAACGTAGGCACAGCGTGCGCTGTGCTGAGCCTCAGGTCACATCCAGCGCCGCTCAAAGCTGGCTTCTTGGCTGCTCTTCAGCTGAGTAGCAGCAACATGTGAGTATAGTTTGAGTTAGTCAAACTTGCTAATCAGAAGAAGTAGCAGGTGGGCAGTCCTTTCTCCTCCACATTTTCCCACATCCCTCCTACAAGAGAGGTATTTTGTAGCATTGTCATGCTTGTATCTGCTCCCCCATTTTGCAGGTGACTTGAGCCATCATCCTTAGTGCATCTATTTATGTGAGTAAATAAGGCAGGTGGGGGTTTGAAGGCACATAACTCACAGACTTAACTGTTTAAAACTGCAGTGTATTTTTGGGACCTTTTTGCAACTGATTTGATTAATTCTCTATCAACATTAGGAAACGTCTTCACTTGAGAAGTCCTTGTGTGGAGTTGAAATGTATTCTTGTAATAGCTGATTTGTTAAAAACCTGTAAAGCAAAGAGCTATTATTCATTAGCTCTAAGTGAATCCTTACACTCCTTCAAATCTCAACAGGAATTCAGAGCCACACGTACTATTTTACAGCTTGTCCAAGTTGCTGCTTATTCTTTCACATCAGAATACACATTGAAAAAGATTCACATTTACATCATTTGTGAAAGAAATTGTATGTTTTCAAGCAGTTAGTTTTTCAAGAGCCTACCAAATTCCTGAATTCTCCAAGCTAATCCATGCAAGAAGTTATAGTGGCTTGTATAGCTAGGTCTGTTCACTACAGGAGTCTGAAAGCCTGTGGAAATTTCAGTTGAAAACTTAAAATCAACTACAAAGAGACGCTTCTTGAAAATAAGAGTTTCTAGGATTGGTGTTCACTTGTCAGTAATGTTATGTAAGTTCTTGGAGGTCTGGGGCTTAGAGGCACACAGGCACGGTGCGTGAGGTGCTTCCTGATCCAGAGAGCTCATAAAGAGAACAAACACAGGTTATGGCTGGAGATAACAACGGAGAAGTTAATGTGTTCCTGTCCATGTGACTGTTCTAACAGCTATTGGGAGGTTATCAGGTGAAGACAGTCTTCATTAAATGTGCAAATAATTGCTAGAAAACACCTCACTTTGATGTGATATTGTTTAACCAGCCTTAACACGTGGGGAGAGTGAATCGACTTCCTTCGGCTGTACCTGTGGGAAGTACTGCACTCTGCGTTTCCTGTTGTGCTCCTGGAACCGGCAGTGCTGAATCAGGCTGGCAGCGCGGGAGGGGGGGGGGGGTCTGAGAGGAGTCACATCTGGGAGGAGGCCAGCAGGTGGGAGAAACCCTGTAGGGCACTAAGAGAATGTGGCATGTGGATTGCTTCAGCAGGTGGGAGGTGGGCTGGGAAGGAAATAGTTGCGAATGACATCGACAGCAGTTACCAGGCAGAGCTCAGGTACGCAGAGAGCATGCAAGCCGTGCCAGCGGCTGGGCTGGCTGGTGGCACCAGCATGTTGTGCGCTACGTGACGCTGGAAGTCGCGCTCCCAGCAGCTGTGAAGCTGAACAGGGAGCGTTTGTATCGTGTCTGTTGTCTGCAGAACTCATTCTGCAGGTGCTGGGACAGTTGCAGCTTTCTGATCTCGGGTGCTGTTTCAGACACAGCAATGTTGAGAACTACACAGTCTCCAGTATAGAGTGGCAGTTATCATTTATTTGATGTCAGTTAACCATAGTCACTTAAAATCCATGTAAAATTGTCTTCTTTTGGCCTTGAAGAACAGCAAAACATTTATCCCTGCTTTTCTTTTCTCTCCTCTTGTGCTTCTACCTTCTGTCGCTACTCTATGTGCATGTTTTCCATTTCTTTGCATCAGATTGGGCAGCACTGCAGACCATAGTCTCTGTGATGGGCATGAGCTACGAAAAACTGCTTGGTCCTGATTTGTAAGTCACTGAGTAGCCAGTGTTGTTGGCTGGACAAATCATTCCTCGCTGCAGATGAACAATCAGGGTAGGAACTACAAGCTTCTGCTCAGTAGTTCCTAAATTAATGGTGTCGTCTCAGTACAGCAGTTGTATCTCTTTTTATAGCAATATACATTTGCTTCACTGGTGGCTAAAATTAGCTGTGGACCATATGCGTAGCATCTAAGCTCTTCTGGCTTTACAAAAGTATTGCTTAATGACCATGTACTCAGATGTCTGGCATCACAGCGTCTATTAGTTGACCTACAAAATCAGTGGAACACAAACTGTCGGCTGCCACAACGCCATCCGACAGACTTGGTGACCCTTAGCTGAATTTGTTATTGGTGCGCGTCCTCGTTTCTCTTTGTATGGGCTTCCATGAGCTGCGTGTGGAGCCTCCCTCATATAAATGGATTATAAGCCTAGTTGAGGTCTTGTTTAGATTTTCTAAGAAAAGAAACGCTGGTTAGAGGAGTCCTGTTCTGATGTTTGTATGGGTCGTGTTTACTGGGAAGCCTTGCCCACAGGTTTGCAAACCAGTCCATAAAAATGCATATTTTTTTAGTGGAAATTATTTATGGCTTGTGTTAAAATTGAAATGTCCGATATTTCAGTGGAGATGTGTGTTGTGGAGTGTTTGGGATGAAAGATGCTGTGTAAGCATTAGACATTCACTGCATTTTAGCTAAAGCTGGCCACAGACTGCAGCAAGAACTCAGAGATAAATCATCCTTGTTTTTTCCCTTTGAATTTGCTGAATCTGCAAATAGAATCTGCTGTCTCCTCTTTTGCTCTAGATGAGCTGTAGTTCTTCAGTGGAAAATGCCTTCTGCATCCCATACAGGTCTGCACATCTTTCTCACCTGTCTCTTGCCACTGATTGTTGAACTCTCAGAATACAGCAGGGCAGCCCTATTTTATTAGATGTGTGCTACTCCATGGCTCTTCTGCTTTCCTCGTGCTGCCCTACTGCATCCGTAGGACCCAGGCCTCCTCTGGACTGACCGGTGTCGGTGTGCGGCTCAGGTTACTGCTGCCTGCAGGAGCACCTCCTGGCTGGGCTCCCGTGAAATGGGTGGGAACGTCCCCCCCAGGCTGCTGCACTGAGCTGCTCCTGTCTGGCTCCAGTGGGTTTATTTGCTGTTTTAGGCACAGAAGAGTTTTAGCAGAGTGAGTGTCAGCTGAGTGGTGATTGCAGCTATCCTCACTTCAAAATTAAAAAAAAAAATTGACACCAAGAAGCACTAAGCTTCCTTGGGAGCCCAGGCTTTGTCAGCAGCTGTGAGTCACCGTGCATTGTGTGAATGGATGAGATGAAGCAATGGGATGATTTTTCCTTTGTTCCTCAACCTTCTGTGAATAGCAGGCAGGAATTGCCTCTCTGTGTCTTAGCACCTGAAATTGCACTGGTGTATAAGAAGCTTCCATTCACACGGTGTGATCCTGAGTCATCAAACACCGGGAAAGTGCCACGTCAGCAGCGTTGTGTGTTGCCATTACGAAACAGAGAATACAGACGTGTACCTCTTGTATTTTAACTAATATTTGAGGATCCAATTTCCTTTAACTGGATCAACAGAGAGCATACCTAACAAAGAGGACTTTTTCACCCACTCCTTTCCTTATTTTGTTGTGCAGTTGGTTCCTCATAGGAGAGGTTGCAAATTTGTGGGGTTACAGTGAAGACAAACAGGCTTTTTCAAAACTTTGCTTTAAAAGAAAAAACAAATGTGTAACAGTGCATAATAGTGACATCTACTGAGTTTGGTTTGGCCTTCAGTGCTTGTAGTATATTGCAGATTCACAGCTTTATGAACATTTCCATTCTGTGCATCTTTATAAGGGCTGCAGTGGTACTTGAAAAGCAGGAGGAAGATCTCCAGTGTCAATGTGAGCCTGGTAGAGAGGGGTGACAATGCAAGAGAGACGAGGACTCTGATTTCAGGTATGGCTCATTAAAAGAAGGAAGAAAGGGGAGAAAAGACAATGGCTGTGCTTTTCCTGGTGCAGCCTGCTGGCTGAAGGGGTTTGTCACAAGCAGGATGGACAGAGGCTTATGGGAAGTAAAAAATTGATTGAGATACCTGAGAAAGGAGCAAGGAATCCATTTTTGTTTTCTGTTATAAGACAGATTTCAGAGCAAGAAGGCTTCTGGGTTGGAGTAGCTTTATCCTGATTTTGAAGTGCCTGGTTAACTCTTCATTTGAGACATATGAGAATAGTTCTTTTAAATACTGCGTGCAGTCTGCATGTGTTTTTTAGTGCTACATTGAATGCCTCTTTCTCATCTTTCTGAGACCACTGTTATATGTGTAGGAAGGAGATTTATACAACTTTATTACAGATGATCTACATAAGCATTGAGATAGCATTATCATGCTAGAACATAACACTAAAGCATTTTCCTTGTAGTAGGAAAAAAATTATTTGAACATTTGCAAATTGCCGTGTTAGAGATCTGTTCCGCTGTGAGCCAACTAGATCTGGTAAATCCCATAGCACTGTAGTTATGTTGCGTAGAAGACAAACTTCGGTTTGGATACTCAAGTTTTTGGAAGCTCAGGGTTTGTTAGGGAGAAATGTGGATGTATGTTTGAGGGCTTTCATTGTTGACAAAACTGGAAACTACTGGTGGCTTTTTGAGATCCCAGTGTGTCTGTAGATGATTTTGTTGAGCCAGCCTTGCAGTGCAGAGAGGTGTTTGAGTCCCAGTGAGGTGCTGAATTGCGCTGGGCTGCTGAGTCCTTCTGTCACCGAGGCCTTTGTGTTGATGCAGCTTGAGGCAGGTGGACACAGTGCAGTTGTCCTTTGCCTTGGTGTTCTGGTCCTCACCTGAAGCTGTGCTGCTGCTTGAAGGCTGAAAAGTTTTGGAGGCTTCACCTGCTTTCACTGGAGAGCCAGCAGCTGAAGAAGCCTGACTCATCCTGACAGCACTTCACAGGATCCGTCTGCTGTCGTAACTGCGAGCAGGATCTGACCCGTGGCTATTTTTCTGTGTTCCCTTATCTATTTAGAAAGGAGTCTTTTTGTTCTTTGTCTGACAGGTCCTCAGATCTGCAAAGGTTGGAACCTGAGCAAGGTCAGCAACCAAACAAAAGGTGAACCATTGAACACCAAAGCAGAAGCTGAGAGATGTGACGAGATTAAAAGGAAAGCGCACAAAGGGCATTGTGTCTGCGTACATGGCGTCTGACAGGAAGGATGCCAAACAGCAGGGTTCAAGATTGGGTCAGAAATTTGTCTGAAGGAAGTTGAGGGCTAAGTAAGTGTTAAATAGACTTAATGCAGGGTTCATTTCTTTCACCTGTCCAGTTTTTCTGGAGAATTGGGTGTATATCAGTCTCATCCTTTCTCATTGTTTATATACCATGTGCATTCTGATGACTGTACTTAACTTCTGTCATATATATTTACATTTACTATATTTTATAAAGCTACTTGCTTTATATTTTCCTTCCTTCATGCCTGATGTTGTAAAAGCCCAGGATCTTGGTGGGCTGAGCCCCTGATTTAACATTTCTGGAAGCTGACTGTGTACCTTCACATCCCTCTGTGCTGATGTCAGAGTCTGCACTTGCTTGAAATGAGTTATTGTTGAGGATTTTTTTTTTCCCTGTAGCTCACTTTTCTGAATCAGACATTACTTCTGGTTTTATACATTTTGCCATTAAATCTGCTTGACTTTTTTTGTATTGTCAAGAGCTAAAATCTTCAGCCCCTGGCAATTGCACTGATCTTCAGTCGGTTTTTCTTAAATAAAAAGATCTCCCAGACACTTGAGATTGTGCCATCATTGGCATGAAGGATAAATTGAAGAGTCTCTTGTTGACTTATTTGCTGACCCAGAACTAAACTCTGAACAAAGGGACATCACACCTTGTTTTCAGAACTCCTGAGAAAATATGGCTGTTGAGAAAAGTACTTCTGAGCAAAGTGTGCCAAGGGATGTTTTGGATTTGGAAAACTGGTGTTTCAGCCTTGCTATTTCAGTGTTCCTTTTGCTTCATAGTCTTTGTAATGAAAAGTGACAGTTGTTTTACATACTGGAAAATCTTGCATGATTGGTCTCAGTTCGATATCTGCAGGAGGAAATTAAGATTACACTACCCACACATTAATGATGAAGTTCCTGTGGCTTTTTAATGACATAATTTTGCTTTAAATACAGAGACGCTGTGTTGGTGAACAAGAGCACTACAGTAACTCCTAATGATCATGATCGGATCATATTTGTATTAATGTGATCTGTAATTAAAAGCTACTGCTTTGTAGTAGCAATTAAGACAATCCGTGAGTAATTAAATGCTGCTTCTTAAAGACTTTTCTTTTTGCATTTAATGAATGCCAAACTTACAGTGAGGAGGACTAGTGTTGAACAATTTCCTGCAAAAACCTGTCAACGCATTTTTTTTTCTCCTTTATATTGATTTCTGGGTGGAGGCTGTCAGCGCTTCACCTTGCTCTATAAAACCAGCAATAAAGTAAGGCACTTATGTACGGGAATGGTCCTGTTGTACGGAGCCCAGGAATTCGTACCTACAGCTGTTGTGCAATGCTGTGGTTATCATCCCCCTCTCGTGGGCAGCTGATGGCAGATAAGGCCACTGGGGCCTTCCCCAGCTGCTACTTGTGGCTGTTATGCTCTAGTCCTCCTTCAGGGGAGAATTTTGGCAAAGTAGCACACATTTGTTCACAAATGGGAGGAAAAAAAAAGAATTCAGGTGACTCTCTACTTATTTTAATTGCTTCTATAAAAGTATCACAAACTATTTGTTTGCCGCAAGCAGCCCAGCTCGTCATTGGGTCAGAGAGTGAAGAATGGTGGTAATCTAGTTCCTTTTCCAAGGCATTCATTAGCTTAGAGATTTCAATGCCCAGAGAAAATGTTGCTTAATAGATTCTTCTGCCTGTTCTTTTTGAATTTTCTTGAGCAACTCTGGGAGCCAGTAGTAGCCCATGCAGATTTTATCAGGCTTTCAAAGTCTTTCCTTTTGGAGAGGCATAAAATTGTTTTGAGCATAAACTGAGAATCTGGGCTGTAGTCGGAGCCTAACATTGTTTCTTCTTGATGAAGGCTTCTGCTATTACAAAGGACAGCACACGTGTTAAACTATGTGAAGACAACAGCTTGTTCTCAGTTTTGATCGCATGCGAAATACATCTTTTCACATCAGTATTTACAGCAGGCTTCTGCTTGGATCGGGTTTCAAGTCCACTCAGCTAACATAATTTGATGCTAATGAAGTATAATAAAGGGCACAATTTCAGATCCGCTGACAACAAGAAGTGGCTTTGCCTTTCTCAGCAGTTGGAACCTGGAGCTTGTTTTCCTAGAGGAGCCGTCTCTGTCACAAGTGCTGCTCTCCGATACGGCCACGCTCGGAATTGCAATGTGGTACCTGCTGGGAAATCTCATCTCCGGCTATTTGTTTCTTTAGTGGCAGAGGTTTTTTTCCTCCTTCCTGTTTGCTGTTCAGCTCATTGCTGGGCTGCATTGGTATTCTGGCCCAGCAGTCCTGAGCAAACACTGTGCCATCCTTCTCACTTGGCTGCGCTTGGCCAGCACAGGGGCGATGGCGGAGGGCGGGAGGGTGGAAAGGCAAAGGGAGAATTTGGGGAGCCGGGTGCTCTCCTGCCTTGCATCTTTTTGCTTCGGCAAGGCCTTGGTAGAGCTGTGGGTAGATGCAGTGGGGTGCTGTGGGGTCAGAGCTTGGCCCCAAAGTTTAAAAAGGGAAATCCCAGCAATTTACCAACACAGGGGGCTTCTCTGGTGAAGGGTGGATGTGCACAAGGACCAAAATCCTTGAAACTTGCTGGATTTGTTGCTTTTCTCATAGCTACGTTATGTTACTGAGAGGCAGTGGATGAACAAAGAAGATAATAATTTTCCTTTGCCTTGGATATGGGGAAAGAACCAAACAAACCGCCAAAGCCTGCAAGCTGGCAGTGCTTTACCTGCACCCATCGCAAAAGGCGCACAGTGTATGTGTGTGTCACAGGCATTGCTCCGTGTAGTGATTTGGTACATCCATCCTTAAAAACACAGATTAGAAGCTGTTAGTTTCAAATTTGTGATACTGATAGTTCCAGTAGGGAGATTTCTGGCCGTGCCCCTCATCTTTGCAGTGTTTGCATCCTAGATAAGATTTGAAAGAGAGATTTTCTTAATTTCAAACCTTTTGAGAAGATTACTATTCTGTTGATAAATACATAGCATTATACTTGTCAGGTGTCACTTTATATTTGAATTGGTTGGCATAGTAAAAATACAAATGGGAAATGCATGTTTTGGAAAATAGAGTACTGACTGTATTCTGTACGTCATTGTGCTGTCTCTGCAAATGAAGCTGTGTTCCAGCAATCGGGGAGACTTCCAGTGTGTTGCAGGAGCGCGTACATCAGGATTGGTGCTGATTATTAAACGTGCTTGTGAAGGAGAACTATCCTGTGTGTAAAAGACTGAATCCGGTCTTGCACACCAGGCTTGAAATACAAGACCAGGTGGGAAGCCACAATTCAGATTCGCCTTGACCACAACAGAGAAAGCACTGCTGAACGTGTCAGTCACTGACAGCTCCTCCCTTAAACACGTCTGAGTGAAAGATGTCTTTGCCTTTCACCATTATCACGGTAGTTGTTGGGAGTTGATGAATGCTGCAAAATCGAGGAAGAAAATCCACTTGACTGAGAAGAGTGGCTGGTTAGCTGTTCAGGGATAGTAACTCCGTCCTGCAGCTTCTGCTACCTGTTTAATTTCAGGTAAGTGGGAATAGTGCCATCGTTGCCAATTGGCAACATCGTGTTCCCACTCTGAGCTTGTTTTGGACTGATCAAAATCTTAGGTAAATTTGGTAAAAATTTGTGCCATATCTATTTGTAGACACAGATTTCATGTTATCAGACTGGGTTTATGTTGTTTTGCTGGTTTAGAATGGGGAGGATAGGGGGAAGGTACAAATCTGAATTTCTTGACAGACAAGACCTTATTTTTATTGCTCTTAATATGTGTAGTAGTAAATCTTTTTTTAGCAAGTGAAATTTTGGCAAGAGATTTTGGCTAATTTGGAAGAGGCACCAATACACCTCTAGGTATGCAAGCTGGAGCTTGCTCAGGTTTGTGCTGCTGAAGCTACGTGCATTATTTCCCACATACAGGTCGCGGATGGAGTCTGGCAGTACGGCATGTGGGGCTGCTAACACACGCAGCCCTAGAATCATAGAATCCTAGAATGGCTTGGGTTGGAAGGGACCTCAGAGATCATCTAGTTCCAACCCCCCTGCCGTGGACAGGGCTGCCAACCACTAGCTCACTAGATCAGCTCCCTGCTGCTTGAACAAGCAGGTGGCTTTCTAACCTAGCCCAAAGGTGCTGTTTTGGTCGAATATGTTCTTAGCAATCATTTACTGTTTCCTCAGTGGTAGGTAGATTGCTAGGAGAATAGGAGGGGTGTTCTGGAGCACGTTCTCAGGGGTGCAGATTGCACACAGCCTGCATGGGATGAGGTTTCATGGTAGACATCCAAACCAGAGCTTTGGTTCACTGAATATTTAGGAGTAGTAATTCCCACAGGTGAAGAGTTAGGATGACAAATAACTGTGACTACATAATAACGGTGTATGTGAGCATTACAGTACTAGAAATACACCCCTCAGTCGAGGGTACAGGACTACAGAAATCCCATTGGGCTTATGTGGAGGGTACAGGCAAGCAGCACAGGACAGGGCTGAGCTCTGCACCCTGCGAGAAGGCCGACAGGCTCCCAGGAGGCTGGGCAGCACTGGCAGCCAGGCCCTGCAGCCCTCCTGCACCAGGCTCACCGCGGTGAGGGCAGCACCGGCTGCGTGGCACGGTGAGGCACTGCTGTTGGACTGTGTGGCCACTAGGAATGTAAAAGCATTCTTACAGAATGAGCTTCCCCGTGCCTTCGGAAGGAGCGCTTCCTTTGTGTCTGTGAGGTCAGGTTTGCTCTAGGTCACGTGAAGAGCTGCAGGCTGTGAATACAGGCCTTTGGCATAGTTGCAGGGCAAGCGGTTGCCCTTTGAAGGAAGTGCTTCTGTGATGCACTAACACAATAGTGTTAGTTAAAACAATGCAGGGCATTGTGGTTTGAGTTTTCTGCGTTTGTAGGCTGAGGATAGTGACAGCTAAGTCAGTGTTACCCTGTGCTGTCCAGCCCTGTTGGGTAGGGATGTGCCTGTGCTGGGAGGTGGTCACTGCCTGAGCAGTTCCTTGTTTCTGACAGAACTCCAGGTGGGGGCTGCAGGGCACGCTGCAGAGGCACAGACCGGGGTCTCACCCTGCTCCTGGGCAGTCTGTGACAGGTCTGGTGGCCTGACCAGTGACCAGGAGGACAGGGTGCCTGCCTGGTAGCATTAGTGCCTGAGCCTGGTTTGATGGAAGCTCAAATTAATTCCGTTTAATTAAATCATCTCCTAACACTGGCTGGCACACAGCCATGGCCTGGTAGGAATCATGCCTGTTTGGAAGGGCATACAGTTTGGCTCTTAGATCCCTGCCACGTGCAGTTAGGACGGGAGGCAGGCTTTGGCTGTGGTGAAAGGGGCCTGGCCCCAGCATGCTCATCACTGCCCCAGCAGGGCTGGCTGAGATGGAATTGCACAGAAAGTTTTGGGGAGCACTGGTGTAACTTAGGGGACAAAGGACTTAGAAGCAATCCTTGGAGAAGGAGGAGTAAAAGAGACAGTCTTTCCACCCCAGTGTCTCGTTTTGTTTGAGGAAGAGAAATTACGGTTAGAACTAAGTTGCCTTCCATGGGCGGAAAGTTGATGGTAGCGCAGTTTGTCTTTCACCAGTAAGAAGTGATGCCAGGTTACCAGATCCATAGTATGAGAAAGCATTGCAAACACCCACCCATCCCTTGCAGTCCTCAGAGTGCAGAGCAGTGCTTGAGACTTGCATGAAGGGCTCTGGTTGGCTCACTCTGGGCAGTAGATGCCAAGCTTTGTGCTGATGTGTATCCAGCACTGGATAGCCATTGCTCAGCCACCCATCGCTAAGTGTGCCTAGTGAAGTGCTCCTGTTCCAGTCCTGTTCAGAATGAGTAGAAATGTGGAGAACTTTCATTCCTAGACATTTGGTTCTTGTGGTACCAGGCAGGTGAAAAAGCTAGGAATGAATCTGTTTTGTTTAGTTCTTTCGTATTAATAGGCTTTGCTGTTCATGCTTGTCATATTGTAATTCTGATTTAACAACATTTATCAGTTAGAAGATCACTGCAGGGTCTTTAATGATTATAGTTGTTCAAGCTGATAGTCTGAGACTATTAAATAAGCTCCAATTACTTCCTATTTATTTGTGTTGTATTTTTCCTCCAAGTAACAAAATGTAATCCTGAAGTTCATTATTATTCTTTGCATTGTATTTATCTAAATAGATTTTCTACCTAATTAAGGCTAAATATGTTTGTGTTAAACTGACCGTGTTTTGCAAGGATGTTTTTGTTTGTATGTGAAGGGGGTCTTTGGTTTCTACCATGCATATTTTAATTGTGTTTAATTTCCATAGCTGCCAGAAATCTTATTGTACATTTCAACAGATCACCCTGGGCTGCTCAGGATTGTTTAGATGTGAGTTGGAATAGTCCTCCAGATGAATTTAGTTGGATTCCAGTTAATAACAAGTCACTAGGAAGCAATTTCAAGTGTTTATTACTCCTTTGAAAGATATAAAGTGCATATTGGCTAAACTTTAGCTGAAAGAAAGATGAAAGCAAAGGAGTTCAGTTCAAATAGCCGTGTTATTTGCTATGAGATGAGTTGCTACAAGGGGAGGTAGGAAGAAAATCTGTTGGTGTGTTTGGGAATTGGTGAACAGGTTGACTGGTGATGGGTGTGCAGTGTGATTATTGTGTTCGCAGTCTGCCAGCATTACAGTGACCAAGCTTTACTCGTGTAAACATTTTGTGTGCTTTATTTATTTAGAATGATCTCTCTGGGGCACCCTTGTCAAATAATTAAGGAGGACAGTTTGCTGATAATTAAAAACGCAGAGCATTTCAGGATCGGAATAGCTCTCAGGAAAACACCTGCCTGGACACACCACTCCTGGGCCCACCCCACACCACCAGGGCACGGTGCTATGCCCAGCCCAGCCCTGGGAGCTTCCCCCACACATAGCTGTACATCCCTGATAAAGCTGCGGGGTGGGTGTGAGTAGCTCCTGCTTTTTACTCTGCGAAGCTGCAGATTTTTCCAAACGCTGTCTGAGGGTCCTGTTCAAGGTCCACAAAATAATAGACATTAATATGAAAAGTCATTAGAATTACCTTTCCCCTGAGAAACTGCTGACTTCATGTAAGCTCCTTCATGTCTGAACTCTTCGTTGGGAGGTTTATACAGTCTGCCTTCCCTTGGGAAGATTCTGTAGGGAGGAAAGAAAAAGAAAAAAGGACAAATAAGTCTCCAGGGTATTCCTGAGCTTCCTCAGAAACCACATTTTGCGCTGTCAGGCCAGTCCTTCCTCATCTCTTCCCTGGCTCTGTGGTGGATTCTGTTCAAAGATGTGGTTGAGCTGAAATGAGGCCAGGAGGCTTGGAGACGTCCGTGAGTGTTCCAGGGCAGCTGCTCAATGAGAGCAGCTCCGTGCCTGCACCGAGGCTGAGAGCTGTGTGCGTGGCTCTGGAGCCTGGTAATGAGATCGGGCGTCGTTTGGAAGGGAACAGCATTTGTAAGTTGGGGGCAGCTTCTGGTTATAAATCAAGTTCTGGTACGACTGAGTAAGACGTGACTAGTCTCTGGTATCTTCCAGTCCTTCTGTGTAAGTATGCATTGTCCTGAAAAGCTTTGAGACAGCAGAAAAGAAAGCTGACAGTATTTTAAATACTGTGGATATTTCTTCTCACAGTTCCCTCCAGTATTATTCTGGACTTTTTAATAACCAGATGAACAGTTGAAATTACTGTTAATACAAAGTGCCTGCTTATTTAGTTACTGTGCTACGCTGGAGGAAATGTGAAAATCTGTTTCGTCTCTGGAGGGGTGCTCCATGGCTTTACTACCTGATCTAAATTGCTCTGAAAGTCAGTCACATGTTAGCAAGAGACAGAAAAAACATTCTGAGGAAAGCAGCCAAAGTTTTGAAACTGCTTTTATTCTATTTCAAAATAGAATATTTTTCCTAATTGTACAAACAGTATGTATGCAAAAAGAAAAAATACATAAGTACTGTTAATGACAGCACCAGTTAGCGCTGAATCCTGAGGGAGCAATGCTTTTCCAAGTATCAGAATCCCTCTTTAAACCAAGTGATCACTTTTTTTTTTTTCTCGTGATCTTTTTGCATAGCAGAGGATTGTATTTGTTGCAGTTGCATCTTTCATCTCAGCCAGCTTTCAAGTTCAAAATCAATAAATTTGTTTTTGCCCTTTGTGCCTCCCTCTTTAATGTCAGGCATCAGGTAACTTCATACATTGCTCACAGAATGTTTCTCACAAGTCTTCAGCCCCTGACGATTAAAGTGCAATGTACTTATTACAGCGAAATGGAAAAACATATGGACAAAGCTAACTACTTCAACATCTGCTGTCACTTCTCCGTCTGCTCTCTGGCAGTGCTCATGTCCAGCCTGCTAAAAGCTCTCGTTTTCCAGGGGTCTCATGGCGTATCAGCCACATCCTCGACATGTTTGTCGTGGCAGAGCAGCAGGCTGTCCGTGTCCGTGTTGCTGTGAGAGGGTTTCAGGCAGAGGAACACCTGCTTCGTGGTGCGAAACCTACAGACGTGACGCGTTCTGTAGCATGAAACCCATGGACGGGATAGCAGGCGGCAGGATGAGCTGCGCCGAGTCCTGCCCTGCTGGGGGACCCTTGGCCCAGCTGCGCCGTTGGAGTTAGGGCCTAAAGGGAGCTGAGACCTGAGACGTGGAGCACAGGCCATGGTACCTGTTATGCTCAGCCTCAGAAATTCTTTGCTGTGACTGTTTTTTTAAAATTATTTATTGTCATTCTGTTGGTGGCCATCCTTCAGTATGCACATAGCAGAAGAGCTGGGACAACTCCAGACAGGTGCGCTGTCAGTTTTACTTGGCAGCGGTGGAGAATGTGATTGTTGTCTTGGATTCTCACATAAGAGGGGACTGCCTCAATCACCTGTGGGGCGTTGATTGTGCTCCTTGGTTTTGGCTGCCTGTGGAGGAAGTTGCCTGAAGACGTTTCTTAGGGGGCTGGTCTGACCTCGGTGTGGGGTTAGTGGTCTCACATCGGCTGCGTTGGGCTGTCTGGTCTCTTAGATGCGTGTCACTTGCAGCAGGCAGCACAGTTGCTGAGATGGCGCGGGGTGTGCCGTGAGCAGGCGGTGCGCCTGTCGGAGCTGCTGCAGGATGGCCCTGCCCGTGCTGAAGGCCAACGCTGCGTCAGCCTGACAGGCGCTGCAGGGGTCAGCTGGCAGCAGCGTGCCAGGCACGGTTCAGACTCCAAAATGGGAATGGTATTATTGAGCCAACATAAGAAGCACTTATAATTTCAGCTCTTGTTCTGAAGACCAAAGTGTCTTGTCTGTGGTTTGGCTGGGGGAGAGGCTTTGAATTTGGCAAAGAAAACAGCCCTCGAGTATGCAGAGGTCCGAAGGATCTGCTCCAGGAGCAGCCCTTATGTGTAGAGATGCCATCCGCTGCCTTCCCTGGCAGTTGGAAGGTGTTACTGAATAATTCACAAGCATTACAAAATAATACGTCACAGGGCTATAATTAATATAGAACAAAGAGGAGACTTGTTTTAATTATCTTCTCATGTAGTGCTGTTTAAATCATTCTTGGCCTCAGGACAGGCCACATAGATGTTCCTGTACCACTGCCGGGGTTGGCTGCGCTTCTCATGTGCTGTTACCTGGTGGAAAAGCGCCCGCTTGCTGTAGTGCAGAGCTCTGACGGATGCCTGGCCCCCGGGGTCAGTATGGCCACTGCTTTGTATTTAGGGGACAGCTTTTGGCTGTGGTGTGACATCTGCCTATTTCTGGTTGTCCTGGCTGTGTCTTGAAGGTACTGTGCTTTGCCGGGGGGGAAGATAAGAATATGCTCTCAGTACAAAAAAGACGGCAAATTTGTGCATCCTGGAGAGAAAACGGGTTGAGCCAGTTAAAGAGAAACAGAGCATTTACCATTCAGGGCTTGCTTGCTCGTGGCCCTTCCATCCGCGCAGTATCTGTAGGACTTCCGTGTTGTTGTGACAACAGGATGAACAACTCCTGCTCACGGTCACAAGGAGTGGCTCTGCGCAGCGCTGACTGCCCGCTGTGACCCCGTCTCGCTGGGGTCAGTACTTGGGATCAGGGCCCTGAGCTGCACACAGGCTGCCTGCCCTGCTGTTGCTGCCTGCGGAGTCGGGGCTCGCCCTGCTGTCCCTATGGCTGCGATTTGTCTGCGTGTTAGGTTATCTGTATGAGATTTGAAATTGCTCTAGTGCTGGCTTATTTATTTATTTATTTGTATTGCCAGAGTTAACGTTCAGTGCTGGCTAGCCGTGGTGGCACCCCTTCCAGGGTGGGCTGGCAGCTGTGCAATCTGATGCCTGGTGGCTGGGTGGCACATTGCAGTCGGGCAGCAGGATGTCCCCCAGCCAGCTGCTGATTTATGGTGGTTGTCTCCTGGTCAGAGCTGCAGCCCCAGCCTCCCACTTCCCAGCACGTGGGGTACAGAAGTGTAACTGAAAGCTTTAATGAGAATTCATGTGACATAGATTATCTAAGCTGGGCAAACCCGAACGCACATTTATGTTTGTATGTGCTGAGCTTAGGCACACATATACAACAGATGCAAGTTCAAACATTGCGGGGAGGCAGTGGCTGAAGGTATGTAAAGGAGCTGCTGCTTGTTGCTCATGCAAAGCCTTTGAGAGAGTTAGCAGACTGTCATGAAGTCCTGTTGTCATTAGAGACAGCTGTCAAGTTCCTCCAGACTCTCTGTACTTGTGCAGGGTCTGGTGAGGGGCAGCTGCTGGGCGGTTCTGTCTGGACAGCATCGGTTCGTTGCAGCCTTCCCGATGAGTCGCAGAGGCTCTGCGTCCCATCTCTGCAGGAGCCATAGGATAGATGGGGCTTGGAACTTAACCCAGGGCGTAGTACCTGCACCTCAGACCCCCAGTTGCCATAGAAACAGTGGGCCATATACCAAAGAGCATGCACTCTGTGGGAGATGCTTGAATGAAACACACTAAGGATGGATTTTGGCGAATTAAAGCCTGTGCAGGTTTTGGAGGACAGCTCAGACTTGCACTGCATGCAATGGCTTTGGGCTTAAAAACATTATTTTTCAATAATGTTATCTTTTTATTTTTAGCATCAGTGGCCAGCAGTGTGTAATTGGTGGTGATCTCATGCGCACTCCTGGGTACAGAGTGTTCGTTCCCAGTTTGGGAGTGTTTGCTTGCTATTGCTGAGGCCCCAGCGTCATTCAGACTCTCCCTACCAAGGCCCTTGACATGAAGCACTCAGCAGTTAACCTCTCCCTGCATCTTCTGAGGGCCAGATACAGTTAGGACTGAACACTTCTGTTTGTGGAAATCCTTCTCTCAGGCCTGTGTTCGGTGACAGACATGCACAGTGTCATACTCGAGCTTTGAAATATGTTGCTGCAAAGCAATGAAAGCCCTCCAAAGGTTTCTTTATGAAGGCTGTGAACAGAGTTGGCTTTTAAAATGTGGGGAAAAAAGTGCTTTGACCTGAGTTGCACTACTCTGCAGAAGCAGAATGGCTTTCACTGGCAGCAGGAGCAGGGTGTTTCTCAGCTGAGCTGCAAACAGGACATCCCACAAGAAGGATGCGCATATGCAGGTATTTGGTTTGTCTCGGAAGGGAAGCTACTTCACTCCTGGGCTGCAGGAGAAGCATGGTAGGATCAGACCAGAAGGGAATGCAATGGAAACACAAGTCAGATACCTAGGCTCTGGGTGGTATGTGCTGTGTTTGAAACCTCTAACGCTCAGTGATTATTACAGGGGAGCCCTCTCAAATGAGATAGCTTTGGATGGAGCCTATTCTGGTCTGTGGCCACAGCAGGAAATTATTCTCTTGCAAAGACCAAAATGGTGATCTTTGTATCTTTTCTGAGCATTCTGCGAATGAGATTAGGTTGATACAACAAAAACTATCATAGGTGTTGACTTGAAAATGCGGCTTTCAACTTTGACTATGGATACAAACTAGCTATATTAATAGGCTCTCTGCTTCTAATTTGGTCCTGGTATAATTTTCCATTTGTTCCATTTGTTTTTTTTTCAGTGTATTTAATGCAGTTTGCAAGCACAAAGAGAGATAAGAAGGTGCTGCTTACAAACAGCTAGGCAGTAGTTGAAAAGGATGACTTCTCAAACAGCAAACTCACTGATGTACATGGCGTGGTACTGCCAGCACCGGCAACGTTAGGTTTCACTGTGATCTTTCTCCAGAACTTCTTTGTCCTGACTTGAACATCTTAGACATTCGTGGCACATAAAGTCTGCAGTGAATCCAGCACTGGAAAGTAAATACTGCAGAGCAAGAGAAACCCATCTTCCTGTAGCCAGCTTAAGCCCATGTGTGCTGCTTTTATTTGTACTCCAGACTTTGCAGAAGAACGCAATTTATTGTCAGTGGCTGCTGCTGTTTCAGGCTTCTAAGCACTGAGCTTCTTGTCCCACTCCCTGCAAACCACGTGTCCTGCTGTCATGTATGGATCCTGTCTTGAAACCATTACGTGGTACAAATCACACCTGGCTTTGGTGAAAGTTGTTGTGAGAGAGAAACGCATGGTTAAGAGGTGCATGGAGCCTTCTGCCTTGGTGGTGTTCAGTGTTTGCATCAGCAGTGTGGGTACTCACCGGGCACACTGTGTGAGGCTGTGACTGTGTCCCACTGTGGTGTTCATTAGGTGCCCTGTTATTTTCAGTGTGTATGTGCATTCCCCGATGTGTACCTGTACGTCTCCTGATTCGCACAGTTCTGCAGACTGGGCTGTATTTTTAGCCTGTCTCTGCGGTGAGCTTTTGTGGTCTTCTCTGTGCCCCCAGGCAGGCAGCGATTAAAGCCCAGCTTAGCTTTGTGTCTGCCTTTGAAGCATTTATGATACATTTGTCTTCTCAAATTCCAGCATGTAGACTTGGAAAAGCATTTCCCAGAGGGGAGCAAAGCACTTGAAGGGAGAGAGGAGTTCAAAGAGGTGAACCTTATGTCAGTTAATCCTCTGTTTACTTTGCTTTTTTCTCCTGAGGTTTTATCACAGCTTTCTACCACTCCTATCATCTCAGGTGTTGTTTGTAACAGGAATGGGCCCAAGCCTCATCCTTCAAGGCTAGAGAGGTTTAGATGGGGCATCAGGTAGGGGCTGAGAGGCAGAGCATTCGCGCCAGTTTCTAACATGGGCATTAGAAGGATTACTTAAAAAAAAATAAAATAAAATAAAAAAAAAAAACAGGTTACAGCCAGGTATTTAGGCCCTGAGTTTTTCTGCATGCTGAAGTGCTCCAGTTACAGGCAGAATGTGCTTTAAACTATATTAATGATGAAAGCTAACCATAAGGATGCTTGTGTTACTGCAGAGCAGTGTCCCTGTAGCTCTCTGCACACTGCTGTTGTTGAAACCCAACACATTTCTCATTTGCTTTTTTGTGTTTGCCTTCATATTCCACATACGCAACTTATGGAAGTTTAAGGACTATTTATAAAGAATAACTCGGGCTGTGTTTGGGACATGAACTTTATACTAATGGAGTTAACTGCATTTTAGATGCCTGCTGTATTTAAACTTCATATAACCAGGGGAAAAAACAAAGGAAGCAAGGGAAAAGCCCCACGGTTCACTTTCACACCATGTTGGTGCACCCAATTAACCATTGCCATCACAGTGCTATCCACATCGCTGTCTCATAAGTATGAAGCAAATGTTATTAGCTTGTAGATTCAGAGTGGGTGGCCTCGCGTGCTAACGGCTGGAACGGAGGAGCTGCAAGCTGGACCCAGCTCCACAGGAGCAGCACCCCATCCCCACCGCCACGCAGCCCTCTTGTCTCCTTTGCTTGTTGTCATTTAACCACCCAGCAATCCGCAGCCCCAGGTGGCCTGCAGCAGTCCTGCCTCACTGCAAAGCTGAGTGCAGCTTATTGCCCTCAAAAAGGGGTCGGTATATATGTGCTAGAGCAATCACAGGGTGTTCGTTCTGATTTTCTGCAGTCTCTGTGCGTTAGATGAAGCATATAGCTGTATATATTTTATATATATATATATTTATATAACAATGAGAATTGCCATTTCATTTACCTGATCTCCGAAAGGTGAAATACATTTGCAGTCATCCAAGCAGGATGGACTGCTGCCTTTGTGGCTGTAGACGCTAGACAGAGTGAGACTCTTTCTCTGATGGGGGCTGAAACCCAAGACTGGACTCAGAGATAAGATCTGTGTAGGGCTGGGAGTGTAACAGTTGTTTCCTGACACAGGCTGGGGTTTGCTGGCTGCCTCCCTGTAGCCCTGTCAGGAACTGCTTCTGCTGACATCTTTGTGCCTGCCGCAATTTGCTAGGGCTGTGCCCACAGCTGGACAAATGCAAGGCATCTTGCATTTCAGTATTCAGTGAGAAATGAAGATGTGTTCCAGCTGCAGCTTAGAGGAAGCGAGACCACAGAACAGTTGAATTTTCAGAGCTATTTCATGTATCCAAATGCAAGATGTCGCTGCAAGTGCATTAAAAGAAAGCAAGTAAAAATGTACCACTAGCATAGCTAACCCGAGGTTTAGAAGTTGGCTGAACAAAAAAGGGAACGTGACAGCTATCAAACATCTCAAGTTTCAGGCTGTTGCCCAGAGCAGCAGCTCCTGGGTGGAGATGTTTGGGACATGATGTTAATAAGCTTCATATTTGTCTTCCTCTGTTTGCAGTTTGCTGCTCAGTTCAGGGGTCTTCTTCTTTGAAGATGTATTGGAGATGCAAGTAAAGGGAGCTAGGCTCTGAAAATAGCTTTTTTTTTTTTTTTTTAGAGTGATCAATCATGGGAACAAGTGCTGTCTCAAAACTATTTTTGGTGGTTTTTCTTTTGTTTTTTCATCCCTCACAGATTTAAAAGAAAAGCCACTTTATCTCCTTTATTAAAAAGAAAAAAAAAAAGTTGAAAATCTGATTTTTTGTGCTTTTTACCCTTAAAAATTAGAGAGCTATATATTTTTTAAAATGATACACTTTCTCCAAAGTAAAAATATTTTGTTTGAAAAATGATTGGCTTTTGAAAAACCTCTGCATTCCATGCATTATAGCTAAAGCTACTTGCAAGCTGAGATATTCGTGGGAAGGAATCACTTCAGTCACTCACAAAACCAGATCTGCTAATGAATAAACTATTCAAACATTTCTTATTGCTGAGCTGCAGAGGTCAAAGCGATTCTGGCTGACTGCATGACCTTGGACAAGTCATTATCTCAGCCTCCTTCGTCTCTGAAATCTGCCTGTGAAATAGCTCCTCACAGAAGAGGTGGAGAAACAATTAACTAATGCTGGTGAAATGTCTGGAATATGAAATGGGCTTCACAGGTGCCAAGGATGACTCCCATCAGTCATCGTTAGCCAACACTGTTATTCGGCAAGCACTGCTTTTTGGTTATTTAGTCCAGTGGGAGTGGAATGAAAACTGGACAAAAAACCTCAATGTTTATGACCTTGTCTTCAGCTTTTTACTAACAATTCCCCTTGCTTTAATCTGCCTTTGAACACTGTTAAGTGGAGATACTGCCCATTCCATGAGACTAAAAATGTGTTCTCTGCTAGCCTGAGGACCACAGCTGGCAGCTTGAAGGTAGCTCGACCTCACGCACCCCTGGCTATCAGACAGGTTCCCATTTTATATTCATTTACACACAAGTGCCTTTTGTTCTAGTCTTCCGTGTCTTTTCTAGAACAGATGGCCATGTTCTCTGGTGTCTCTAGGATCAGTGGGATTGTCCTCCTTTTCCTTTCCTGTCTTACAGACTCTTTCACCTGTGACTATATTTATTCAGCTGGTCAGTCCGAGGAGGCCACGCAGCGGGGCAGGGAGCAGCATGGCCGTTGCAGGCCGGGACATGGTGCCCGGTGCTTGGGCAGTGCTGAGGTGCCACGTGGCGCCTGGGGAGCCTGCTGGCTAACACACAGCAAAAAGGGACTTTCGCTGACCTCACAGTCCTTGTGCTGGCCTGCTGTGCCTTCCCCAATCGCAACCTGGTGTCTGATGACCAACAGAAATACATCTTCTCAAAAATCTGCCTGGCAGTCGCTGCTGGGCTGAGTTCACATGGTAACAGGTGGAGGGGGAAATCACAGAGCACAGCTTTGTTCTGCATCAGACAAACGGTGCATCGCATCCATTCGCTTTCCTTCGCACAGCACATCTCAAACACTGCAGCCATTACGGCCTGTGTGTTTGTCCAGGGACGTGGTGGGTAGCCCTGGCGGTCAGGGCACTGGCCTTCCTGGGGAGCGGAGTCCTCCTGCAAGGCGTGAAGGAAAGCATTGCAGGACCTGGTCTTGCTCCACTGAAATCAATGTCAGCTTTGCTGTTGATCTTAACAATGTCAGGGTTAAGTCTTCTCCAGTTCATAACTGCTCACAAGCCTGTGTCGTACCCCGCTGCTCCGTCCGAGATGGGGTCAGGCTCAGCTCAGAGACAAAGGACAGTGGGTGGTGTGGTTGCCGCACTGACTGTGGCAGCTCAGGTGCTTCTTCAGCCTCAACTTTCTGTTGTGAACACTAACGTGGTGTTTTTTGGTATGTTGGGTAGTCACTGATTTATGTTTTCATGTATGAAGTTCTTGCAATGCATGGGATGTGACTATTTTAGTAAGAAGAGTGTAATTTTTCTCCCCATTTGTAGGATGGCTATTTTTCCCACCGACCGAAAGAGAAAACACGAACAGACAGCAATAATGAAAATTCAGTCCCCAAGGACTTCGAAAATATTGATAACAGTAACTTTGCTCCCAGGACTCAGAGGCAAAAGCACCAATCTGAGCTGGTGAAAAAGCCCCTTAGCAAGCAAAAGGAGCATTTGAGAAAGAAACTGGAAGAGGAGAAGGTGAAGGAGAACTCACTGCTGGGGAAGAGCTCCAACGAGGTGGTGCACGTGGGTGATCAGCCTGTAAAAAACAGCAGCAACAGCAATCTGAAGGACATGCACATGTCTCCCAGACAGCAGCAACTTAAAAAAACTGGAAACAGCTCCCCTGAAATGCGATATGAGCAGCCGCCGAGGTGCGAGGTGACAGGCAAAGAGGCCATCTCAGCCATGTCCCGGGCTAAGTCTAAGCAGTGTCGCCAGGAGATTGCAGACGTGTATTGTCAGCACAAGCACGGAAAGCTGATGCCGGAGAAGGTGACGCGTTTCTGCACACTGGAGGGTAAGTTGGTACGTGGTGAGGGAGAAATGCAGCTGCATCTTGGGGGTAGGGTTTTATATGATTGAAAAGGCTTCCCGGTGACAAAAGGTGATACTGCTGCAGAAATGTATGATGTACCTTCCTAGCCTGTGAAAGCTGGGGAGAGTCTGAGGATGCTTCAGGCAGGGAGTTATATGGGCATCACAAGATCCTTGGTAGATTCATACTGAATTTTTCACTTTTCTTCCACCAGATTTATATTGCACTATGTGATACGAGTATTCAGCTGCTGCCTTCATTTTTTCTAGTTCTTAATCTACAGGTACACAGAGGCATAGTTGAGGTGCATGTCTCACTAGTCTGCAAAGAGTTGCTGCTGTATAGGGATCAGAGAACAACCATGGTGAATTCTGGTGTCTTCTGCTAACTGACAAATGAGCCTGTGCCAGTGTTACAGCCATTTGAAATGTTGCTACAGTGGAATCCTAGCTAATAACCAGAGCCACTAAGCAGTTTGGTAATAGATAATTGGACGAAGTATAACAACTTCTTAAAGCATGAAAAAAAAATTGTGACACTTCTGTTTTAATGTTCTTCAGTCAGCAAAAGTAATTTCCAACATTGCTGCTGTAGAGACTCAGGTAGCACTTGTTGCTTACGTCAGGCTTTGATTTGTTGCTTGTGGTTCCTCTGTGCAGTCAGCTACATCAGGCATCTCTCTGCTTGGTTTTGGTTTTGCATATGTGAGCTGGCCTGTTTCTACTTTTCAGTAAGTGCTTCGTGTGCCACCATTTACTTAGCTGTAAGCTTCCATATAGTGAAGTGTTTATAGTAAAGTGTGTTTGTTTTGCTTTGTTTTNGTATTTAGTTATATCCTCTAACCCTTATGGGTCACCTGTTTATTGCACTATCTCACAGCAGTGGTTACTATTGAGTACATTCAGTATGGCAGAGAGGAGGATTATGGTGCTCTTGCCTAAATTAGGAAGCTAAACTCCCTGTACAGAGGGTGGAAAAAAGGAGATGCCTCAGAGGATGTTTCTGAACAAGAGCATCTCTAGCAAGAAACTTAAGCTTTGAATTTAGATGCTGCATATTACCACGGTGAATGGTGTCAGCACCTCGTTTCCACCCCTGTGACTGTTGTTTGGTTTGTTTTTGTTTTGTTTTGTTTTACCATGTCTCTTTGTGTTTTTCTTCTTTTTTTTTTTTTTTTTTTTTTTTTTTTTTTTTATCATGGTGATACTCAAAATCTTTACACTGTGGGCCAGTATTGAGGATGAAGAATTAATGGTGCAGGTAGAAGACTTAGTGTGAAACAGGGAGAGGGACAGGAAAGGCAGAACAAGTCAAAGGGAAAATAAGACCAGAACAGTAGAAAGGTAAGAATTTGGCAAAATCAGACATCAGTGGCAGTGCATCAGTGAGTACCCCCTAGGTGCCCCAGAAACACTGCATGTGTGTATAAATGCTTTTTTTTGTGAGAGAGAAATGGAGTTATTGTCCAGTTGGGTTTTATTTTAAAAAACACGTGAATTTCTTAACACCTCATGAGTTATGGGGATATACTACATTAAAATAGTAAGTGTAGAAAGACTGGCTATAGTTTAACAGTGTTAGAGCTTCATTCAGGTCTTCAGTTCAGGCAGTGATGTCTGTTTAAGAAGAGTAATTTGGGAATGTCTTTACTTAGCCACATAGATCCTTGTGGAAGATGTTTACTTATCTTTGCTTCATGGTTATTTCCTGCTGCCCATACTGACAGCTGAAGTTTACTGCCTCAACAGCCAGATTTCCTTGGCAGAAAGTTCTGTACATCATGTGTTACATATAGGGTTGCTCTGGAGTAGACCTGGGAGTTTTGCTATTGGGAAGTGATAAAGCAGCAGCATACTGAATGGGACATGAGTTACACATCCAGGAGGTGCCAGTGCATAAGCAGGCTGGGACCTCAGAGATGTGGAAGTGATCCAGACTTAGAAGTCACTTCCCAAATGTATGAATAGAGGGCTATTAATACAGATGTGTAGGAACCTCCAAAGTGCCTAGTGCTTAGTTCTCTGCAAGGTTGGTCCCAGTTAATCAATCTTCCCCCATTTTACGATACATCTGGGTAGGTCTGTTAAATTTTACAGCCCTGTTAAAGATCCATAGCCTGAGTTGTATGTTGTGATCTCATCTTTCTTCCCCACTGCAGAAAAAAATGCTACTGTTGTGCACCCACAGACTGGCTCCATCCCATGTCAAAAGTGTCTTCATCAACTCCAGATATACCTTAAAGGAGCTGAGCTTCCTTAGGAGATGTTTGTGAAGCACTGGCTATCAACTTGTGGAATATAGGACACCCCATTGCCAGGATTGCTGGTAGGGGGGAGGTCTGTATAGAGGTTTTGCGAGTTTAGGCATGGAGAATGGTGTATGCTATTTGTCAGCAAAAGTCTGACATCCTGGCACTGTGAGTATTTGTATTTAGCATGCGAGTACTATCCTTTTCAATTTGGTTTGAAAAAAGGTTTCCTGTCTGCTTTCAGCAGAGCTGTAAAATTTAAATATTTATGCACTGGAGAAGCACATTCATCCATTATCCCCATGTATAAATGTGTTCCCAGTGCTACAGTTTCCATTGAGATGTCATCCAGTATTTAATCCCCTTGGATCCTGTCTTAGCTGATCAAAACCACGAAGTTACTAAGTATAGCTATCAATCATGGATATGACTCCGTCCAGCTGGATTGTCATAAATGTTAAGTGATACATTCACTTGAGTGGTTATCAACGGGAATGGGATCTTACAAGCTCTTTTTTTCTTTTTAGTATTTTATTTCCAAAGGCAGGAGGCAAAAAAAAAAAAAAAAGTCAAATGTAACCCTCTTCATCTTGTAAAAAAAAAAAAAAGATTGTTAAAGCCAATGTAAAGCCAATGGTGTCATGCTTGCTGCCTGTTTGAATTGCAGTGTTGTCTCCATGAGAGCAGGACTGGAGGGGCTGCTGTCCCTCTGAGGACGTTGCAGAGAGACAGTGTTGCAGCAGGACTGGACATGGGAGCTTCGCCTGCCTTGCTGAGCATGAGTTTGCCAACGAGCCAGTCCTGAAAACAAGGCACAAATGCTACAGCCGTGGAGTTGGTGTCACAGGCTTTAGGTGCGGCCTTGCCTGGAGTCAAGGCTAGGGTCAGGGCAGCAGGCAGCTTGCAGGTCACCCTTCACTTTGAAGGGAGCACTTGGAGTTTATAGAAGTGTGTTTTGAGGGGAAATACAGTCAGTGGAGGTAAGGGGGGAGAGCATGTCCAGCGCCAGGTTAGATGAGGAAAGGACAAATCCAGCACTGTGCACACTGTGGAGAGGGTACAGAGCCTTCCCTTTGAGGAGTGCAGTTCTTTTCAGAAGTGATACAGAGATCAGCAGGCTGTGGGCAGTGGGGCAGACTGTTACCTTCCTGGGCCCGTCTCCAGCCTGGTCTCATGCAGTGCAGACACTGATTGCCCAGCTGTCCCAGACTTGCGTCTGCTCACCGAAGGTGGTGTTGGACATGGATTGAGCTTTCTCCTTCCTTGTCCATAGCCCTCCTGTAGGGCAGATGTACTGATAAGAAGCAGAAGGTTAAATGCAAATTCTTGGCTCTAAAATAATCTAATCTGAAACCTCTTTGACAAAGCACAAGTGATGTACCACATTACCCCTCTGCAGGATAATTTATTCCCATGGGAAGGATACAGTTTCGGATGGCCATGGTGACCTTGCACTGCTAAGATTGCTGCCCAAATTATTGGTCAGCAATACAATTACACTTGCACAACTCCACAGAGGGGCAGGCGTACTAAAGCTGGGACTCTTACTTGCTGATCTTCCTTCTGCAATGACAGAAGCCTGACTTCGGCCCTGCTGGCTGGATTTGGTCCCTGAACTCTCTGTTTTTCACTCCTGTGCAGATCATGGCAGCTCTGAGTCCCTTGACCTGCAAGGACAGGCAGCATAGTTCTCCTTAGTGCTTGGCATCAGGTCTGAGTCATCAGGCATGGGGCCAAGTGGTTTCTGCATCAGTCCTCCTCTGGGCCAGCTTCTCCAGGCTGGTGTATCCCCAGGGGAGACTCTGGCCCAATCCTTATCATTAATTACCCAGCTGGGTTTATGCTTGACCCAGATCTGTGGCCCTAGATAGACCAAAAATACGTAGGTTTTTTCGGGAGGTGTTTTCTAAGATGTAGTTCTGGCAGAAGAAGAGTCCCTAGGAAGTCAGCCTCAAGTGACCCTGATTTATTTCCTGTTGGCTCTTCTGTTGTCTTTTCTTAGCAGTTTTCTGCTACCTTCATCCCTATGAGGTAAACCCAACTCGTAAATAAAGTAGAAAAATAATCAAGCTACCCTGATTCCACATCATTCATCAGCACCGAAAGAGTTCTTCGCAGATTAGACTGCTTTCTCCTGGGTTTCTTACTGATAATACTGCTCTGCCACATTGAGGCAAGAGATTGTAGTTTCTCACAGGCTGCCAAGGAGAGAATTTTCCATTTAATTTTGGAAAACACAGCCTTCTTTTGGTCAGCCTCAGTTTTCAATCGGAGAGAAGAGGGCTCTGGAGCTCTGCTTACTGTGTAATACGCACAGGTAGTAGCAATGTGCGTGTCTGCGATGTTTGTGGCCAAATACTTCAAAGCCCTTAGCAGAAGGAGGCTGATTTGCAGGAAGAGAGAGAATAAGCCTCTCAGATGCCAAATACTTATGGGGTGGAGCAGAGCATTTCTTCAAGGCATGGAAACGGGAGAATCCTCTGTATAATTTTAAGAGAATAACTAAGCAAATATTAAATTTCACCCTTTCTCTGTGCATGGGTAAGCACACTGACACATAAATGTGTGCCGTTGTTTAGCTTTCACGATTTTGGCAATGTGTTTTTGGACTTGCTGAGTTTGATCTAAAGATGATTAGTCCCCACATTTGTCTTTTTTCTCCTGGTTTCAGGATTGCCAGTGACACTGGCTGCTGCTGCTTTTCTGTACCTCTAATCTGTTAGTGTGACAAAATTACTGTGATGAGCTATACATGGTTTGAGAAGCATAGAAGAGCCACTGCACATACAGCCCAGACAGCACTTTAATTTGCTGCACCATAGATGACTCCGGTTGCAATAAATTTACTGTGAGTAGACTAATTGCAAAATAACACTAATTGAGTAGTTATCAGGGAACAACATCCTGTGGAACAAAACTGCTTACAATTAATAGCATTTAAGCCATGCGCCATTATTCTGCAGCACACCACGATGTAATTACGCCGTGTACAGAGATTGTGTTCTCTTCTGGAAACCGTGTTTCCAGCACCTCTTCCATTATAAAATGCAGTTTAAAGATTCAGTTCTTGTATTTATGTGAAGTGAGTTTCTGAAATGCAGTGTGCCTCCCTTCTCCCCTTAGCCATGTGTGAAGCAGAACCAGCGATACTGCAATTGGTGAAGCTGTGGCACTGCAAAGAGAAAAACAAGATTGCAGCAATAATGTGCTGTGGTAGTGATGCTCAGATGAGCTTTTTTATGGCCACGTGCAAGTTTTGACAGATAAAATTATAATACAACAGAGTAGTGGAAACGCATTTCATTGTTTTGGCTGATGATGGACCCCTCCTCATCATATGGATGGGGACTGGAGAATAGCCTTTAAGTGCCAGAAATGCATAGAAATGCTGGAACCCAGCATGCCCGCAAGCCCCTGCTGCTGGGCTGGATTTGCAGGTGGGCATCATATGAAGGGCTGTGTTTTTGTTGGGTGCCTGGTGTGCTTTGGTTGTTGGAAGTGAATGACAATGCAGCCTTGATGCAAGAGCTGCCAAAACCCTTGCTCATGGAAGAGATGTTCCGGGGGAGGGGAGCAAATAAATTATTTATCCTCAAAAGTTGAGTCTGACCAGTGAGTCACAAACTGGGAAACTTTCTTTGTGGATGGAAGGTCTGCGTACATCTTGTGAGGGAGGTGAAGTTGCTAGAAATGTCCTTGTGCCATCCCAGAACCAGAGTGATGCTGTTTTGCCACCTTTCTGCATCTCTGGCTGTCGGGCAGGAGGCGGGTGTTCCCACGGGATGGATGAGCTCAGGGGCATGGCAGTACTAAGGGGCTCTTCTCACAGAAGTCAGGCTGTTGTGAACACTGCCTTCTGTAGCTTCAGCTTTTGTTTTAGGGGAAGACGTTCAGCAAGGAGAAAATGTGGGTATCTGTTGGGTGTCTGTGCAACTAATCCTTTATTTTAAATACAGAGAGCTCCTGTCAGGATCACCTGCACGTTTAGGAGAATGGAAGCAGAGTGATGTTCCTCTGTTCTGCCACGCAGGGCTCCTGCTGCCCTGGCACCTGCAGATCTGCCACTGCAGCTTGGCTCTGGCATGTCGGGGCAGCAAACTTGAGGACAAACGTGTAGGCAAATGACATCTTAAGGAAGTGCTGAGAGCGCTGCATAGCGCAAGAAACGGAGGGCAGGCAGGCTGCAAAATCCATGGCCAGCAGCCCTGTTTCTCACCAAACGGCTGTTTTGGAAAATGCTGTCATTTTGTGGGGCAGTGAAGGGGGGAGTGTGGGCAAGTGTGGGAGCGGCTAATGACTAAGTGCGTCCCAGCTCCCAGCCTCCTGGGAGGCGAGCACGAGGGCAGCAGGACCTTGGGGAATGTTTGATAAAGATAACTCTGTGTGTACAGGGCTGAGAGGGAAGTGCTTGAGTGGTGGCTCATGCTCCCCTGCGATCCTGCAGCGCATGCGATGTAGGGCTGGGGACAAGTTGAATACAACTGCGGACAGAAAGTTGTTGGTACAGTGCTGTGAGCTGATAGGGTTTGAAATAATAAAAAATAATAGAAATGATGTAAAAATACTGTTTTGTGGTAGGAAAACTTGGGCCATAGCAACAGTTGTGTTTAAGTGTGAAATAGGTGCTGGGCTTCTGATGTGGGTTCGCTGCAGTGGTTTAGTGGATGGGTGTTTACGAGGAAGCATTGCATCCAAAGTCCCTTGTTCTTACTCAGGGCTGAGCAGGAAGCTGTGCCATGTAAATCACAGCAGTATTGAAGGGAGCTTGAATTAAGGTTGCACAAGCAGCCCCAGTGTTATGTTCTTCCCTAATCTGATCTTGCAACAGTAACAAAACTGTTGGAGTATGGCTGGTACACTAAATGTAAATGGCAACAGCAACTTTCAGATGTGCTTTCCATGTTGGGTCCAAAGTGTCACCAAGGACAGGAGGAGATTGCTGGGGCTGACTTGCTACAAATTCAGCCCTGCCTTTGTAACCATCACACAACTCTAAGCATGGGAAAGGAATGCTGGGTTTTCACAGGAACCCCACAGCTGATCAGCTGTTACTTTGAGGACAGGGCAGTGCTGTGTCCCAGCAATTCCACGCTAGCTGCAGCTCAGTGCAGCCATGGTTTGATTTGAAGTCAGTGGCATTAACTGCATTACTTTTAAGATAACTGGGGGTAAAGTCTTGACATTTAATTTCCTCCTTCTGAGCTGGAGCAAGGAATTTGCCTGCTTTGTGGCTTCTTGAACCAGGTGGCTTAACTGTTCACAGAGTTTGTTACAGGATCTGGTGTGCAGTTAAAGGGGATGTACCCTGTTTGAGGCATGATTTCAGAACAGTACACGTATTTGATGTGTTTTGGAAGTCACTGGGCCTTAGGAGACCAGTGGCTGTTTTGCAACGTCTTTCCTTGGAAATGAGGAAGAGTTGTTTAAGGGATCTACTCTGAACTAAAATGCTAACAGTCTAGGCATGAAGCCAGCCTTGCAGGGCGTTAATGCTATTTTAAGAAAACCATGATTTAGTTGTTTCTGCTGCAAGTATTTCTTACACAGAAGGTAGTTGTAAAACATCAGTCTTTTTTCTCCCTGAGTAGTGATGACTGGTATAGAAAACTTGAATGACAAGAGTCTGTAGCAGAGCAACCTCTGATAAGACTTTGAAATTGCTCAGAGTATTTTCAGTCTTCCAAACAAATGCTGATCTTTGGGAGCTTGTTAGAAGTGAATAGCCCTGATTCCCTCGCTCTCTGTTTTGATATCCATGGTATGTCAATGATTTGTCATCTGGTTGTGTCTAGGAAGTCATTCCTGATTGGCACTTCTGTAAGGAACAACTGAGTGCGCCCGACTCCCAATATGCACACTCCAAAGTATTCTATTTTCAGTTTCACTCACAAATTGTTCCTGGCAAGATCTTGGGTTTCAAGTCCTGGCCCTACTGAAAAGTCCGTGGCAAAATTCCACCGTTTTTCTTTTCCAGTTTTGTCACCAGTCTCCAGGGAGGCCAAGAAATTTTTCAGTCCCCTCTCCCAGAGCGTGCTGGAGTCAGATTTTAACAACCAGTTTTTGTGGTGGGTGCTTGCCCATCACTGTTCCTCCAGAGGATGTCACCATAAGGCTGGAGGGAGCAAATAGAATTACACAGCAGGAAAACCATTGTTTATCAACTCAGACTCCGCAGTTTTCCGAGGATAATTTGAGTAGCAATTGTATGTGCTTTAAAATTATGAAATTCATAGGATTTGTTCTGCAGGGCTGAATTGCTGCCTGTGAAATGGGATCCTCTCCGTGTGGCCGCTGTAGCGGTAACGCAGAGCCTGCTCCTGGCCGTGCCCTGGTGCCGCGCTCCCAGCTGTGCCGCCTGCGCTGCTGCAGCCTGCCAGCAGCCACGGGGCTTTGGGGGAGGCCCGCTGCCCCCTGAGGGGCCTGGACACCTGTGGGTTGGCAGCAGTGGTGTGCATTAAGCTTGTCAGTCAGCATGTGTGTCTTGGTTCAGGCTTGGGCTCAGCTTTCGTGCTGGTCAGTGCTGCCTGTGCGCTGGGTCTTGTGCTGGCCCTCTTTTGGAGGGGGACCATCTTGTTTTCCACAGGTGGTGGAATTCAGCAACAAGGTTCAACTTGCACATTTTTCTTGAAGACAGTATGGATGCTGCCTTCGAGTTAGGGCAAAAGTTCAGAGGAAAAATCCCTGTGTCCTCATGGATCAGAAGCATTAATAAGACACTTGCAGGTCTTGTCAGAGAACACCACAAAACAATCTGTCAGAATGCTCTTTTTCTACAAACCTCACAGGAAAGAAAGGTCAGTGCTGAACAAGATAGCCCTCCAAGTAACTAATTGTAACTATAGTTGCTTGTATCATCCTCATTGTTGCAAGGTGATTGCCTCTGTTTTGTGGAGAGTTTCCTGCCCAAACCTAAGGGGTGAAGTGTTTCGTTGAAGTCCAGATTCATTTGTGTAACTCATTAGAACGTGTTAGAGAAATGCTTGGCCAGTGAGAATGCGCCCTTCTTTGTGACTAGCTGTAAATTGCAGCTGAAGCACTCTTGTTGCTTACTCATCTGTGCTTTTAATTGGAAATCAAGGTTTCCAGCCAGCCAGTGGATATTACCATGCAGTGAAGTATTTTAAACCACTTTCAGACTGAGGGCTTCTGTGTATGTTGTGCATTACTGTGCTGCATAATATTGTTGAGCTTGACAGTAGCATGACTAAACAGAGCCATGCATTTCCATGTTCTCCATCTATTTGTGAGCTGTGATTCATTCTGGGTAATTCACTGAATGGTAGGCAGGAAAAGGGAATTTTAAAAGAGGAATTTACTGCAATATACGTTTTACCCATTTGTACTTTCTCTTTTGCATGGGATCTAGGTGTAGGTGCTCTGAAAGAATTTCAGTAATTACTTTTCTGTAAGGCTTTGAACACCTTAGAAGATCTGGTCTGAAGTTCTCTGTGTCTGAGGAGGAGTCATGTTCTTTAATCACTTATTCAAGAGCGTGGTAGGGATCACTCCCTTAAAAAAGGGAGAGCTGGAGAGCCAAGCCTGGCTCAGTTGCCCACCGTGCCAGCGTAAGCAAACGGATAATGAGAGCTGAGGCAGCTGCTGAGGTTAATTGGGAATAACAAGACTTCTGCATAACACGCGCAGGGTTTGCCAAGTCTCAGAAGAGGCAGGCTTTATGGAGCTAATGTGTATTTTTGCATAATTTACTGTTTTCTGCCAGGAGGTGAAGACTAACCCAAGATTGCCATGAAAAATTAAAAGCAAAGTGGGCTAGAGGTTTAGCTGGTGTACACTGCACTCGCTTTGATGACCTCATTTAAACAGTGTCTTCAGTAACTAAAACCTGCTCCAGTATTTGTTTTCCCCCTTAAACAAAGACACTTGTGAACTCTGTTTTATGAATTGCAGGTGGATTTTCTGAAATCTCACTGTTAAGTCTCCACTTAACTCAGCAGTGTGCAGTGGAGGGTTTCACTGCTCTTGTTCTGATTGCCGGTAGCTTTACGTACCTGTGTTTCAGGTGACAGCAGACTGACACATCTCGGAGACTTCTGTTCAGGAGCTGTCTGTTTCTGCTGGCTTGTTGTTCGTTACGTAATGCCGGAACAGAGGGTGCTGTATCTAACGGAGGGCAGTACCTCTGTCTGCTTAAATGTCAGAAGTTCCACAGACACATACGCCGCCAGTTAGAAGTTGAGCAACATGTCTTGACTACATTCCCCAAGTTACTCCATTGTAGCCCATTTTTACTTTTTATGCTATTTTATGCTCTGCTTCAAGAGCTAAATGAGTAGTACTCAGTCTTTCACGTTTCTGGGAAAATTCCACCTGCTGTATTTAGGTATCTGCTCATATCAGAGAAGAGACGTCCTTTGGTGATTTGGGAAGCGTCTCTGTGTACCTCGATCTTGGTAATTTTTAAGATCACCTGGGACAAAGAAGACACTTTTGGTCCTATAGGAGCAAGCAAAGATCAAGAAGAGAAGAGGTATTCGGGCTGGAGATTCTTCTCTTTCCAGTTGTCCATGGAAGTGTATGGTCCAAAGCAAAGCATGTTCAGCTAGTGTTGTGAGCGTATGAACAGCTGTATGGCAGTTCTGATTCTGAACATGTTCTACCAGCAGATCCCTGTGGAAAAGTGGGAAAGCCATTTCTGTCAGGCTCCAGAGGGATACTGCAAGGAGGCTTCAGGCAGCGCTGGCATTCTTCACCTAGCCAGGAAATCCATCTGGAATCCATACAAGCAGAAATCTCATTTGGGGGCAAAAAGAGATTCTCTTGTTGTCATTATGATGGAAAAATTCCTTTTTCAAAGTCTATTTATTCAATTATCACAAAAGGATGTGATTGCTCACAGAAGTCATTAAGGAGCTCCTGACTAAAGAGTGAGAGCAAAAGCGTGTTCTGTTATGCCGTTCCTTAACCCATCATATAAGCACTAGACTAGCAATGTGGAAACTCGGGTTTTGCTCCTTGATACCTGACAGGCTTATTGGGACACCTCGTGCGAGTCACACCATGAACAGACCCAGGCGTTAAAGGTACTTATCTCCATTGCAGAGTTACGTAGGTGAAAAATGATGTGCAGCGGTGACTGAAGTGAATTTTATAATCTGTTTATCCGGAGACTTGGAAATAATTTTCTTACAAAATAGTACGTTTTTCTGAGTCCTCAGAAGTGCACAAATGTGAAATCAGAGCAGAAGTTTGCTGCAGTATTTCCGATCTGTTTTTACCAAAGGTGCCTGGCCCACCCCCTTTGACCTGTTACGGGAGCTGCAGGTGTCGGCTGCTGGCTGTACGATGCGCAGGCTGTGCCGTGCCTCCATTGGTTGCTTCTGCGTTGGAGACCTGGGAGAGGAATGATAGCAGCATTCCCTCTCAGTTTGGCAGCTGTTAACACGCCTGATATTTATGCACCAACACAAATCCATTTGCCTTGTTTCGGGATGCCTGGAATGGGAGCTGTGTTTTTAATTATCATATATTTCAAAGACTGCCCCAGGCTGTATTTGGTTTCCATAGAAATTTTCCTGAAGTGAAATGACAAAACAGTAATTTTTCATTTTGAATCAGCTATCCATGAAAGATTGGATTTAGGTCAGAATTTATTACCCTGCGGAACTGAAGCCAATATTTAACATAATGCCAGCTATCTTGATATTAGAGAATTTTAATGGCTGTGCAGTTTTATTCAATGATAAAGTTATTTCAGTTGTGTCATATATGTCTAGGCAAATTGATGGAGAGAGCCTTGAGATGGAAGTTGGATAAACATGGAAAATGGTGATTGATTGGCGGAGGGTTGCAATAATGTCTGCCTTGATATACCTTTTATTGTTAAATTATTTATCTAATGCAATCTCCGACAATTTTAGGAGTCTTTAAGTTGGCATTAAATCGATGTTTAAATCTTCGCAGTCAGAAAGGCCTCATAACTCAAACTGATAAATATCTTCTAAGATGTCAGGAGGAATAATGATCCATCTTAATATCTGAAAGTAGGGAAGATATTATTCTCTGTATTTGCTATGAATCCCCGTAGAAGGATTGAACCATAAACCAGAAGAAGTAAGATTAGGAGACAGAATATTAGAAAGAGTATAGTAGTAGTTTGTCTGGGCAACTGAGAGCGAATGCTGTTCGCTTTGGAAGATCAGGAGCGAGCAGCATGGGGCCAGCTCACCTGGGTGCCCCGGGGGACCCACACTTCCTCGCAGGGCACTGCTGGGTCCCAGCGCTGCGTGGGGACTTCAGCTGCTTGGGCTGCCAGCGTGTGCTGGGCATGTCCTCAGATCCCAAAGCCTGCTGCTGGCTCATTCACCCCCTGTAAAAAAATCAGTGGGGGGTCAGCAGAGTGGGAACACGTGGCTTTGGGAGAGCTGGGAACGAAACCACGCGGTGGCATTTGGGTTATTCCTCGGATTGATAGGAGTGGTCCCGTGCAGATGGTAACTAGACCTAGTGAAGAGCTAACGGGAAGTACAAGTTCCTTACCTTTCTTAAAGGAGGTACTGTTGAATGCTAATGCTGCAGTTTTCTTTGAATAATAGAAAGCTTTCTGGTTTTGGACATGCAGGTGGAAAAAAATAACGTATGGAGAAATGGGATGTCCGTGTGAGTTTTCATCTTCAAGCAATACAGATGTATTTCAACTTGTATCTAAAACCAGCCAGCCGCAATAGCACAAAGGTGCCCTAAAAATACCTTCAAAGCTGAGTTTGTCCAGAATTCAAGCAAAACATGAAAACCATCCATCATCCCTGAATACACTTCAAAGCTGAAGAGACATATTTCATCACTTACATAAATGTGGAGTAGAAATAATTGTGATGTGACCATTTTCTTTTCATTATCTTAGTTGAGAACTGCAAATGCTAGCTCATAGCTGGCCTAAATTGAGGTAGCTTCGTTTGTGCAAACCAGTGAACCTCACTGACATGGCAGCTTTTCTGAAATGCCACCGTGTTTCTTTCAAATGGCATTTGCCATTCAGCACATTTTACATTTCTATAGATTAATTGGATTAAACTAGACTGGAATTTGCACAATGCTACACAGTAGGCATTTAGCATCACGAAAACTTCAGGCTTCAGAGAACAGTTACCTCAGCAGTTCAGGCTCCCTACCTGGGCTTGTTTATTGCTTTGAACATCCAGACATACTTTTATGACTCATAATCATCCATAAAGAAATGTAACTGTTATTTAAAATGCTCTGTTGGGAAGGCTCAGTAGTTATTAATTAATTATGCATCAGTAAAGCAACAAAAAGGCAAGTAAAGAAGCAGTTAGAAGTGTTGGCTGGGTCTCGTCTGCCTTCAGAACTGGATTTATGCCTCATTTCCCCAGGGCTGGCTCCTTGGTGAGTGCTGGGGCTCCTCCCTTCATACTCCAGGCACTTTCCTTATAAAATACTGAATGATGCATGAATATATCCATTAATTAAAAGTAGATCTAAATGTGTCTAATACAGAAAGCATTGCTGGAATGCTGGTGTGCGTTAGGAGGTACCACCAACTCTTGACATGAGCATGGTGCCAGAGAGAACAGAGAAACCCACCACAGTACCTTTGAAATGCAGGAAACCGAAGGCTAAGCAGTATAAAAAAGCCCTCCCCCCGAAAAAATACCCTTTGAACTGCTATTACATGTGGCCCAACAGAATTAGTGACTGAAATGTCTGCTTTAACTGGCGACGTTCATGGACAACAGTTTGGCCGCAGTTCCATGGCGCCAGCGAGGGTTAGGGCCATGGAGGTCAGCGCAGACCTGGTGTAAGCGGGGTTTTGGCCGGAGCAAGCGAGTGCTGCGTGGCTTGGAGGGACAGGGTGAACTGTCTGGGGATGGCCTGCACCCGCTGCTGGCTCCAGCTTGACCCGTTTGTAGCAGCGTTGTCTTCCCATTTGACTTCCGTGCTGATCACCGCACTTGCAGCACGCCCTGTTCTTGTGTGGCAGTTGGTGATCTGGAAAATCTGTGTGCGCGAAGGTTGGTGTGCCAGGTTTCATGCTAGTTCCTGCTGTCATGCTGACAATGAATCAGCGGCCTGGACTCTGTAATATGTTCTCAGCAGGCACATGTAATTAAGCGAGCACACGTTGGGTTTCATATTAACACATCACCTTTGGCAAAAGGTCTCTCTGTTCCCTTGGGATTATACACCAGGGCAGTGTAATTATAGTGTCAAGTGTAATTGTTATTTTTAGATTTTTTTTTTTTTATTTAGTGTGTTTACCCTTTCCACACCAGTTGACATTTGAATTTGTAGAGGGATGAAGGGTTGCTGAGCACCCTGTTTCAGATGTCCTCTGCAACCCTGAGGAAGCTGTCCAATTGAACATCAGCATTTGATGTCATAATGCATTGAATTAACGTTCAGAAATTTCAGACATTGGAAGTGGTTTTAATTAAGGGAAAAGATGGCACTAAGTATGGATGTAATGTCAGGGTTGTAAGCAAACTGCCTTTTTTTCCCCTATCCTAAAATATTCCAAAGAATTATCTTCTGAGGAAGTCTTGAGTATATTTTTTGTGAGTTTTTTTAAATGTTAAAATTTGGTGGTAATCTTAGTAACTTCTGTCAATTGATGATAGTGTGAGAAAAAGACGTCTTTCTTACTCTAGAACTAAGTACTCAGTGTGATCAGATTTGAAGACTGTTCAACTACACTTCTGGAAAGCAAACCTGCAGCAAAACCAGCTGCACTGTAAGACGTGACATGGGCAGAATCCAGTATAGAGGCATGGCTTTGCCTGGGGAAAAAAAAAAGCACATTATCCACCACTGAGCTCTTCTAAGCATCCTCAGCAGGCCATTTGGACATTTATTTTTAACTGCATCGATCAGATCTGCAATCTTGGGGCATCGCAAGTGAGCATGGCAGGTCAGCGGGGAGCGGTGTTTGGGAGGAGGTGTCACCGAGGCATAAGGAGGGCTGCAGAAATGCTCAGGTCTGATGGAGGCACCGTGTGATGGCTGTTTGTCCTGTCAAAGGAAGGGCAGAGGGGTGTGTGCGCACAAACAATCTGTCTCGAAGCGATGCTGTCTTGGGAACTAGTCTGAAGAGATTTTTCATCATTCTTATCATTCTTTTAATGTCAAAGTGCAGACACTGGAAAAGAACTGATATCTGAAGGAAATTGCACCTCAGTTGTGTTTGATTCTTTTAGCTAAAATGGGAAATTGTTAAGGAAACTCACAGTTGGTCTGCATTTGTATAGATCAGGAGTTGTTCGGAGCTGAAGCATGAGGAAACCAAGCAGCAAGTGGCTCAGATGTGCTAATTCTCTTTTGGTACTGATTTAACCGCGTCGATCCACCATTGATTTCAGATGGGTGAGTCCTGCTTCGTAGCAGGAGGTGAGCTGAGTTGAATTCAGCAGATGAATTGCTTTGGTGGTTTTTAGCCTATAAGCAATGGGAAGGGTGAATTCCAGGGACAGAAGTATCTGCAGCTGCAGTAGTAATTGGAGACCTGCTGTAACTTCCGACCTTGCTGATCCTCTGTTGTTGGGTTTGGGGCTTTTTACCCTTCTGAATATCAGAGGTGCCAGCGTTAGGATCCTCACTGGTCCCCCCTGGCAGAGAGGGAGGTTTATAACCAGCTCTGCAACAAACCGTTGGGGCTTTCCCCCATCTCTCTTTCCGCTGTACCTCCTCATCCCCTTGCTGAGGATGTCCTGCTGTTACTGCCGGCTGCGCTTGGTGTCCTGGGGCTGCGCAGAGCCTGCAGCTGGTGTGAGCCCACAGCGAGCCTGGGGCTGTCGCTGCTGTGCTCTGCTAGTATTTCATACTTCCCCGCTCTCGTTTTAAAATAAACATGTCGTTTTACAGTCTGTGAGATGTTTCTTGTGTTTCACACTTTCTCGTCTCCCGAATGAGTTTTGCTTAACAGTTTTGCTGCCAGTTGATGATTTTTCTGTCCTCCTTTACCATAAAAGCCAAGTTCTGAATGAATTGTTTAGTTTGGAGCCCCAGCCTTTTAGCAGAGGAGGGACTGAATTACATTACATCTGAGCATGGGTTTTTTTTTTTTTTTTTTTTTTTTC
>VXAV01012080.1:92336-115908 GCA_013399715.1 Alectura lathami
TTTTTTTTTTAAGCAAAACTTAAATGTCTACAGAAAAAAAAACACTTTGTTTTCCTTTTGTTGAATGACTTCCTGTGCCATCAATTTGATTTTCTTCTGTTTTCCTCTAGTGGTATGCTAATGGGATCTTTTTATACTATGATGGAGTAAGAAAGTGAAAGTCCTCTATTTTAGCAACAAGGTTGTGATTTTTTTTTTGTCTCTATTTTTTGCCCATAAATGCAAGTGTGAATATACATCTTAGTGAAAACCAATACAAATAATTTTCTTGAGAATATTAAAAAAAAAAAATAATCCCAGCTGAGATGTAACAGTAGGATTTTGTTGCTTAGTTGTGAAAATATTGAAATAGAGATTGTTTTCCCCACTGGTCCAGAGGGATGGATGATGAAAGGACAGCATCTCCACCCACCTACTGAGACCTTAGTCCACCTACTGGTGATGTGTCGAAGTAGCTGCTGTTCAGGTGTGAAACTGGGAGTTAAAATCGTGTCCTTCTTGCCCATGTTTAATGATGTGTCTTTATCAATGAGAGGGATTTTGGTATCCACAATCTGCATTCCGTGTGGCAAGCTGTTGCCATGCCTGGGGATGCTAGGGTGACCAGTGCTCACGGTATGTCACGGCATGTGGGTGCTGGGGCTGGCCAGTTGGGGGCATGGCTGGTGGCACGAGCTGTAGGGGACGGGGAGGGGGTGAGCAGGCAACAGTTGCTTGGAAGTGGTTGTGATCACAGAACGGACCCCAGCAAAGCGTGGAACTGAAGATACGATTTTCAAGGCACTCTAATTGGATTAGAGGGATTGTATTAAAGATATGTTGACTATGAAATGTTTAGAGGATTAATGCTCCATGATTTTCTTCTTAAACCATCTGTACTAATCCCTCTTGATCAGCAGCAGCAGCTTCTGGAAAGCACCGCAGCCAGGGAGGAAAGCGCAGCCCCACCGCTCCCATCCCAGCAGTGCCAATTTGTAACGTGTGATGGACGCTGAAGTCCTCAGGAGCTTGCAGGCCTCAGCAGTTTTATTTGTGTGCAGAGTAATGGTTGCCACCAGCTGTTGTTTTTTCCCCAAATACATGTATTCTTCTCCTGAGCATTTTCTGTGTGAGTGCATCATATTGCAGTATCAGGGTGGCCTGTGCACGAATTACCGTCCCTCTGTTTCTACGCTGTTTTGACCTACGCATGGATGATAAAATCCGGCTAAAGGAGCGCAGTGCTATTTATTATTCAAATGTTATTGTAACTTGCATACAATGTGAGTAATCTTCTGAAGTCTGCCAAAAGAACCAGTGTTAATTGCTTACAATAGAATATATTTGCTGTTGGAAATGTCACAACATAATTATGTTCCATTTCTCTGTCTGACAAGTAATATACTGGAAGAAAATTGGTCCTCTTTTTCTTCTCTGTTGGGTAAAATTATTCACATCCACCCTTTAAGTAGTATACATGGTAGCAAGCTTTCCTGAAGCACAAGAGCTAATCAATGATAAAATAATTAGTGTGTCACTATTCAGACAGATAAATGAAAAGTACATCACATAGGGAGTGTGAAGTACACAGGGGAAGGCTGTCAAAATTTAAAAGACACAGAATGAGTTGATGCAATGCACATAATACAGCGAGAAGTAAAATGAGCACATAGATGCCAGTATGGAGGGAAGGCCCAGGTCTTGGAGATGTCCTGTAGTTGTCTGACAGTCCCCATTTCTGCTCATCAGAAGGACTTTGTTGCTGAGTGGCCCTGGTGGGGTTGGTGAGCATCTGGGGACAGCTGGGTGAGTCGGCTGGTCCCTGTGCCAGCAGGGCTGGAAGCGGAGCAGCTGGCACAGGGTGACTGCCCCAGGCCTGCTGACACTGCTGGGCAGAGCCAGTGAGCAATGGCCGGGGCTGCAGGGCGAAGTCTGCGGGATGGGAATGGCTGCGCTTGTGCAGCTTGCCTGCTTGGGAGCAGCCTTGGGAGAGCCGTTGCTTACCAGTGTCCTTTGACATAAAGGAAAGGGTATTTCGGAAGAGTTGTGTGTCCCTGCTGAAGACAGAGTCCTCTCACCAGACCAGATTTCCCAAAGCCCCATCCAGCCTGGCCTTGAGCACTTCCAGGGATGAGGCATCCACAGCTTCTCTGGGCAGCCTGTTCCAGTGCCTCACCACTGTCAAAGTGAAGAAACTTCTTCCTTTTATCTAGTCTAAACCTACCCTCTTTCGGTTTAAAACTGTTACCCCTTCTCCTATGACTACACACCTGGATAAAGAGTTCCTTTCCATCTTTCTAGTAGCCCTCTTGAGGTACTGGGAAGGCCTCAGTGCGGTCTCCCTGGAGCCTTCTCTTCTCCAGGCTGAAGAAGCCCAGCTCTCCACCTGTCTCCATAGCAGAGGTTCTCCAGTCTGTGGCCTCCTCTGGACCTGCTCCAACAGGCCCATGTCTCCCCTGTGCTGCAGGCCCCAGAGCTGGATGCAGCACTGCAGATGGGACATCACGAGGGCAGAAGGGGACCGTCCCCTCCGTGACCTGCTGGCCAGCCTGCAGTGGTCCTGCTGGGAGAGCAAGGTGGCCCCGTGCTTCAAGAAGACCTTCACACCTTGTGTATAGACCATAAAAGACAACTTTTTTTCCTTAGCCTTCAGTGTAGCATCACAGAACTGGTGTGTTCAGGAATTATGGTTGGTTTTGGTGGTTAACTGGGTTGGTCTCCACGAGTTTCAGCTATTACAGGTGGAAAGTCAGGAAAGTTCATCCCAAATATGATTTTAAACCCCTGAGCTGGGTGTCCCACCATCTCCCTCTGGTTAGTCCAGAGAGCCAGGCTGGAAAAACCTCTTTCATTTGAGCATTTTCCTAGGGCTGTAGTGTACAGGTGACTGTAAATAGTCATCTTTTTTGGCACTTTCCAAGGATTAGAACAACTTGAAAAGCTTGAATTTCAGTTTGACCTCACAGAGAGTGCTGCTGCCTTTGGTGAGGCAGCACAGTTTTAAAAAGAGAGAGAGCAGCCTCCCAAATGTTAAGTCAAACTGAGCAATAGGATGCTTTTTCTGCAAGGAATGGCTGTGTCTGTTGTTGCATCTGCTTCACAGTGTCTCTAAAGTCCAGTGGTGTCCCTGGTCAAAAAAGACCTAATACTCATTTAAAAGACATTTGGTATTCACCCTAATAGTGTTTATCACAAACTAATTGACTGTTGATTGATATAAATACTAGGAAATACATTCTAATTTGGCATCAATGAATTTACTGTTGCTTTTCAATGTTTTTTATTTCTTTGTGAGAATCAGTGGGAATAGGGAGAAAATCCTTGGCCAACACACTCCAACAAAACTATAAATAACTGAGATCTACCTCCCAGGAACACAGCCATTTTCATGGTTGGAACAGTCAGAAGCAAGCTACGGAGTTACTGTAGTGAGTGAAGCCTGGTGTGTGTTGTGAGTGCAGCGTAGCAGTATCTGATAATTAGACTGTCATTTGCAAAACATAAAATTGGTCTCAGTGACTGCTTGAGACTGACTGCAAGACAGGACAAAATTTTTATTTGAAATATGGCAGATTGCTTCCACACCCAGCGCTGCCCGGTTTTGTTTGAAATCTCACAGCACACACACATCATCTGAATTCTGTACCGGGGTTGGTTTTGCACGGTCCTGTGTTATTGCAGCTGCTTTGTGATACAGAAGATAGAAATCTTTGTTCTCAGGGTTCTTCTGTTTCCTCAGTTACAATGAATCCTTCATAACATGTGCAAAATGCCCACTAGGTTTCCTGGTGCAGGGTGTCTTTCTATTTGTGTCTAATGGACAATACCTGGCCCAACGGGACAACAGTATTTGAATGAGTGCTTGCAGTGATGCACAGAACACAGATGTTAAATAGCTATAACAGGATGACAGACCAGGGATGGAAATGTTTTCTTTCAAATTCTAAAATAGAAAATCATCTTTTTATTCCCTGGAAAAGATAGAAGCAATTCATCATCTTATGATCCAACTGTGAATATGAAACCGTTCTACACGTGTCCTCCATCTTCCTACCTTCACACACGCTTTATTTGTCTCTTTACAGAATTGGGGGTTACAGTGAAACTCAATCCAAATCCATAACTATAGCCATTTTCCCTTACTATATTGAAATTCTGTAGGGGTGCAGAACTGCTTAAGTGTTCATGAATTCATTGTGTAGAAACTTCCAGTGTTTGCCTGAAGGACTTGTCCAGCTGTAAGGCAGGTCAGCTTCTTCTCCTCTGACTGCCCTCAGTTTGTGCTGTTGTGTCTGAAACGATAAAAGCAGACCTGAAATGCCCACATCAGCAGCCCCTTTGTTCCAAGCCAGGGCTTCTGCCCAGCATGGGAGAACATGGCTGAAATCTGTCTCTTTAATGTTAAATGGACAAGTCACTGAGTGCTTGTAAATTATGTCTCGTTGCTTCCCACCTACCTTGCATTGATTTTTGCTTATGGGTTACTTGATCGTGTGAACTTACAGAGGATCATAAATCGCTTCTGTAATTCATGGTAAAGGTGGAGAATGAAAAATATTCAAGTGAGGTTGTTGGGATAAAACATTACTGCAAAAAAACTGAATATCCACTTTTCAATATCAGCATAATTTCTGAATTTTTATCCAAAGTGCTCCATATAATAAGTATGGTAACAGCAATTTTAAGGAAATGTGCAGAACATAACCAGGAGCATTTCATTTGGTAAGTCGTAAGCATTCCTTTCAAATCAATATGCCCTGGGGACTGTTGCCTGGAAGATCTCAGTTGATTTCACCTCTCCCGCTTTGCTGAGCGAGTTAAAATCCAGCAAGAGAAGCCACGCTACAACCAGTCATGTGAATTATCTCCAGCGGGAGCCTGGCGTGCTTTATTGGAGGGGAAACCTGAGCGGTGGTGACCAGCACCAGCGCTGACCCTGAGGTGTGCCACTTCTGGAAGGCAGAGGAAAAATCTGCTGTTAGGTGTGTTATAAAAATTCAGGTTTCTAAATAAAGGAGTGGTTTTTTATTCTTGTCTCCGTCTGAACACATCAAAACTATCTTTGCTCTGCACAAATCAAAATGGAAAGGATTTCAGACGAAGCCAAGCCTGGAAGTTTTCAGCCTGCTGGGGTGTTTCGATTTGTGAGGAATTGAAAAGGAGGAGCTCGTAGTGAAAACCTGCAGTTACTGCTCACCTGCAGAAACGGTCCCAGAGGAGGGAAGGGGGCTGCTCCTGGGTGTTCGGGCAGGAATACAGAGCTCTGCCCCTGTGGAGCACTTAGAGCTGGGACTCCTGCTGTAATGGTAGGCACCTGGTTGTGTTTATGGATGTGATAGCAGTAAATAGCGTGCTGAACTGCACAGCAACGCCTCTTCTGATGTCCGCTGTCAGTTGGTTCGTGATATCGAGGCACTGGGCGCACAGAGCTGTGTTCAGGTTGAGTCAGCAGCACCCAGGCGTTCTGCTGAACAGGCAAGGCAATGCCAGGCTTAGAACAGAAATGGATGGATTAATTCACAAAAAATAATGTGGCTCAGAGAATTCATTAAACGGTTGTTTGGTGCTGCTAGAGAAGTCTGATGATCTCATTAATTAGCAGTAGAAGTAAAAGATCCGTTGGTTCTGAGTTATGGCGGTGGATGATTGAGCATTATGTGGTACCACAACAAATAGGAAAGTGATTGCACAATGTTTATTACTCTGGCATTTAGCAATACTGCAGTAGTTGAAGAACAAACTCTTAATTATGAGTATTGATTCCTCTGGGGCTTCCAAAGCACAAGTCGAAGCCACACTGGAGTGGAGTTCGCCTGTTACCTGCAGAAGGGGGTGCAAGTTTCCCTGGTAGCAAAACATGGTGTAAATCGTTGGGCAGGAAGCCAGAAAGGCAACTTTCATTTTTCCAAGTAAGTTTATAAAAGGCATTTGGTCACAGAGCAGAAGGCTGCTTTTTGTTTTCAGTGTATGATAGCAAACCACTGTGACTGACTTCAAGGGCTAGGAGGTGTTTGTTCTGGCCTGTGTGAGCAGCACCACTTTCACTGAGGTTCCACCTGGCGACCGCTCTGAAGCAGGCAGCATGAGGCATCTCTTGCTGCCCACGGCATTCATTACATGCTGGAACTACAGACGTGGAGGAAGTTTCAGCCCAGCTCTGCCACTGTTCTGCCCCTTGCCTGGCAGCACCAAGGAGGAAGCTTCATTTCGCTCCTGTTGATGTGTGCAGAATTGTTTCCAAGGTATTCCCAAGATGTAGCTGTAACGTAGTGTTCTGCAGGTTTGTTGTTTTAACGTATACTAATGTTGTGGGCATTTCGTTGCATTTTATAAAATGCTGATCTGCAGAAGTTACCCCTGAAAAAGGGAATTCCCTGACCCCACAGGAAAAGCCACTTGACAGGTGGTGGACGTGTTGGTGACAGTTAGGGAGCGGAGGAGAAATCTGGGATTTTATGTGCTCAGAGAAGTTTTCTGTGTGCGATGGGTACAGCTCCAGCCACACTGAGACCAGTGTGAATGACCCTGCAGGAGGAAAGGTGGGAATCCTCCTGTCCTGGTTAGATCCGTTGTGCTTGGAGGGACATGCAGAGGTGGCAAGTGAGAGTGAGTGCCCAAACCCTGTGCCCCAGTGGGTGAGAAGGAGACAGGGGAGCGGAGGGGGGAAGGTGCTGTAAGGGGCTGGTGTCTCTCAGGGAGAGGAAGTTGATCTGGGAACTGCCTTGTTATGGACCACAGTGTCCACGAGTGGAGGCTGCTCGAAGTAGCACCCTGTGCGGGGTTTAGGACATGTGGCAAATGGCAGTGACAGCACTGATGTCGCTATCAGATGCAAGTGCTGCCTCAAACCCATGTTAGGATGTTCAGTGAAAAGCATCCGATGCTCTTGTGTCTTCTGTCTGAACACCCAGGAGGGGACAGGCTCCTCTGTGAGAGGGAGATCGTTAATAAGGAGGCGTTAACGAGATGTGGAAGGCTGTGGTGTGCACATGCGTGAGAAGTCTGATGGAATGCCATGGTTAGAGCTGTTCTGCTCTTCACATGGGTTGTACAGCTCTGAACTCCTACTGTATTTGTTTAGCACAAATATAATGTTTCATTTATTTGCAAACTCAACTGGTTCTCCATCAGTGGAGCAGTCTGCAAAATAGAGGGTGCTAATCAGCCACAGACTGAAAACAGAGAAGTGCCGATACAGAGCTGATACTGTGACATATGGAAAATACAACATTCTTACCTTCGTGAAATTCTAGGCAGCCAGGGAAAGGATTAGATTAAAGAAGCCAAAATAGCATGCAGGTGGAAAATGGGACTGTAAAAACCTGAAGCTTAAAAAGAGGGAAGGAAGGAACACATGGAAAAAGAGGTCAGAGTAGGAAAATAGCAGAGAGGAAAATAAGTCAGTACAGGAATTTATTAGAGAAACCTGATGAAGTGAGGCAGCATTTCAGATGAAAATTCAGGGGGATTTTGTTTTCAGTAATTGCTAGGTAAATGATAGTGTGGGTATTGAAAGCAAGTGAGTTTAAAATAAAAGACCCACAATATGGCTATTTTAAATTCCCATCACCTTCTACTTATCATTGCAGAAAGCCACTAATTTCAGAAAAGAGGTATCCAAAAATGTAATGAAAACCACTGAAAATATTTGCGTCCACTGATGGGACATCATCAGCCTGAAATCAGAGCAGGTTAAATGAAAGATTGGTTGGTTTAGCTATTGCAATTGCCCTTCATTCTCCTGTCAGTTCTCCTTGCAAGCATGTTTTCTTTCTTTCACAATCACTGTATGTCCCTGCTGCTGTGCAGAAGCCCTGAGCACACACATGGGAAGCTCAGCAGCACTGTAGGAGGATCAGAACGGAATATATGTGAAGTGCCATAGTAAGCAAAGTGGGAATGACAGAAGAAATGAAATTTCAGTTCTGTTCTAAGCTTTTAATCTGGGCTCACCTGAGTCTTACTGAGTTAGTGGTGGATGATCTTTTAAAGAAATGCCATTTAAGTTGGCAGTGTCCTTTTTAAAATTGAGTGATTCTTGGTACTAGAAATTTCCTGACAGGTAGTTGAATACATTTGGGGGCATTAAAGTTGCATTAACTTGTGAGCAGTACCACTGCAGGCAGACATTCTGTGAGGGGCCGCAGGGAGGCAAAGGTCTTCTGCCTGGGGCAGATAGGCACGTAGCTGCCTTTCAGCCCCATACGAAGCCCAGCAAAGAGGCTGTGTGCACCTCTTACATGGGCAGCCTTCCTTTCTGTCTTCACCTGGTAAATGTCTATTTTCTCCTTCCTTGTACTAAATGAAGCAGAAGTGAGGCTGGTTTTAATAACTTCAGGAGGTGCTTTGGACTCACTTTGGGCTCCACGGCTATGCTCACGCTGACCGATAACCGTGCCCAAGCGCAGCCTCAGGCTCACCCTGCGACCTAGCGCAGGCCTGTTGTGTGCCCCATCCATGCAGGGGGTCCTGGGGCGGTGTGCATGCAGCTGAGGAGGGGGCCCAGAAGGCAGGAGCTGGATCTGACCTATCCAGATGCACTTCTCAGCTCTTCTTTCCCACAGCCCAGGGGTCTGAATAAAGGCAGATGTGTTGGTGTTCTTGCATGTGATCACAGCTGCTGCTTTCAGCTGGTGCGGCTCATGCATGGCCGTTTCCACACCTTTGCCTGTAATGTTAAATGAATATTTGAGTCCTACTCATGCTCACTTATATTTCCATCAATCCAATATGTATTTGCAGAGTAATTAAGTTCAGGCTTTTCAAGATGGCCAAATGGATTTACCCTTCTGAGAAAATAAACCAAAAAGAAAACACAAATCTTGGGACTTTGAAAAATTGTACTTTTTTTTTTTTTTTTTTTGTTTTTCCTNTTTTTTTTTTTTTTTTTCTGAGGGAGAGAGCTCAGTGAAATTTCAGGCAATTATATTGCCTAGGAAAAAAAAAAAAGTTTACGTATGCAAGGGCAAAATTGAGGCAGGGTTGCAGGAGTGGTTTGGGTTTTTTTGATCTTTGGGGTACTTTCTTTCCTTTTGTTCATATCCAAATTTCAGGTTCTTCCTAAATCATTTCTGTTGAGAAAGATCCTTACAATATCAGAGGGGTGAAGATCAAGAATGAGTGGTACGGGTTTTTTTTGACAAAATTAGGTTTTTCTTCCATCATTGTCTGATTTTTGAGTTGAAGAGATGTCACACAAAACCAAAACAAAGCACTCTGAATTCCTGAGTAAAAATATCCCTTCAGTTCTTCAGTTAATCAGCACATCCCATTGTAAACCTACAGCATAGTGTTTCCTTTAGAAAATGGAGATCATAAATTCCTCTGTTAATATAAAAATGAAAATAAATTTGAGAAAGGATTGTAAGGCCTGCGGTTGCACATGTAGAACCAGAGGTGCACAGGTTGCCATTTAAATGTTCCAGGCTACACCTGCTGTTCCAAATAGATGCTATCTGTCAAGGTAATCCTCAGCTGCTGTTAAGTAGCAGAGCTGTGCGGATCAGAGGGGTGAGGGTTGCTTGATGGAGTGTTTGATGGGGTTTCTTGCTAGGGGAGTTGGCCTTGGCATATTGCAAATACTTTGAACAGGGCGTAGAAACTTTGGGGTGATTGCTTTGAGGATGCAAATGTGCGTGCCCAGGCAGTGTGACACAGGGAAGGAGCTCGGATGTTTGGGTCTTTCCCTGTGCTCTTGCGGCCCGGTCTGGGGCGAGGCCTTCGGGCAGCACAGCGTGGAGCAACCTGATGTGGTCACGGCCTGTGTGGTGAGGGACCTGCTGCGGGGAGCACGGGCCGGCACCCACTCCTTGGGAGTTCCCACCTCCCCTTAGAGACTGCTTCTGAAAAAGGAGCCGAGGTGAAATGTGTGCTGCTCTCAGATACGCTCAGAGATGTCCTGTGTTTTGTTTTTGAACAGGAAAAGCCAACAACAATGTACAGTGGGATGAGGACTCCGTAGAGTACATGCCAGCCAACCCAGTCAGGATCGCATTTGTCTTGGTTGTTCATGGCAGAGCTTCTCGGCAGCTCCAACGCATGTTTAAGGCTATTTACCATAAAGACCATTTTTATTACATTCATGTTGACAAGGTAATATATCACTGGTTATAAATTGCCTGTCTCACCATCTGTCGGTCTGCACATCTTTGTCATCTTCATCTTCTCTTTACCTCTGCTGCTCAGAGTGCATATCACTTTTTGTCTCTCCATCTGTTACACATTTGGAGCCACATTTTTTCCTCTTTCTTCTTATCTTGTCTATGTAAGAGCCCTCATTTCTCTTTGTATGTCTGTGAGTATCTATCCATGTCTGTTTGTTGTACATTTAGTAGCAATAATTGGTAAGTTGCTGCAGTCTTGCTGCAGTGGTCTTTTGGATGGAGAGCTGACCTGAGGTCCCTTGGGAGAGTTCAAAATGCAGGTGGTAGCAGTCACCTCTAGGAAAACCCTTTGGGATCTACTGATGAGAAATGATACATAAACTCTAATTGTACTGATTATCAGTTACTGTAGTTGTAATAAAACGAGCTAAAAAAGGGAGCTTGGCACATTTCCAAATTAGCATTTAGCAGAAGGTTGTGCACTGTAGCAAGTGAGGGCAAAGCAATGGCAACACTCACTCAAGAAATACAGCTAGTGGTTAGTGAATGCAGGGAGGGATGATCTTGGGCAGAGTAACTTGAATGTGTCACTTTTTTCTCCTGTAAAGCGATCCAATTACTTACACCGGCAAGTGCTCCAGTTTGCTAACCAATACCCAAATGTGAGAGTCACTTCTTGGAGAATGGCAACTATCTGGGGAGGAGCAAGTCTTCTGTCCACCTACCTGCAGAGCATGAGGGACTTAATGGAGATGAATGACTGGCCATGGGATTTCTTCATTAACCTCAGCGCCGCCGACTACCCGATCAGGTACCACAAGTCTTTTAAGCACGTGTGTCTTGTTCCAAAGGGGAGTTAGTACTGATGTAAGGGACAGCGTGTCTGTGCTGTGCTGCAAGAAGCACGGGGGGGTTTCCTTCTGTCTTACAGCAGGAGACTCCTCTTAGTGAGGCTGGTGCCTGACATCCGGGCTTTTGCCATGTAGGCGGTCTCCTTACTGTACCCCATGTGTCTGTTACCTGCCTGTGGCTGTAAGCAGGTTAGCAGAACCCGTTCTTCACTTTTAGTGGGAAGCAGGTGCTGCTCTGTTTAGTCCTTATTTCCAGCATGGTGCACCTGCAGGAGAGAGTAAGGTAATGGGAAGTACTGGAGCTATGCAAATGAACCCCAGGCATGGAGAGATTGTTCCCTCCCAGGGCTCTGATCAACAGTTTGGTGTGATGTCTTGGAAAGTGTTGAAGGTGCGAATGTAGATGCAGTGTAGGTAATGTTCTGCTCTTCCTTTTTTTACTACTTTTTCTGCAAAGGATAATGATAGTAGAAGTGACAACTTGCTAGAGTCAATTTTATCTTCGATACCAAGCATTGCCTCAATGTCTGTATTCAGGCACCATCAGGGAAAGAACTTCACACATCACCACATGACAAGGCTTGTGATTTTAAGTGAAATTATGTTCTTTCTGCATTTACATAACCCAGGCCCCACAGCTGCATTCAGTAAGGTTTACTACATTATGCAGAAGTAGATAGGCCATAAAAAAGAGGGGGAAAAAAAATCAAGAAACGGCTGTTGTTTTTAGGCTATAAGAATTATCAAGAGAGAAAGAGGAAATTCTCCTTGTGACTTCTGCTGAAAACGATCAAGGAAAGGGGAAGTAGCTTTCTTGGGTAATTCTCTGAGTGATGACATTACATTTTTTTTTAATACTAATAGAAAATAAATATATTAGCAAAAGGTAGTGAAAGCATCTGATTAGATTTCTGCAAGAAATCTAGGGGTCCGCAAGATCTCTCAAATTATGGATCCCTTCCTGAATCTCCTATTCAGACAGGAATCCCCACTGGAGTGAGAATTTGAAACAACATGAGCTTTTGCCTCAGGAAGGATTTGGTAAAAAGTGGCAAAAGGCTTTATCTCTGGTGCCCATTTCTAGGCACTGTCAGTGAAATGCAACACCTTTTGGGGAGGAAAGCTAGACGAGAACAGAAGAGTCACAAAGAGTGCACTGATATTGAACAAGGGAGTTCGAATTAAGAGCTCCTAATATTTCACACTGCATCTGATTTGGTGCCCTACAGAAACAGCTGTAACAACTGTGACATGTTATCTGTGATTGTAAAGGAGAGCAGGTAATTCTCTGTATATCTATCGAGTTTTGGAAGAAAGTAGTTTCTTATTCCCTGTAATTTACTTTCCTGGTCAGGTATGCTGCACTAATGATAAAATAAATAAATAAATAAAATAGAGTAATTCAAGACCACAGAGGAGAAGGTAGGTGATGGGACTTTGAATCAAGGAAGATAAATTATAGGAGAATAAACGGTTGAAGGTGTAATTACAGAATAGTCCCAGCAGATGTATCCAGTTATCGTGCTGTGGTATTGTGTTCACCCCAAACAGTCTTGTAGCGTTGAGGCCGTGACCTGCGGTGTTCTCAAATGCTCTGCGGAACAAGTTAAACCTCAGGGCCAAAGGGGATCGGTCACTTACAGACATGGCCATAAACAACCACGGGATTTGTTGGGCAGACTGTAGTCAGTTCTGCATTAATGGGTTCTTTGTAGTAATGCCATGCTATCTTGAAGTCATTCAAACTCCAAACAAGTGCCATTCAGCTGGAAAAATTCCAGGCGTTTGTTTCTTCATGTGGGGGGAAGTTCCTGAAGGTCGTGCCTCTGCGTTGCAGCTGCTTTCAGAGTTGCGTGGTGGGTGCTTAGCAGCTGGGCACGCGTCTGAAGTGCTTGCTTCCCTTTCTGTCAGAGTACGCTGTTACCAGAACTGGTGGAAAAAGGCTTCCTCTCAACACAGTGCACTTCAGCAAAGAGTGAAAAGCCTTTTTTAATGCTGCAACTTCACTGACAGTGACTTACAGGTGCTGTAAAATTTTTTGAATGTGGACTACTCCAGCTATAAACCCTGGAAAATGTTATCTCATCAAAAATATGTACGAGCCCATTTCATTTTCGTAGTGGAGATGCTATAAATCAATATTCTTTATAATCTTTGGGAAGGCATTACCTCTCCATACCACACAGAGAGCTGCTGTTTTTCCAGGAAATAGTAAATGGAGCGTTTGAGGGTTTTGTACTTTTTCCAGACATTATGCCATGATTTGTCAGATAGTGGCCTAGAGGCAGTTCTCACACTGGTTAGTCATATTGCAGTGTTTTTAGCTAGGTTTCCCTGCATAAGAACATATGAATTTGTGGATTAATAGTTTTTATCCAGAGCTGCTTCACATTAAGCTTTCGCTTCCCATCTGCCATTCCATCTGTAACACTGAAACCTTTACTACTTCTCTTCTGATAATAAAAGCTAATCCAGCCTTATAAGTCAGGAGAACACATTTATATGTGGGGTTAATTCTGTATGATGGAGCCTAAATCTGTCTGGGGAGCAGTCTGATATGCTCACAGGCTACATTACCAGTACTGGGAGCCCTTCATCTTTCAGAAGAGATACTTAGAAGCAGATGTCAAGGATCATAGTATATAAAGGCACAGGGAAGAAAAAAAGATCAGAACCATTCATTTTGGGAGGGAAGCAATTAAAACATATGCAAGCTAAGAAAATTTGGATATCCCTGTTACTGATCTTCATGCCTTAATGTTTAATTCGTGAAGCCTTGGTGGGCTCTGTAGATCCAGTACAAACGAGGTCCTTGTCCGTGTGCTTCTCATTTCTACTGCGGTAGAAACCGCTGACAAACACAGTCTGGGCGTAGAGGTACCCCTAACAAAGCTGCTGTGTTTCCCTCTGGTCATGAGGCAGTCTTATTTATTGGCCTAGGGGAAGTTATTTGGTGCATCATCCAACCTTGACTCTGCTCATCCCTGGTAAACATTGTGAGTAGGAAAAAGAGGGATGAATTGGCAGAGGACAGACCTCTGCTAGTGTGATACTTTGGGGCAGGAGGATGTGTGACTTCCTTCTCTGCTTTTTCCTCTTAAGGCTGTGTGGTTTAGGGATCTTTTGTTTGTTTTTTAGGGGGTTAAAAAAGGCACATGCTTTCAGGTTTCTCAAGATATGTCTCACAACCATTTCATTCATAAAGAACAAAAAACACACCTTCCTTTTTCTTACTTTTTTGATTTTAGTAGTGTTTTTTCATTATTTTTCTTTTGAAGGAAGAAGTATTTTCTTATGAGAGTCTCTTTCAAAGCTCTGTGGGAAAGCTATCAATGTCTTTATCCTTTTATTTTACATGCGTATCTATTTGCATTATTTATGGTCTCTGACAAACAGCATCAGGTAGTCAACCTTATGTTCAGAGACTGAAATTTCACTCCCAACAAGGTGAACTATAGTAGAGCATCTATCGATGCTGAATGTTTAATGTGCTTTGCAGGAGTCCTTGGATAATGTGGCAGGTGAAGTGTTGCACCACTTAACTGATCTCATTAAACTTCCTAATTTAACAGTGAATGTCATGTCAGTGCTTACCTGGTCACAAAGCTTGTAAAAAGAGTAAACATAAGGAAGCATTTGAACTATTTATAATTTACAGTAAATAGCTGAGTCTTGCTCACCAAAGAGATCACCGAATTTAGCTGTCAGCTAATGCTCTATCTTTAATAAAGGTCAAGCAAAATTATTAGCAGAAGCCTGGGGAGTGCTTCAGAACAGAAAGAAAATAGAGTGGCTTATTTATGGAGCCAGGAATGCAGGTAATAGCGATTTTCAATTATGAACGATTGGGTGTAGCAAAAGAAAACCAGTGAAACTACTTGTGTTTTGTATCCAGTTATCATGGAGTAAACAACTCCATAGTTGGCACTATGGAGATGAGTTGGTTTTAGGATAAAGATTTTATTGAAGTATCTTCCACAAAAGCCTGCATTATGAAGACTTGGTCAAATGAGACAGGCAGTAGAGTTTTTGGTCTGGAACTTAAATAAAAATTGTGTCAAAATGCAAACAGCATCTGGGCAAGGGTGGCTACAGACTGTAAGGGAGTAAATGGGATGATCTGACTGGGGCAGGTATTTTCAGCAGCAGGTGCCGAGGCTGATGTAATTTATGATCATCATCTCTGTCAGTCAAAATTGTATTCAAAAATTAAGAAAAATCAGCTGGCAAAGAGTTCTTGAGTGACCTGCTCTTGTTTTGTTGTGTTCTCCTCTGACTGATGGTCTAGGTAATATTTTTAATGCTAAATAGCAACATTCATCCGTAGATTTAAATGTTCCATAGGAACTTGAGGGATGCCCTTTAAAGCAGGTGGACCTTTTCCTTGGGTCAGCATTTCCAGTCCAGCAGCAGGCAGGCAGCCTGGTTCTCAGTCCTTCTTTTGGTCCAACAGACTGCACTCCTGGCTCCCTAGGAGAGTTGTTAGCGAAGATAACCCAACATCAACACTTATACTTGAATTCCTGCCAAATCAGAATGTGGCAGATAGCCGAGCAGTGACAAAGCTGTCCTTTCACTCTCCTTTCTTCTTCACAGCTTTCACCTCTAGTTACTTACGTGTCCAGGTCCTGCACTGGGGCCATGCTAGGGACCAGAAGTTGCCTCCTTTGGGTATCAGAAAAGGAAACTGAAGAGAACATGTTTTGCCACTTTTCCAAGTTGTTTTCCAGGTGATGGGACAACCTGAGACATCAGTAATTTCCTTATTTCAGCCATTGGTCCCCAGGTTCATCCCCAGCAGAACATGGGGACTGCCACTTTGTATAAAGTACATATGTATTTGTATATTATATGTATTTGTCTAAGGGAGAAGATTTTTGCTCTGTATGCCAAATTTCCCATGACCTGCTCAGATTCCTTGTGGACATTTGACCTAATGGCCAAACTTTTCAAGCACATGGGTGGGAGAGAAGTGAGAGAATGCAGTTTGCACTGAGTGAGTAAACGGGACTCAAGCTCTCCATCTGCTTTTACAAAACTCAGCGTTTGCAACATACAGGCTTGAAATGCAATGTTGGGAACACAGGAAAATCTCTTCTAAGAACTGAAACAGAGAACTGAGCTGTTAGGTAGAGCAGTGAAGCTTTATGAGAAGCATCTGAGACCCAGCTGTGCCCTCTTGGTTATAAAATTACAAATCCAAAGCCAGCAAGGAGTAGTGTGATAGCAGCATGATCACCAAAGACTTTGGCTTAAAAGGCAGTTATGCTCTCTCAGCTTCTCATCATTTTGACTTGACTTGGCTCAACAATTGTGTTTCACTGAGGTTCAGGCTTCAGAGCCATCTCTTCACAGCTCTTCCCTTCCTGGGAGTGCACAAGCTGTTGCTAGACATGAGAGCCCGTACAGAGGGATGCCAGGTGTCCCAGGGCTGGAACCCTTGCACCCCGCACAAAGGCACCCATTGCAGTGCTGCTCTGAAGTTCAAACCTTGCACCTAAAGTAATGCATTGGGCACTAGGAAGATAATACTTCTAAAGTGTGTTTCAAACGTATTCTGAACTGAAGCACTGGTAAATCATAGCTGCGCGTTTCGATGGGAGCAGAGAGCAGGTAGCTTTTGCAGTACAACATCTGTTAAGATGCCAGTGTCTAAGGTTTTTATCTCAGTGTTGTAGCTGACGTTGTATGCAGTTTTGTTTGCTCAGAATATCTTTATCTGGAAAGCCAGACGTCAATCCACTCTTAATGCTTCACAGGGAATCTTTTTTCCTGTCCAAAAAGGAACTTTATCTGTGTTTTCCTTGAATCTGCATTCTCTTAGAATTTCAGATGTGCTTCTTCCTTAAATCCCTCAAATAACCTTTTCTCCTCCTCTTTACTCACTTTGCCAGCACATTTGCTTGAGATTCTATAGATATTTTAAGGTTATATTTTTGGTCTGTTACTCTCTTCTCTGTTTTACTGCTACATTATCCAGCGGTTGGCAAAGCAGTGGCTTTGCACGTGTTGTTTGCAAAGGGTGGGGTGAAATGTTGAAATTATTGTGGCTTAAAACTTTTATTTACATCTGGTGTTAACATAATATTTCCTTCACCCTGGCCAATGTTAGTGATGGGAGACCCACCCGATCTGTGTGCGGCCACAGCAGATGAGGCTGCTCATGCTTCACCTCTCCTGCTGGGCTTAAGGCAATAAAGCAGCTTTTGTTTTTGGAGACTGTGATGTCTGCAGCTCTTTGTGCCTATTTACTACTTCTGAAATGTTCCCCATGGCAGCCTTAGTCTGGCAACAAAAATAAACGCACCCCAGACTGGAGACCAGTTTGGCTTTTCAGGCATCTCTGCGGTTCATACAGGTTAAAGATGTATCACTGAAGCATTCTCAGAATGGTGGGTTCGCACAGCGTGCTCTTGTGCTTGGCAGCACGTTACCCTGCTGGTTGCAGAGCTGAACATCCAGCCCTTACCTCCCACGTGAGCTGGGGCGTCCAAACGGTGCAGGCCCCTGGGCCCGGCGGTGTCCCAGCGCTGCCGGCTGGCTGCCGCTCCCCTTCTGCCTCGGCTCTGTGCTGCTCACGGAGAGGTTCTCCAGTGCAGAGCCAGAGGGTTTGTTTTCAGCTGTTTCAATTTGCTTGCTGGATGCAGTTTATATTTTCACTTCTTTATGACTAAGAAAAAAAGTCTGTCTCATAAAAGAATTAAGTGTGAGTTTTCACTGGGTGCCACTCAGCCTTGCCTGTAAACAATAACAGCACAAACATTGTGATAATGTGCAGCATTGGTTCCTAGGCAACACAATTATATCTTTTGTCTTCAGGATGCTAGAATAACATCTAATGTAGTGTTTTAGCAAGGATAACTGATCTGTTCGGGCTGAGGAGGGCTCTGAGCACTGGGAGGGATCTTGCAAGCTCAGCCACTTCTTCACAGCTTGAGGGCTCTTTGTGGAACTTGCATTTTGCTTGGCACTTATCTTTGTGGAGAGATGGTATGGGGTAACCAAGATAAAAAAAAAAAAAAAAAGGGTCCTTAGTGCAGAATGGCTCTTCTCCTTTAAATCCATAATTAGCAGAATTCCCCACTAGCTGGCCCATACTGGCAAGTCCTGCCCATGGCATTCAGCTGCTTGCAGTGTCCGTGGGCAAGAAGCTGCGGCAAGCTTTGTGGCTGGAAGTGGACGTCGGTCCCTAGGGGGTTCCCAGCCATGTGTGTATGTCCTGTGTGCCCCCTGCAGCTTTGCTTCAAGCAGCCTTTACTCTGTGGATGTAATTGGGAGGGGGGTAAAAGAAGCTGCAGAGAAACAGGTCCTTGTGGTGTTTACCTGGGCTTTGGGGGCAGAAGCTTAATCTCTCTTCAGCTGTTCTTTATAGAATGTTCAGTAAAATCATTATCAAATTCCAAATGCTGAAACTGCTTGAAGAAGGGGAACATTCCTATTATAGCATTGCATTTTAAGCAGAATTCTCTCAGGAAATTAAAAATCTGTTGAAATTGCCATTTAGAAACCTTTTTTGTTTAGATTTTAGGATGCCACTCGCAATAAAACAGCTGCAAAATATTATCTGGTGGCAGTTCAAAGTGGAGATGAAACGGCAATATGTGCCATTACCTTTCCCGAGTCACTCTTAAACAGTTGCCAGCCACAAGGCCATTAAAGGGTGAGCAAAAGGGTTTTTCTGGTTCAGTCTTTCAGTGGTAATGCTGAAATAGAAAGGAGAAGAATAGATAAACTGTTTTCCACCAAAACAGGACTAAAAATGTAGAAGAGCTGAGTGGCAGTTGATGTTAAAGATTTTTCAGCTAATTTATACATAAATTCAGGTCTTGTAATATTAAATTATGTGCTTTGACATTCTGCGTATGGAATCACTGCATGTGAGTGAGCTGAAGGGCTGATTTGGAGCAGATAGTTTGCAACAGGATTAAAGCTGCTTTGGAGCAACGGATCGTTTGGGAAATGCTGCAGAATGCGGTTCTTTTTCACAGGATAATTTCTTTGTGCTGGCTAGTCAAAACTTTAAATTTTGAGATATTGTGGAAGTTTCGGCTTGGCAGAAATACGCACAGAAATTTCTGTGATGCAGAAGTACAAGACTAATTAAAACCTACAGCTGTGCAATCCCAGGTGGAATTAGTGGCTAGCTGGCTGTTCCAGTCTCATCTTGTTACATTTGAATACTTCATTTCTGCTCACCCTGCACAGCACTACCAGTCACAACACATTGGTGTGATACTTCTTAATCTATAAATACAGGTGACAAGCTGGTGCTGAATGCAGCTGACTGCATTTGTGACTGCACTGCTTGAATTCCAGGCTGATCTGCGGGGAGGAGACCCTAAGTGGATCACTGTAGTACACGTTCCACTCCACCGCACACAGGTCAATTATATCCATCATTTAACCTTTCATCAGGTTAATTGCACTCTTTGACACGTTAGGAACTGGTTTGGGGCCAGGTCATTTCCAAACACAGAATCCATCTTTGTTTAAAAGTTTGCTGCCCTGAAGTAATGTTTAACAAGTGATTTGGCTACAACGCCTTCTTTGGGTGTCTGAAGACTAAAAGGTCTGAAAGTGCAGGTTGGTTATTTGTGTCACATTATGGCTTTAAATAAGAGGGTGGCAGCCTTGGAGGACATTTGAGCACTGACTGCTATTGCTGTGGGCTGCACCAGGCTGGTCGCAGGCAGGGTAGTTGCCTGCCAGGTGGATTCTGTGGGAAGGAACTGCAGCAGCCAAGGCTGTGCACTGTGTGAGGTTCAGTGTAATTGCTAAACCTTCGTGTGGGAGGCTTCATGTAGACTGAAACTGTCCCTGCAGGGCTTGGGTCACGTTGTTGCTGGTTGCTGCGGAACTGCAGCTTTCCTCTGCACATGAAACCCGTTACGTCTGATGTGCTGGGAGCCCCATGTTGCGCTTCGGAGCCCTGCGGTGCGTACCGCGAGGTGCCAGCAGGACTGCCAGCTTTGGGGGGGCCATTGTGACCCAGGAGAGGAGAGCCAGGGCATTGCTGCAGCTTGCCTGCGCTCCGCTGGGCGACGGGGCTTGGCAGTGTGAGGAGATGAGCTGGGGACAGGTTGCCAGACTTAATTCACACCCATTTTACAGTCTTTTCTTGGGTTGAGGTGAAGCACTGGTTCTCCTGATCTCACGATGAACTAGGTCTTTGTTGGTTGTGGCTCTGTTGAGTGAGTGGCTTACCAGCCTCCCCCCTCCAGTTGCCTTCTCTCCAGACTCAGCTACAGCAGCTACGGTGCTGTACGGTGCCTTGGACATTTTCCTGCTCAGACGTGCTCTCTGATAGATATTCCTGCCCATCATTCCAGTGCTGCATTCTTCACTACTCCAAAGCAGTTCAGCAAAGAGTAGGGCGGGTCATCAGCTGGCCCAAATTGTCAAAATAAGATCATTGCTCAACCCAAATAAAGGTAACAGAATGTGACTTTCTGTTGTTAAAATCAATCAAGTTTCCTTCCATCAACTCTCAGTTCATTATCCCTTTTGCCCCCCAGGCCCTGTTCCTCCATCTTTTAAGGCTTGGTGTGGAATTAATGTTAAATCCCATTAGCCTGACCCCATTTCCCCGTTTTGCCTTCTGGTCCTTTGAATTGATGCGCTCTGACAGGTTGCTCAGCAGCTCCAGGATCAAAGGGAGTGGCAGGCCCATGAGGAGCTTCAGAAGGCACTGGTTTAAGCTAATCCACATCACTCGTGAATCCACATTACTTACAAGGTTTGTGAAACAGCCTCAGCTGCAGGGGCTGCAAGCGGCCACCTCCCATGCTGGGGTCCCACTGCACGTTGCTTTTGGTAACTCTAGTTAGGGGATTGAACCCCTCATGGGGTGGGGTTCAGTCCGTCATGCCTACTCCTTGGAAAGTGAGGGATGAAAACAAGAATTTCTTTGTCTAGGTCTTTCCCACTGCTGCTTTCAGAGCTGTGTAGGACTGTTGGCCATTTTTTCTAAGTTTATGTCGCAAATTAAACAGAGAGGTAGACAAGACCCAATGTAAATACTGAGTGACAAAGCTGTGCTGTGACCTCTCAGAGCGTTCTGCTCCCATTTCCAGCTGTGGGATGGGGGTCTCAGGTTTGCTGCTGCTCACAAGCTTAGTGTGAGCGCTTTGGCTTTTGTTACCGGCATGATGTGCTGGGTGAGCATCGTGATGGGTGGCAGCAGGGGATGTGCCTGTGAGCATTACAGGAGCCACTGCACCCTTGTACCCCGCAGCACACCTGCCGCACCCAGCCGCTGCAGGGTGTCCCAGCAGGGTGAGCGTGGAGAAGGGCTTCCGCCAGCTCTACTGCGAGCAGGCACGTGTGGGTTTTGTAAGGGCTGTGAGGGAGACAGGATTTCATGGCTCACACTTCTCAGTATGAAAATGGGGTGAGGCACGGCTCGTGGGCAGCGCACAGACAGACAGAGAGCACGTTGTGTTTCAGAAACTGAAAATCTTCCATGGAAATGGAAAATGTGGCACCTGAACAGCTCATCCACAGCAGGAAGGACTCTCATAAGTTTCAAGTTGCAAGATTGTCACAGCTGAAAGAGGGACATGCAGCCCCAGCTGCAGACTTTAAATGTGATGTGGGGCTGCAGGGTATGCCCGCCCCTAGGGCTCAGCCCAGTTTTGCTGGACATCTGTGGATGTGTCACCCCCACATTACCCTCCTGCGTGTGACAGTGCGATCCCAACCTCGAGGTCCCAGGACAGCCCTTGGGTGTAGAGCCGCGGCCACAGGTGCCCACCTTCAGACATGCTGCAGGGCCTTGGCTCCAGATCACAGCCCCAGAGCCACGGACACTGCCGTCCGTCAGTGGAGCTCTGCAGCTGTGAGCGGAGTGTGTGGAGCAGGCGGCGGTGTTGGTGCTGCCTGGGGCTGGGCTCACTGCATGCAGAACATTTGCAAAGCCTCTGCTTCCGTGAAGAAAGTGAGTGTTTTTTATTTATAATCACTCAGCTTAATGAGCAAATCATTTTTCTTACTGACTTGTACAAATAAAATTTCTGTTGGATGAGGGAATATATAAATTAGGTGAGAAAGTGAATGGTTGTTTTATATTTATGCTCCTATTTAATTTCTTCTCTTTTATACTGAGCTGCTGGTAATTTAATTTTGGATTTGGTGAAAAAAATTGCTGAATATAAAATATGCAATATAAAATATATGCAGCACAAACAAAAAGCTCCCACTCAGCCCAGTATCTGGATGTTTTTTTCTTTTAACCAAAGTCTCACTAATTTGAGTAATGGACTTGTTGATCGTTTCTGCAGCTCAATCCACTTGCTAATCAGTGATTATTATTTTCATTGAAATGGGATGTTCCGTGTAGGCAGATGAGGTTCTGCATGAATATGCCACAGCAGCCGAACACTGAAAGACAGCAAAGCAAGGGCCATTGTTCTGTACTAAATAGAATCCCAGTGCTTTGATAAACCTAAAAACATATCACGTTTGGTTTTAATAATTAAATGTCCTTGGGATAGGAAAGTGTTTCACTCTTTTTTATTTTTTGAGATACTTTTCAGCAAATATATAAAGTGGGCTCTGTTCTCTTTGTGAGTTAAGCATAGGATAGCGGTGTCTGTCTTAACTCTGTGTGGTGCTGCATCCTTACAGATTGCATCCTGGAATCGATAGGAGGCTGGTCTGGTTTGATCCATCAGGAGTGGGTTTGTGAGCTCATTAAATGGAGTAGCTCTTGCTATTGACTGCCTTGATGCAGTTCAGTAATGGAATGGCTTATTGTGGTGCTGGGTAAAGGCAACTTTGTGAAAAATACCTGGACAAACGTATTTCTGCAACTGTTGGAAGTCATGTAGCAACTGGGCATTTGGACTATTTAATGAATAAGGCTTGTGGGGATAAAATGGGTGCTCAAGAACTGTTCCTGTGGAGCATTACCTGCTACGAAACACATTACCAAAAGAAGAAGAGCAGCTGTCAGAATGCTAGGAGGTAGGAGGACAGTGCTAATTGTAGGCTGATACCAGGCCATGCTCACACGCTAGCAGCATGCTTCTCCAGCCCAATCGGTGTGGGGTCCAGGCTGGGAATCGCCAAAGAACCCACAGAATCCCAGTGAATGGAGCCAGATCTTGCTTATGCCAGTGCAAACCGAGTGCGTGTCCCTGGCTTGGGAGCACCACACATACAGAAACAAAATAAAATTTAGTCCTTCACATTTACCAGCTGAAAAGAAGGTAAGAGTGGTTTTCTATCCATAAGAGGAAATGAAAATAGATCTTGTCTCACTACTCAGAGGACTAAGAATATTGGTGCTTTGATGGACAAGGTAGTGGCTAATTAGTATACTGTTTTCTTTCAGAATGCAAATGGTATAAGGATAGGCAGAAAGTGCATTCACCAATGGTTCTCTTACTCCACAAGTTATTTTTAACTTTTAAATGTTAGTATCATGATTTTTGGAAGCTATTGTACTGTAAGTATCTGTTGCCTCTCTTCCATTTTCCATCAGTTTCTGTTTTTCTGAACACTCATCTCTAGCAGAATTCTGGTATCTTGTGCCCTCTGCTACTGTTGGAGTAATTTTCAACTTTGTGTTCTTTAAGGCTCCTGGAATGGGTGTGCTTTTTTTTTTTTTTTTTTTTTTTTTAGGTGAGAACACAAAAC
>VXAV01012080.1:115923-142704 GCA_013399715.1 Alectura lathami
TTTTTTTTTTTTAGGGCAGAAAACCAAAACCTGCCCTTCAACCTAAAACTGTCGTAGTCTGAAAATGCTTTATTGGCTTATGCAACTATTTCTCTTTGTTTTTTACACCCACAAACAGAAACATTTGCTTGTGATCATGAAATGTGCCAATGCCAAAAGGGAATCTGCTTGCTCATGATTTGCACCCTGGTGTGGGAGAGCCAGCTCATGCTTGGAGAGAAGATAATGCTGAGGAAGCATCAAAACTGGGGAGTTACTTACCCCAAATGCTAAACCTGTTGAATAGACTGTGATTAGAATGTGCAAACCTCACATGGCAGTATTTTTCTCTTCACAAATCTACATTATTTTACTTTCAAATATGAATTAAGGGCCTGCCAGTGGGGCCTGATGAACAGTTTTTGCCAGTGCTGATAAAAAGTGTTTGAGCTTTCTTCCATATGTTCAGTTCAGCTAAACTGACATCTTTTCTGAATGTAGTGGGAAATAAATTTTGCTTTGCTACAGTATAGACCTCTAACAAGTTTTCTAGCCCTTATCTAAGTTAGACACATGTCTCTGCATTTACCAAAAAATATTTGTTGGCAATAAGCAATTACAGACCTTTTCAGCAAAGGCTATCTGGAAAGCACTCAAGCTCTGGGCTAGCAAGAAGGGGGGAAAAAAAAAAAAAAAAACACAGACGATACTAATAGTGATGTGCTGATCATTCATAAACTTAGAGACATACATAGAAAGTTGTCTAACAAATCTAGGTGAAATGTTTCCTTCCTTTCCAGCAAAATGCCTCTGAGGTGAATGCCTGAGCACCAGGTGGTTCAGGAAGGCACTTGTCCTGCATGTTGTTGGTCTTCAGTGATGGTCGTGCACGTGTCTCATCTGTGCAGTTGCACGGTTGGAAGGAACTTAAGAAGCTTCTGTTAGCAAATGTTTGTTCATTGTTAAGCACACATGTATTCTAGGCTTAGAATTTGCATAGACTTAAATGTATGAAAGGAAAACAGGGTTTTAAGTAATGCATCTCTGAATTTTACTGTAAAATACAGCATTTGTTTTAAAATTGGAGAAAACAACTGCGTATTACACAGCATCACAGGTTAGTGTTTTCCTTATGCCTTTATTTTGTTGCGGCAGTAGGGATGTTTAGAAAGTGTCATTGCCACAGACAAACGATTCACTAAGATCACTCTAAGGGTACTCCTGAATTGTGTGACGCGTCCGTGGCAGAAGTGGACAAACCAAGGTGCAGTTGGAGTGAGCTCCCTGGAACAGCCTCCGTAATAAATGCACTCGTGCACCTAAGAGATCTCAGATGAATGCAGGGACAGCTCCTAGCTGATAAGCTTATGTGTGACCATTGCACGTGCTGTGTCCTAACAAATGGACATGCAGACACTTACCCATGAAGCAGTTTCTGAGACTATAGCATGGAAGTATTCTCATTTCAGAAGAGCTGCAAGTGTGCTGCAGTTAAGCACGCGATCTTGCTGGGTCAGACTCCCAGCAACTGTGCTGTAATATGGTGTGGTTGATAAGATCCTTTATAATTTAAATGCTTCTGATGAAATTGCACTATAAAATAATTGGAAATGGAGTAGATTACTTTAAAACTAGCAAATAGCTGAAGACAGTCAAAAGCAACAAGTTAAAAATTTTTAATGACAGTATGCAGCAAGTATTTTGTTATCTTAAAAGCCCGTGGGTTTATTAGCTGATGCAGGGCTGGCATTTTTCATTAGCCACAGGCATTTCAAGGTTTCATGGGATGTAGCTGGAAAACATTCCGAATGTTCTGTTTTAAAAGAATAATGAGATGTTGAGGGTTTTTATAAACTCCAAAGTTTGCTAAACCAATATCTCTAATTAGATGAAGGAACCCTCTATAGAGGCTTTGCATCAACGACCATGCACACAGCGAATGTTTTAAGCATTTACATATCAAACACTGCTGGCAGTGCCTTGGCTGCAGTCCAGAGCTGGAGATAGTTTTAATCACATTTGTTCATTAATCCTTGGTGGAATTCTCTGTATATGGTCTCTTCAGGAATGCCATTTAAGCATGCGCTGCTGCTCGTCAGCCGTGGGCTGCTTTATTTATTTATTTTGTGAGTGGCATCTGGAGCATTGAATTTGTACAAAGCAGGTTGTGGGGTGTCTCAGAAGCAGATAGTGGAGTTTGTTCTTTTTCTCTCCGTGGATCTCTTTTGTGCCCAAGCATTTCTGTACTCCCACTAGGCTTATTCAGTGATGTGGCATTTAGAGAAGACTTTCCCTCTTCTGTGACTCTGTTTGTCCTTTTCTGTAGGAGACAGACAGCAGTTGAATGGGAAGTGGTGGTTGCAAGTACAAGTGATTGTCTTGCTAACAAAGCACCTCGAGGGTTACCCACTGCTGGCTGAGCTGCGCAGTGAGGGCTGGTCCCGCAGTGGCCACCCCACACCTGGAGCACCCAAAGGCAGTGGGTGCTGCTCACATGCTGCAGCTGACTGGCTGCTTCTGCTCCGTCACCTGGCCCTCTGCTAAACATGGCCTGAAAGACAAAGCAAACAATCCAAGACAGTGCTGCTGGGAAAGCAGAAATGTTAACGGTCACCTGCAGCCTTCCCTATGTTGGCCTCCGAAATCCTCTCTGTCACTCTCATTTTTACGCTGTGTTTTATGAATGACTGCTCTTAGTGGGGTCGCCTTCTCTGAGCAAATGCAAATATTTGTTCTGTGGTGGATAGCGAGGGCTAAACACAGCCTTTCCCCTGTTTTTTTGGGTAGCGGAGTTTTCCCAATGCCACCTGATTCTCTGGGGCTCCCCTCACAGAGGCAGTGCCCCAGCTGGGGAGAGGGTTGGGGGTGGCAGCACTGTGCAGTGGCCAGGGTGGGTGTGCAGGGTCCCAAAGCCTGTTCTCTATGAACAGAATTGCACTATGGCTCTGACTTAGGCAGAGAGAAAAATAGATGAGTGTGAAACTCACGTTAATGAGTACTACTTGCTGCTTGCCTGGCAGATCATTTCCACTTGCTTGGTGACAAGGCTGCTAATCTCCAGTTCAGCCTGGGCAGGCACCACACAGAAACAGAGTGGTGCAGCAGTTGCTCTTTTGTTCATCTGATTCCTACACAGAATCAAGCTATTTTGTTCCTGTACATGCGTGCTGCCACAAGTTTCTGAACATTTAATCCAACTTAGTCAAACTGTGAAGCAATTGTGTTAAGTTTTGGCTGATGTGTAGACAGACCCATTGGATGCTACTCTTTATCCTTCCAGTTGCCCATGCATTAAACTACCCTGCTGAATCACGGACCTTTGTGTTAGGCTTCACTATCTTCCAAAACAATTGCTTGTTTTCCTTTTCTCAGGTTTACCAATGACTTTCCTAATCTATTTACACAGCTGAGGGAATCTCTGCTCTTTGCTGGGCTTAGTCTCCAGGACTGGGAGGACTTGTTTAAAACCAGCATGCCCAGCAGTGCCCTTTGTTCTGCGCAGGGCTGGCCTGTGGCTGTGTATGGAGAGGTGCTCGTGCCACCCCGGGGCAGACTGGCCAGGCCTCCAGACAGTGCCAACCCCAGCTCAGTGGGTTTCTCTCCTGATTTCCAGTCCAGTTCCTGGTGTATACACCATGTTCTGAATTTACTGCAGTGCTAAGCATGTACGTGTGCTTGAGTCCTTGGTGACCCTGCTTCCACCTGGGACAGCTGAGTCGCAGACTAGGGGTGCTCATGAGAATACACTGGCGGCTGGCCTTGCTTCCCTTCGGCAGTCTCCTCTAAGCTCCCTTCTTGCTGTACATCTCACCTTGCTCTTTCTTGGACCCCTAACCCTGGTCTTGATCCTAACCTGAGCTGAGCCCAGCCCAGGAGCTCAGCCACGGTTCCAGGCTGGGCATTGCTGACAGCCCTCGGGGCTGCCAGAGGACATCCATCCTCTGAGCTGAGCCTGCTGGAGGTGGGTCCCACCATCCCAGCTGGAGGGCCTGCTCTTGTGTAACGCTAAATCTCCATCGGTGAAGTCAAAAATGCTTTGTTTCCTCTTCACTTGTCTCCTTCCCATGAACACCCTGCACACGCAGTCTCTCTCCGTGTTTTGAATTCACAAGAGGTTCAGTTTCACATTTCACTCCGCGTGCTGCACACCTGAAGACCAGCACTTTTTCTCTCCCCTTTCTACTCTCGCATTGTCCTCCCTCCCCCCTACCTGCACAGGTACACGGTTGACTAACCTCTGTCCCTGATGCCTTGCCCTCCAAATTGGCTTAGAAACTGAAGGAAATGAAAGTGGGAGCTGTGTGACTGCGTTCACCACCTCCAGCCTCACGCACTGACTCTGGAAAGACTTTTTCCTACATCTGTATTCATGATGCTACGCAGGGGGGAAGCTGATAGAAATGTAAGATGTATATTAGTGTGCATATTAGCATGAACTGCTCTCCCTGATTCCCATGACTTTCTGATTTCCTCCCTAGGATGGAAATACGAGAAATGTGCTGCTCTTGTTACTTTCTTTTATACCGTGGTGGTTGGTGAAGGATTTTTTGCCAGGTTTATGCTCAGTGAGTTGCCCTGAAATTTGTGGAGCTGTAGCAGAACTTAATTGTGGAGAAGATGTCGCTCCCAGTGATGTCTTCAATTGGAAATCTCAGCTTTCCATTGCCTCACTGATTAAAGCCAGGCTTATGTTTTTAGCATCTCTCACTGAGGGCACCAGAGGCATCGTAAGTAACCGGTGCCAGCGGCTCTGTGACGGTGCTGCCACCACACGTGAAGAAGTGTGGCAGCAATCTGTGCCGGGCAAAGGGCAAAGTCTGCTAGGAGATGAGGAGGATTTTAGCAGCTACACTTGCATCTATGACGTGTTGAATAGCTTTGGTTTTCTTTTTAACGTGTTGCGCTGGAGTAACTTGGAGGCAGTGCGCAGCATCCTCATAGTGTCAGGGCCAGGAGAAGTGGCTGGAATGAAAGCTTAATAGAAATTCAGTGGGCTCCCATGCTGAGCACAGAATTGGTTGATCGCATAGATCTGAATGTCAAATAACTGGAATGGTTTACCAAATGGAAATGTGATGTTTTATTTCCACGTTGTCAACACATGAAAAGTAGCATACTCAAATGACAAAGAGCAACATATAAAGTTATTTTCTAAAAAGAAGTAGGATCGTGTTGCCACCAATGTTTTCAAAGAGTGGAAAGATGTCAATTATTAATTAGTTTAATAGCTAAAAACCACGTGGGCTTCTGTAAGAAGCATCTAAAAAGTGAGAATGATTAAAGCGCTCAAATGGCAGCCCTGAGCCCAAACGCATTTGGCAGAGCACCGCTGAATAGCGCACTAGGGTAGGTGAGCAGTCCATAAATGATTCTTTAGTGAGGGGTGTGGATTCTTACTTCGATTGGTTTGATTTTTGTCCTGTAAGAAAATTAAAACTCAAACACTTCCAAACTTTGTTATATTTCTAAAGATCATCTTTGTGTGCCAGCTTTTGCCTAGAAACTCACCCCAAAGATGTCAGCCATTGAAAGCATTTCATGTGGAAGTATTGCTAAGTAAATTCACTAAATGCCTATTCATCCCAGTAAGATGGAGAATCACTGGAGCAGCAAATTTGAAAATCTGCACAGCTTACTATGCAGAAAGGAGTTTTCTGAGGTTGCCAAATAGAGATGCAGAGCCCGACCCTGGGAGGTATTAGAGCTCACATGAGTGAGCATAGAAGTAGGGTCTCGGGCTCCTCCAGCCTGGTCACGTAGACGAGTTGATGAACAGAATCTCCATTTGGTCCAGATAAAATTGATGGTTAGCTTTACTTGTCAGTTCAGTAATGAAATGCTACTTGTGATGACAGAAGAAGGTGGGTTTTTGAGATATGGAGGTAGGTTACCCGTCTGATAATAGTTCCAGGTTCTTGCAGCCTGACCACAGAAGTTAAATGTGTTTGGTACAATAATCTTGTTTAACTTGATTTTCTCTGGCTTATACTAATAAAATGTTTACAAGATACAGTGCTATTGAAGGCTGGTTTATCTCAGCTTTTCTGCCATCAAGTCCATTGCTCAAATGCTGTTGTATCTGTAATGAGTTTTTGAATGCAAATCAGAAGATGAAGATCTTTTTAATGTGATTTGTTCAGTTTTCCATAATATGCTGACCTAGGTAAATAGAGAACAGTTTTGCTCCATTGTTAAAGAAATAACAGACCACAAAAGCTGTCATGCTTGGACATGTCAGCTGAAATTGTGAAAATGCTGGTTTCAGGTTGCTGGTCAGATGAACTGGAGCTAACCTTCTGAATTCCTTCATTCCTGTTAATTTTACTGGGCTTTTGGCATGCAAGTTCTCTTTCATTATGCATTCCAGCCTTGGCCTCTTTAAGTACAAGGACTAAAACAAAATGCCAATAGATACTTCACCAAATTTCCTAAGGCAGATCTAGCAAAGCACATGAAACGGGAACATTGGTCCAGTTGTCTCACAGCTGGATTTTCATACTTGAAAAGCACTGAGCGGTAACACTTAGTATGTGCTCTGTTCCAATGCTGAAAATATCTGCCAAGAGTTGATAGGATTTTTTTCAAGACATAATAAAGCTGTGCATCTTTCCAAGCACACTTCCCTGAGTAGAGGGAGACAGTGGAGCTTAGCAGCAGGATGGAAGTTTGCCAGCAACTGCTTCATTCTGCGGATGGTCTCCAAATGAGAACAAGAGGCACGTAAATCGCTCTGAAGGTAATACTCGTCTCTGTGTAATTTGTGCGTCTTTTGTTCTCTCTCTCACAGGACAAATGACCAGCTCGTAGCGTTCCTGTCCAGATACCGTGATATGAACTTCTTGAAGTCACACGGGAGGGACAATGCAAGGTAAGCTGTCCCTTTCCTCCGCTACTTTAACTGCAACATTGAGTGCTTGCATAGTGTCCACTCTTCAGTGGACTCTTCAGTGAAGAAATCCCTGGTCCAGCAAAGAGAAGAGGACGAGGAGGAGCCCCTCTCCTGAGAATGGCTGGTGGTCCAGAGTGGCTTCTCCTGAGGGTCAGCTTGTAAAGATGCTTTTGTGGGAGGGGAACATGGAGCAGTCCGTGCCTGCTCCCTGCGCAGGGTCTGTTACATACGGCTATGTGGGAAGTAGTGCTTGGGGAGGAGGTAAGCACATGGAATCATCTGAGTTGGAAGGGACCTTTAAAGGTCATCTAGCCCAAGTCCCCTGCAGTGAACAGGGACAGCTACAGCTGGATCAGGTTGCTTAGAGCCCAGTCCAGCCTGACATGAGGTTTTTCTTTGTTCTCATCTCCCCTAGTTCTACACTGAGCAGTTTTTACATGTGGAAATGACCCCTTTCTGACTCATAACACAGAAATTGGTAGTATCACAAGCTATGCCCAAGCAGGCATCTTTAACTGTTCTGAAGTTTCAGAAGCCCTATCATTTCACAGGCTGGGAACACACAGGAGGAGGAATTAGTCCAAAATATCTGTTCCAAGCCTGCACAACGCCTTGCTGACCACTCTCACAGATAGTTTATCAGCAGTAGTAAAACTTCCAAATGGGCCTGCAGGAAAGCCTCAAGACACCTTGCAAACAAGGTGTCTCTGTGAGCCCTGGGTCTGCCTGCACAGGTCTTGGAGGGAAGTGGATGTACTCTCGCCCACAACACATCAGCAATCCCTAGAGCTCTGCGCTTTCAGGGAGCAGCAGTAACCAAACGCCACGTTAAACAACGTAGTGTTGGTTAAACGAAATCTGCACTTCAAAGAGCTTTCCCACCTGATTGTGGTACTCGTCTTCTCCTCTTTATTGGTATTGCCATACCAGTCCTGCATCAGTCCCAGCAACTCCATATGCAGAGCAGCTTTGCATCTAAAACTATTGTTTTATTCTGCCTGGGTCACCAGGTCATCTCTTTGTTCTGTGAAATGTCAAGCATGCAGTAAGCTGGGTTCAGATAACATGCAGAGAGAATGTCAGCCATCACGTCACATGTTCAGCACCAAGAGCAGGTAGAATAGCATGCAGGTCTCTCTTCTTGACAGTTCTTGCTCTTGTCACCGGATTTATTAATTCTGTCATGTTCTGGTTTAGATGAAGTCCTCATGAGCATTGATTTTGTGCATGCAAAAATTCTGTAGCAGACAGTAAAAAGAATACTGTGAGGAATAATATTTAAATTAGAGTCAACAGTTCTCACAGGGGAGTCTCCAGTCTGGGAAATGCAGAGTGTCAGAGTGACTGGCAGGCTCAGCGCTGGCTGGCAGCGTGCTCAGCGGAGCCGAGTGAAGGAGGAGCGGTTGGGGAGAGCAGTCGGTCTCTTATGCCTGTCTGCTCCTCTGGTGCACCTAATTCTTCTCCAGTTCCGTGAGCTGGCTGAGGAAGATCACTAATCAATTATGACATGTATGCATTGAGCTGGTTGGAGCATGCCAACCTCAACTAGGTTAGAGCAATTCAGATCAATTAAACACAATAATCTGGTATTAATTTAATAACCAAATGAGCTAATGTGCCACTTGTCCTTCATTTAGAGGAATAACCACTTGTTTATAAGTTCAGTGGTTCCCTTTGACTCTATGAAGAGTTAAATACCTTTCACCCTATTACAACACATTGACAAGATTTTGTTTTTTTTTCCTCCTGGTTTTCTAACAAAAATTCTCTGTGCATCAGAGAGCATCATGTGGGACATGAGTGAAGTTTTGCCTCCTCTGTCTTTGTGCTCCACGAATCCCACAAGTGCCCCCATTCCTGGCAGCTGGATGAATGAATCCTTTCATGTCACGCCTTGGCAGCCCCCCAACATTTCTACTGGGGAGATAGACTGGCTTCCCTCTTGCATGCCCCAGATATCTGTGGGGACAGGACTCAGGCCAGCAGCTGCAGAAATCTCTGAGTAATGCTGGTGTTTGGTAGAAGTTAATTCTGTGGGTGTCAGAAGCTGATCAAAAAGTAGTTAGACCTCTGTTTGCGTAGTGGGTGAATTTCCAGCTTGAGAGAGAAATTGATTTTAATGTGAAGGTCTGCAGCCTGATCTTAGTTTTAGTGCTGCAGTAACTCGGTTGTGTCAAAATGCGCTGTCTGCCCTGCCCGTTTCGCATGCTTTTTCCAATTAACTTTCATTAGGCCAGCGGTATGTAAACATAGTCATACTAGTGAGCTTTAGCCCTGTAGGTAGACGTTAGGAAATCCTTTGGGATCATATACCTTGTGTAAGAACAGACAGGTGGGATGTGAGCTGGCTGTCACCCCGCATCCTGCTGCCTTCAGAGCAGGAGGGGCAGGCAGTGGGGCTTCCCTGCAGGGTTCTTCTGGCTCAGGTTGGGAGATTTCCACAGCCAGACATGGTGGTTTTCTCATTTCAGAGTCAAGGGTGTTTGGTTTCTTTTGTCTTCTATTAATTTGTCCGGTTACTTTTTCAGTTTTGCCATTTACTTTGCCTTGTCACAACCCTGTGGGAAACAACTGTCTGCTGTGGTGAATGGTATGAACAGGAGCGCAGTAAGAGCTAGAGGAGAAGCAGGAGCCTCAAGGTTTGACAACAAAAAAGAACAGAAGGCCAGTTTGGGAAGTCATTGAAGAGACAAGCCAATGTCCAACCTACTGGGCAAAAGGAGAAAACTTTCTCCAGGGACATCTTATCTCAAAACAGACTTGAACCTGAGGTTTTTGTTTTGTTTTTTTTTTCCCCTAATGACTAGCTGAAGCCATGATAAGGGAGAGGACTCTGGACTAAACTGACTGATGCCCCACGTACAGTGATAACTTTACTGTTCTGAGGTGTTTTTCCCAAAACCTGGTAAACCAATAATGCAGGACCTCAGCATTTAAAAATCACTGAAAGCAACGTATAGCCCTTGCAGCTTTCTGTTTTAATTTATGGGTGAATATGACTCCTAAAAAATAAAGTTCTCAACTAAGTCTACAAGCTAAGTCTACAAGCTAAGTATTTTGTAAACCACTGCATATTCTCTGAATTTTGACTCATCATATTCTTTGGTCTGCACAATGAAGAGAGAAAGATTAGAAGCACCATCTTAAAACTGAAATGCTGGTACAGCGCAGTTATACCGTGCTCTGCATTCAAGCCATGTTCACAATCAGTACATGTTTTACTGCCAAATAAGGAGAGAAAGCAGGCTTCCTTTTATAGAGTGAAGTTTTCTTTTAGTTATGCCAAAGTCATTAAAAAGTGCATCATTCTGATTTTCTTTGAGTAGCTTCAAAAAAGGAACAGACGTGAAAATGGCTCCTCAACTCAGCTGGAGAAGCATTATTTCCTTAGAGAGCTAGATGTACAAAGTGAAATAGCATGCAGTGGCTGGAGTCGTTACAGAGCACATAGCGGGCAACACATTTTCTCCTCTTTTTTTAGAGTATTAAAGCAAAAGAACAACCCAGTAGTTGTGCAAGCTGTACCAGGAACAGCACCTGGCTGATGCATTATAAGATATGGAGACAGGCAAATGGGACATCTTCAGTGACAGGCAGGAAGAAGACTTCTTTACCTCCTTCCTCGTTAATGCTCTGCTTCCCAGTTGTGTCTCCTTTCTGGCTGTGGGGTTCCAGGTGCTCTCGGCACTGCCCAGCTGAACCCTTCGTCTTCCAGTAAGGAGCAGCGCGAGCCCAGCCTGGCTCTCAGAGGGCAGCGAGGCATTACCTCCCCAAGGGCCACAGCACCTTCCACAAATCTCCACCTCTTCGCTCTGCTGCTACCAATGCCTCTGGGTCTCATCGCCCTGTTTCCATTCTGGCTGTTCATTGGCCTTCTGTACACGGGTTAATTGTGGTCTGGTGTTTGGTTGGGAAATGGATCCCACAATAAATGCTATTGTCTATTGCTGTGTTTATGAATCACCCTGTAAGTACCCAAATACTAGGAAAAAAATGGGTTTATTATCCCTGCTGTCAGAATAGTTTAACTGCTTAGCTCCCAGCAGTGCTTACCTTCCTGCTCATGCAGTGTGGTGGTTCATTTGGCTCATATTTCACTCCCATGCTTCTTTGTTAATTTTTTCTCAAATACTTCAGTATTCTGAAGTGCACTGACCAGGAAGATCTATTTTTTGCTTGTAAGTAGTTCAGCCCAACAGTTGCTTGTGAACTGTAGCAACTGAAATAGCAACATGCATCTTCTGTGCACTTAAAAATTTTAGACGTTACAGCTAACTTTCATATGTTCCTTATTGCTCTGTGAAAGTGTTAGGGTGGCCATAAAGCCTTCACTGTTTCAGCTTGACAATTTGCCTCCTTATAGGACTTATTTTTTCCTTCTCTGTTTTTGAAAGCAATGCTAAGTGGCTAATGCAAAGGAAAGAAATAGGTTAAAATGATAGGAAGATGCAGTAACGGCAGCCATATGTCTTGACGTGGGAAAAAATGGGCTTTTTTTTGATGAATTTATTCATCTTGGTAGAGTATTCAAGCAAGATCATCCACCAGCTCAGGAGGGTCGAGTAAGTGAGAAGGCTGGAAGCGGCAACAACTTTCTGAGCGAGGTGGGAAGGAGATGAAAATTGAGGTACCAGTAAAGTAATCAGGAATCTAACCACTATCTAAGAACATCGAGCTGCACACTTTGTTTTCAGTGGTATAAGTAATAACGTTTGTGTCCTTTCATCCAAGATCCTGAGATATTTTATAAAATAATTACAGTAGGGAGCATCTTTTAGAGTTTGTCAGATATTGTTGGCCCTGTTTTGCCCACTGGTAAGCAGGATCAGAGATGAATAGCCTGGTTTGGCAGCTTGAGCATCCATGTACAAGCGCCTTACCCTTGCTCCCATCACTTGGGAAGCTTGAAACCCCATTTGCATTTCTGTTCTGTGGCGGAGCAGTGGCAGCAGCAGCACGTGGGTGAGGTGGCTTCAAGCTCAGCTGCGTCACCCCAGCAGCTCCCGGGTGGGGACCTGCTCAGTTGTGTGGTGCTGGGAAGGAGAGGAGATGGCCAGAGAAGAAGTCATCTGAGGAAGACATTTATTGGAGACAGATGGCAAAATGTCAGCTTTCGTATCGAGTCTGTCTGTGGTGAATTCATGACGTATCTCTGCACACTGTTGTTTGCTGTTTTCTCCCTGTTTTGCTTATTTTTTTTATATGTTAAAAAAAAAAAAAAACACTTGAGCTGCAAAATTCCAGGTCATGAGAGTAAGCCATTACATTTTTGTCCTCGGAAGAGCTGTTCCAGTGTTTTCCTTAAAATACACTCTAGTGAAGTGATGGAAATGCAGAGGCAGATCGCTGGAAGTCCCTCGTGAGCTTTGTGCTCGCAAGGGACTGGATGGGACTGTTGTCAAAACAAGGCAATGCCTTGTGGAGTCATTACTGCAAAAATAGACTTGGCACGTCTCCTACACTAAAAGCACTTTTAGATATACATATATTTTATTTTTGGAACACTAGAGGAGTTTGCTCTCTGAGCCAAAACATTAAAACATTAGGAAGCATTAAGGTTTTTTAAGACTTCCTCTGAGAGATTTCCAGAAGATGGAAAATAAGATTTTTCAAAACCAGTGCAAGTTGCCTCATAGGAGAAGGTGGAGAAGAAGAGGGTATCGTGAGGAATGGCTTCTAAACCTCATGTGAAGATGTGATGTGACTAAAGCATTAAATGGATAGGCTGAGGAAATTGCATATGAAGAAGCAGAAATAAATTATGTAGAGTATGAGGCTCTATTATAAAGCTTGAAGAATTCAATTATGTCCATATAGATATGGGAGAGTGGCCAAATAAAACATGTATCCATCAGCTTTCAGCAGCCCACCTCCTGTGGGATACCCTAAACGTGATGGATGTTTGGTTTCAATAAAGATCCCATTGCTGGAGAAGGGCTATGTGTAACACAATATTTCAAGGTAGGCTTGAAGCTTGAAAGGGCAACTCCAAATACTGCCAAGGACCTGAGTCTTGCATTGTCCAACATTTGTGGTAGCAGAGCTGTTGTCTGCCACAGGTTTACTTGCACACTGAGTTTAAAACTGCATAAACATAAATTGGAAAACACAGTGGTAGTGTGGCTTGTCAGAAAATCCTTCCAGTAGAGCTGTTTGGTTAGCCCAGCTCCTTGGTGCCCAAACAATGGCAGGAACTCATGCCACTAACTGCTCTCTTAGCTTCCTTTCTGTGGCCGTGTCACTTGTGTTGTAGGCTGAGCCGAGCGAGGCTGGTGCTGCTCTGCACGGCCCAGTGCTCCTCTCTTGCAAGGCAGAGAGACAAATGACAACACTGATCGTGTTAAAAAAGCAACATTTCCCTACGTGCATAGTCAACTTCCGAGCGCTTAGCGCAGTGGGCAAGCCACTGAAAGCATTTCAGTTTGTGTGCTTACGTATGGGTTTGTCTTATGCATGTGAAATAAGCCTGATCTAAGTAAAGCAAATGCAGTCTTTATAATTTTGTTGATGTTTGTTTGTGTATTGGCATTAAAGCTTAAGGGATTTTAAGGGTAGTATCGTGTTCATAATATTTTCTTCAAAGTGAGGGAATTAAGGAAAGATAAATAATTCTGCTTTCCACCTCAACATTTGCAGTCAGGATGCCGTAAACACATCAGAAAGTGGGTTACGTTTTTATTCCCCTCCCCTTTCTTCTCTCTCTCTTTATTTTATTTTTTTATTTTATTTTTTTATCAATGCTAAGAGTTTTCTTTCACCTTTTCAGAGAGCTGGTGTTCTGAATTCTGCGGTTGCTGCACACCCAACTGCCTGTTGTCCCGGGAGGGATTCCTCCGGACCTTGGCACACCAAGTAGCTGCCTCATTCTTCCCCTTCAGGCGTCAGCCCCGTTTTGGGAGGTCGGGGTTAGCCCTAGAGGCCTTTAGCACAACCAGAAGAGAGAAACATACTGCAAGGTCACCTCTTTGGGAAAGCAGATGCTTAAATAGCCAGCTGTGAATTATTGCAGATTTCTTAAATACTGCGTAACCCTTTGTAGAACAGAGTTACTGGTGGAAACAGGGTGAACTCAGGGTTGTGCTATACATTGCAAAAGTGTGAGCAGCAGTAGTGGGGCTGTCAGCATCGCCGCGGTGTGCAGCATCACTTGGAGGAAACTGTTCAAAGGTGGGAGTTGGTGGTGGTGTCTTTGCTGGTATTTGTTTATTAGCAGTGTTTGTTGGTAGCGAAAGCGTAGTGCAGGAGCTTGGCTGTGTGTTTATATCCGCGTTGTAGGAGCAGGTACTAAACATCCTACGAATGCTCCATGTGTTATACAGTCGTAGATTCTCATCTGAAATGCGTTTATAAATATTTAAATATTCTACAAAGTAAGAGGAGTTTCCTAAGATAGGTTGCAGTCAGGAGCTCTGGACAGTTAGCCAGCTGTGCTCAGTGTGATGAACGACGCGTTGCAGCCAGTGTTTTTTTAACAAGGTATTAAAATTCTGATCTGGAACCTTGTAATCCCCAGCAACGTGAGGGCAGAAAGGGCAGCGTTCAGACCCACAGCTGCGTGGCTCGGGAGCTCCGTTAGCAAGGCGCACTGATGTTGTGCTCTGCTTGCTGGGAAGTGTGATGCAGCCTCCTTGAAGTTGGAGGCTTTTGGTGAAGAGTTAAAATAAGCATAAAATGCCTTAGATGGAGCGTTCTGTGGACTAAGGTAAAATGGGATGCTTTTTCGTAACCGTGGGTTTATCTTAATGTAAGTTTCTTCTGCTTGACTCTCTTTTCAAATCATTATTTTCGTCCTGTTGTTTGGCTTAGATCAGGAGAAGGGCTAAGTATCTTCATCTGATGGCAATCTCCATTGCATTTGGCCAACCACCTTGGATACAACTCTGTCATACAACTCTGGCAAGTGCAGGGGCATTTGTCAGAGGCGTGCCAGTATTACCTGAAGGTCAGGGTGCCAGAAAGCACCAGAAGTTGTCTGCGTTGGCTAGGATGAACGAAATGCTGTTGCTGATGAGTTTTTGTTAATTCAGGAGGTATCTGCCAGCTGTCCTACAAAACCTAAGAAAGAGAGACGTAAGGGGAAAACCATTTTGTGCATTTCATTGCTCTCTCTGAAGCTTGGCATGCCTTCACAAAAAGCACTGTTTCAGTATTACATGGAGTGTAACAAGAAAGTGAAGAAATGCACCAATAGACTAGAAACAAATCAGTAGGGTCATGGTTTTGCCCTCCATCTTCTTATCTTTCTTTCCAGAGCTGGCTGCAAGCATTGCTGGAATGGCTAGTGAAGAATTCTTAGGAACTGTTTGTAGCCTTTGAGGGGTTTTGATTCCTCAAAAAGGCTGACATGGCATACAAATAGAGCATTTTTCTTTCCCCCAGGAACATCCAATATGCTTAGAGTAGTTCTTGCTTCCCTGAGTGCCAAAATTGCTATTGCCAGAGCAGCCAGTAACGTCAACCATCCTGGCGCAGAGTCTGCAGGAAATAGGAAGCCTCGTCCACCTTTTCCACTTGGGATGCAGCCCAGCGCTCTGCGTGCCGGGCTTGCTGGGACAGCCCCTGTGTCCTCAGGCAGGATCGCTTAGCTCTGGTGGGTGTGAACTGCACCGGGTCCCCTTGGCTCCCAGGGAACATACAAGGATAACAAGCACTTGCCCTGTGGAGAGCTCTGTCTTCGGAGTTCCTTGTACAAATTACTGCTTCATAGAGGAAAGTGTGCTATGCTAGCACGTTACCCTGCTTAGGTGTCATACGTGTGTGTGTGTAAAGCAGGCCAAAAGTGGGCCTTCTGAGAAATGCCCTCCTATTTTTGTTACCTCTATTTAAAGCCAGCTGTGATGTCCCTAGGAAGGTTTCAAGAAGCGTTAGCAAAGGGGTTGGTTTTTGCAGGTCCCCAAAGGCTTTGCTGCTCTTCAGCTGGGCTGTGCTGCCGTGCTGGAGGACGAGTGGTTGGGAAGTGCATTGTTTTCTTCTAATATCCCTGTAGTGTAGGATTTTAGGATTTACTGTGCAAACATGTGCTCCCAAGAGTTGTCTTCCTTCACTCCATGGGCCAAGATTTGCTTGTCCAAGACATTAACTCAAGAAGCCATAGAACTGTGTATATGTGCAAGAAAGGAACCTGTAAACTATTGTGGAAAACATGAAGCTGTGAGCCTGGAACTGCTGGGAGCTTCTTGCTTTGAAACTAGCCATGCTCTTCTGTTGCCAGTTTCAGACAGCACAGATGAAGTTGTATTACTGACCTTTTTGGGATTTGTTACCCTGTCAGGTCATGTAGACTGAGGTAATTGTGAGTTGAGGGGGTTGGAAATGGTTCAGGGGGTTGTACTGAAATCAAAACCACTTCTGTTTGAAAATGTGACTGCAGGATGATAAACTGGTAGAGACAGCAGATGAAAGAAATTAGTTCATGGAAAAGACCTTTACATTCCTGTTTAAATATGGTCGATAAAGTTCTATTATTTTCTTAAAATAAGTAACTCAAATGAGTACTTAGTTTTGAAGAAAATAAATAAAAGACCAAACTTTCAGGCACATTAATATTTGATTTGGAGATAACTGCATAAATATTGAATTTGAAGATTACATTCCAGAGCACTGCATTAAAATTGCAAGACTTTTCTATTATCCTTCATAATGGAACATGAAATTAGAAACTTGTTCATGGAAAGAAAAATTTTGCCACTCGCATCTGCACATTCTCTGCACAGCTCTGTTAACTGGAGGAGCTTTTTTCCCTTCTCATACTGTGCGAAGAGAGACGTAGCTATCATAGGACATAGACCCTGAAGCCATCGTCCTTTTTGAACATTAATATGCACCATTTTGTAATTTTTTCTCGGTTCTTTGCTTGGCATAGAACGAAACTTTACCCAGGGAGTTAGCCTACAGGACAAACACATTTCCAGATGTAGGAGTCCAGTAAGCTTTGCTGTTGCTCCTTAGCTTTTGTTTCTTTTCCCCTGCATTGGGCTGTGTGTGTTTAAAGCCCATTGAAATGTTATCTTGGCTTCCTAATGGGCACCGCAGCTGGCACAGCTGGGTGTCGCTTCTGCCAGGCTGTGCACGAGGGACGAGGAGGAAGCACAGCTTTAGGCTGTCCTTCCCTGCAGGTTCTGCAGCTCCCACCCGCCTGCAGATCCTAAACCCAGCGAGACCCATGGACTTGGCCCATTAGCTCACGTACGGTCATTCCTATAAGCAGCCTGGTTAGCTGGTGTTGGTAATTCCTCGGAACGTGTGGATGTGTTCAGCACAGCAATGTGCCTTTGTTAATGCACTCAGCCCCCCTGCGTAAACGTGTGCTAATTCATGGCAGTCCTGCTTCCCTTTGGGGGAAATTATTCTGAAAATGGAATAACAAATAGAAACCTGTATCAGACAGTCCCCAAACGCGTGGGCATGCAGTCCGACATGTTTTCAAACACAGATTGATTTTCCAACTCCTTTTGCTTATTATATTGGTCTCAAATAATTCATTTCCATAGCACTGCAGTTCTGTAGTTGCTCCTCGAATTCATGGTTCAGCAGTAAACAAAACATTGTTCCCTGTAGACTTGAAAATGGAGCAAACATACTCATTCTACAGCAAAGAGCAATGCAATTGTATTTCTTCCTAATTAACTATACCCCTGTAGAAAAATTCGTGGAGTAATAACATAGGAGGTAATTGGTTATTTTACCTTTATGTACAGTTTGCTGTTTTTCAAAACCTACGCACTTACGTGGAGGCAGAAGCCTATCACAGATGGGTTTTAGCTCCCCTTTACGTTACGGTGGCTCTCCAGTGGTTTGTAAAGAGTTAATGAGCACTGCAGATTTTCGTGTCATGGGGCACTGTAACTTACACAGTTTTGTCTTGGGACAGCAAAAGGTGTAAATGGTGTTTAAAAGCAATCTGTTCTTTTTCCCTATAGCTGAACGTATAACTGAGTAATCATTTGTTAAACCTCTGTTATTTATGAGTAGAGCAGAAATATAACCAAGCGACCTCTTTATCCTTTTTTGTTTGAGAAAGTAGAGTCTTTATTTATAGAGCTAGTGCTGATAACAAAACACAAATTAACTTCTGATGGCTGGTTTTGTGTTTCCTCAGATTTATCAGAAAGCAGGGACTGGACCGGCTTTTCCTGGAGTGTGATACGCACATGTGGCGCCTGGGGGACAGGAAGATCCCGGAGGGAATTGCTGTCGACGGAGGCTCGGACTGGTTTCTCCTCAACAGGAAGTTTGTGGAGTACGTGACTTTCTCCAATGATGACCTCGTAACAAAGATGAAGAGGTTTTATTCTTACACCTTGCTGCCTGCTGAGGTGAGTTTGGAGCACTCTATCTCTGTTTTCAAAACTGCAGCTTCTGTGCATGTCCCAGAGATCTTTGCAAGGGGTGCCTTTGTTTTCTGTTTTTAAGCCTATTAAGCTGTTACCGAACAACCAGAAATCCAGCTGCCTCTTGTTGCAGTTGTTCCTCCACAAAGCCTCTGAAGGCTGTTAGAGCTGGCGAATTGTCTTTGTACGTAGCTTTGCTCACTGTTACCCATCCTTTTTGTTTAAAAACAAAATCTCTACAAATGAAGGTTTATTGTTCCGTTCACAAACCATTCTGTTCACTCAGGGATCGCTCTGCCTACAGGCGCTGCAGCACAGGACGCACCCCAGGCTGGGTTCTCGCCCGGCATGTGGCACTGTGTCAGGGGGATGCACAGTGTCCCCGGACCTGCCTGGCAGGTACAGCGCTGCTCTGGCACTTCGGGCTCTGCTCCCAGGGTGCGCAGCACGCAGACATCCCAGCCAGACCCTATGACTCTCTTAAAGGTGACAGCTTCCCTCCTTGCTTGCAGCCCCTGAACGTTCTGAGGGATTGATGAGACTGATCTTGCAAATTTGGGCTTATTAGCTTGCAGTGGAGTGCGGCGATTGTCCTCTTATGATGGGGGTTTATTATTCCACACGCATGTTGAATAATCTTGCTTTAATCCCATTTCTGTTAAAAATCACCTTTTCTCTCAACTCTGATAACCTTTTCATCCATTATCTCAGAGAAATTTCTGTATCATTATGAAAGGACACAGGGCAATGGGTAATTGGGTAAGGTTTTTTTTTCTTCCTCCCGCTTGAATGAGAGTGGATGCCTTTATGAGTTTAACCAGACAGTTCAAGCATAAAATCCATATTCACTGGGCTGTCATTTAACATTAAAAAGGGTAGGGGGATTATTTGGGGGCCAGCCATGCTAGTGTTATGCTGGTTATTTATAGATCTTGCTATTGCTGATATTAAAGAGAAGTCACTGCTCCTAAAATCATCTCTTACAGAGCTGTTTGATCATATTCCATAGCTTCTCTCTACAAGGTTTTCCTTGCAAGATACATGGCTGGCTTCTTAAAATCGCCCTGCATTCACTGACCTGTTAACCTGCCATATCAGTCCCCATTACACATGATTTATGTAATAGCTGATATTATGGAGACATAATTAGGATAGCTCAATAGGAATTCTTTGCTGCCTTGAGTCAGCAAATAAAGACTTGTGATTTCAGACGTAATTGTGGGAGGCAGAATGTCCTTCTGATGCCTGGGCTGAGCTGCATATTTCAGTACAAGGCCATTCAACCAGCAGTGCATTTCAGGGTGCTGGAGATACGTAGACCCACACAAGCTGAGACTTTTTTTTTCATAGTATCCAGGGCGGTGGTTAAGGTTTGAGAAGTGTTTTAGGAAACAACTTGAGATTTGTTATCAACACATTACTCAGGAAAACAGTCTTAAATCTGTTAGACCATTAGGACTAACTTACAGAAGAGAAATATTGGGAATTTCTTAGAACTGCCCATACAGCTGAAATAAAATTAAAATAATCGCAGGCACTGGTGCCTTTCCTGGAGTCCTTTGGATTCCAGTGCCCAAAGCTGGTCATTGCAGCAGTACAGTTATCCTGTGCCATGTTATAGTGGCACGGCCTCAACTGCAGCATACTGCGATTTTTCAGGCTCTGTAGAATGTGAGTGTGGAGTGCTCCTTGTATATGGCAAAATGGTAGAATTCATTAATTCTCTCATTTTGAAAGAAAAAAGTCACCTGCGTTAGGTTCAGGCCCACAGATGCAGTGAAGGAGGAAAGGGAAGCCTGAAGAGCTGAACGTACCAATCGGGTCTGTCTGTCTTGCAGTCCTTCTTCCACACTGTTCTGGAGAACAGCCTGTTCTGCGACTCCATGGTGGACAACAATCTGCGCATCACAAACTGGAACCGTAAGCTCGGTTGCAAGTGTCAGTACAAGCACATTGTTGACTGGTGTGGCTGCTCGCCTAATGACTTCAAACCAGCAGACTTCCACAGATTCCAGGTAACTGAGCCATTCTCTTTTCTGGTACCTGCAAAGAAGCTTTTCTGCCTGTGCCAGGGTGTGGAGAGCTGTATTGGCTGCAGCCTGAGTGGGAAGGGAAGCTTTTAGCTCTTCGAACAAGGTGGACAAAGAGGTGTGGGGTGCTCTCATCTTCCGTTTAGGAGAAGGAAAAACTTGCCTTGCTGTACTTTAGCCCTTGAGACTCAGTGGACCTGCTGTCCTAGAAAGGAGGGAAGCTTGACACATCACACTGTAGCAGTTGGTTGGGTTTTTTTTTTTTTTTTTTTGAAGTTCCAGCTCAGGTGCTTTCATGATTTTGTGAAGGTCCTGGCTTTTGCTGTGAAGTGTTTTTTGTCTATGGAGTAAAGCTTAATTGACTAGTGCCTGCTAGAGGCTTGCATAGCACAAGGCAAATCCGTTTTCATCATTGTATTCTTAACCACAATTGTATTTCTGTTTGCTCCGTGGTTTTAGGGGCCAGAGTCATGAAGTTTCAGTCACGCAGGCTTGGCAGGAGTGCCGTAAAAAGTTTAATGGGTTCCTTTGTGATATCCTCAAGGCAGACATGAGGGCAGATGCTTGTCCTCAGGAGAGCACTTGCTCCCAAGACTGTATCTGGCCTGTGTATCTTCTGTTAAGAATGAACAAGCGCTTGTTTCAAGGTCACCAGATTTGCAGTTGAGTCCCTCCAGCTCCTCGGGGTTCCCTCCATAAAGCTATTTGTTCAGGCTTTGTGTGGGATGGGGAATGTGTTACCCTACGGCACAAAAATGATGACTGCTCCAAAACAAAGACCTTTTATTTTCTGTACTGTGCTGCTTACCAGACACGGCTGAAGTCAGTGACACTGGTCCAAAACAAAAGAGCAAACGAGATGTTATCTAGGAGTGCTCTGCTGTCCCAGACTCGAGTCCCAGGAGAGTCTCCAGCCCAGAATAAATGGCCTTAAGATGCTCCTGCAAGTCTGCAGAGGTGGGCCTGCTCCAGGCTGGGAAAACAACCCACAGCAACATTTTAGAAAACAGCCAGGTAAACTGAGCAGCAAGGGAACATTCAACATTAGAACAGATGTAAAAGCAGCTTCTGACATTTGGCTGATGAGAGCTCCTCAGGTGAGCGCACCGCACCATGAGTCTGGCTCGCGGTTCCCACCGAGGCACAAAGCAGGCTGCAGAGGAGGAGATCAGAGAGCCCACGGGATGTGCCATCTCAGAGTGAAAACGAACATCCTCAAAAGAATTTTCAACCATCTCAGGCACTTTTGAACTCCTTTGGCACCTCAGAACCCATGCCTGAATACAAGCAAGACAAAACAAAGGCGTTTTAAAAGCCGATGGTAGTTGAGTCATGTATAAGCTGTAGTCTACCTGAAATTGTGTCAAGTGCAGAGCAAAAGATCTCTGTGGGACTGCTCAGAAGCTGAGGAGCCCCATCCAAGGGAGGCATCTCTCCCAGAATCCTGTTACCACCTTCTGGCAGCAAATCCATACAGGCAGAATGCTTCTCTGTCTGTTCTGAGCCCTATGGCCACAGGATGTTTTGCTGCCTGCCTAATTGCTAATTAAACATTCCACGTCTCTAGGCTAACATGGAGGTGCAGAGAGCCTTCCCTATCCCTCCTGCACGTGGAGAGCTTTCCAGAGCCAGGCAGTGGGACGTGGCTCCTGGCATGAAGTGGTTGGAACTGCGGAGAAAGCATATTGTTGTCTTCTGCCATGATAGCTGTCTTAAATTTCTTGCAGAGGTTTTTTCTAAATTATACTGGTTCCTGTCAACCAGGTGTTTGGGAATAATAGAGCTGATATCTCACTTTCTTGGCATCCAGTTGTGTGTATTGCTTCCCTAGAAGCCAGCCATCAGACCTGGCTGATGAGAAGGGCTGGGGATGGCTCTTGAATTTGGGCTGGTGTCTAGCCTAGAGAGTTCATTCTGAAGAGGCCAAAGCAGTGTTCATGCACTAAGATAAATAAAAAAAAGAGAGGCTTCAAAAGGTTATTTTTTTTTCTGACAATACACAGAGAATGGGCAGCAGGGAAAGAACCCAAACTGTGCAGTAATTCTCACGTCTTTGTGGGCTATGAGGATAACAGCTTTTGAAACCAGACCTGAAAGAAACTTATGCCTGGTCTGGTTTTATACAAGAGTCAGGTGACAGCACTGCTGTCATTATTTTGTCCTGAGCTACAGTGACCATTTTGCTTGTGTTTACAGCAATAAACCAAGCAGGACCAGGGTGTGGGCTAAGAACTGGCACACAGTAATCCACACAGTTTATGTTAGCACTCGCTGCAGCATATTTTTGACCTATGCCGACTAGCAATGACTGAAGATGGCTCAGGAGAAAGGAGCAGTTGTTGTTCCCCGTAGCCCGTGCAGGTAAATGAGGCCATTTTGGCAACGGACAACAGTCCAAGCCGTATGGATGCAGTATGCATCACACTGCTTGCCCACGAGACCAGAGGATGGCCCTACCCTGTGTATTCACCAGCATAAACTCTAAGTAAGCTCCTGCAGCTTTGTTTTCTATAAGACATGTTCACACATTGCATTAGCTATTCTGCTGTAAATAGTCTCTTCCCTGAGAGAGTATTTGCCTGCAGAGTAGTCTGTAAAGTGATTGAAGAATTGTGACCTGGTTTTAAAAGCATGCCTTACCTTAATGCATGTTGCCTGCTAGGGTTATCCCAGCCGTTATTTCAAAGTAACTGACCCACCTGAACCATTTAATTGGATGACTGGAATGATGGAGTTGTGTGTTATTAATGATCTGTCCTCAAACAAAAGGGATAAAAATGCATCATAAGAGAGAAATCTGAAAAACTTCGAATTTCTGATACTTTATTTGGCCATTTGTCACACTCAATTTTTTTCTCTTCTAAAAATGTTTTTAACACAAACAATATACAGTGCTCAAAAATCCCATGTCGAAGTAACAAAGGATGCTCTTCTATCAGAAGAGCAACAGTGCAACCCATGACTTTCCTTAAACTGCCCCTTTTTTTAAACTTGATATTTTCCATATCCTACAGCCATAATGTCTAATTTGCCTTCATTTTAATCCCCTGAAATGATTTAGCATTTTCCCCTCGTTTGAATGCAGTGCTGTCTGAAAATTCAGGAAGGTAAGGTTATTTGCAGTGGCAGCATGCTAAGGAGAGCTGCAGAGGATGCGATCACCCCGTTCATTTGGAGTTTTGTGCAGTGGGAACGTGTTCTCTGAACACCTCAGCACGGTCCCCACTAAGCCAAGGAGACTCACTGGTGGAGGGATGCCCAGTAAGGGCACTTGGAGCCTGCTAACGGAGCTGGGAACCTCTGCTGTGCTTCCCCTTTGGTCTGATCTGGTCCTGTACCCTTGGTGGTCACTGAATTTATTCCTGATGGCAAAGAGATGTGTCCTGAAAGCGTGTTGCTCAGCCCAGGGAGAGCAGTGCTGCAGGGCTGGCCACAACAGGGAGACCTCGGGCGAATGCACACAGGTGGGCCTCACGTCACAGCCTTCTGCCATCCACAGGAGGGGCCAGAGCGGGGACAGAGGGGGGACAGACCTCTGTTTTTGCAGCAGACCAGAACCATCTACATTGTCGTTGAGTAACTGTGTCATTTTTATATGAATCTTAACCACAGTGGCTGTGTAAGCCACCTGTGGCTGTGGGGAAGTTCTCTTCACGTCCTCAACTTGTCTGTTCCTTTCACATCACCACAGCAGACTGCCAGGCCAACTTTCTTTGCCCGCAAATTTGAAGCTGTGGTGAACCAGGAGATCATCAGCCAGCTGGACTACTACCTGTACGGCAACTACCCGCCCGGCACGCCCGGCCTGCGGGCCTACTGGGAGAACGCCTACGAGGAGCCCGACGGCCTGCACGCCCTCAGCGACGTCGCGCTCACCATGTACCACGCATTTGCCCGCCTGGGCCTGCGCAGAGCCGAGGCTTCGTTCCACACTGCGGGGGACAACAGCTGCCGGTCAGTGTGGGTCTTCGTCCTTTCCTGGGTGTTGGTGAGGACACGGGCTGGACTGCAGGATGCTGGAGGAGGTTCCTGTAGTGGGACGTGCTGGCTCGGAGCACACAGCCACAGGCAGGGCCAGGCAGCTGCAAGTGTGCAGCTTTTATTTCCAGGACTATTATGCCTGTAATAAAGTGTTGGTTATTCAGGGTTGATGTTATGTGACCTGTGTGCTGCACTTTTACGGAGCTCCTCTGCAGCCTGATGAAGACTGACAGGATCCAGTTGGGCACTGCTGCCCTCGCTGCTGCGTTTTCTTTATTAATTTCAGTGAGTGTATTACACCCGCAGCTCCCAAACCCTCCCTGTGATTGCAGCAGAGGTCATGCTCACCTCTATTATGCTTACCAAAGCACAGGGCAGGATTTCAGAATTAATGTAAACCAGGCCAGTTAATGGTCTCTGCTTGTTTGCTCCCCTGGGTGCATACATGGAGCACAGAGATGGGTTTGCTTGCTTGTTGCAGCTGTTCCTGCCAAAAATGTTGCAACAGGTGGGATCCATTAACATCAAATAAATAAAATGTACATATATATAAATACATCCATATATATAGCAAATACAGGCCCTTGGGGGAAAAAACTACCATATTCTAAATTCCTTTTTCACCTATAAGCCTAGCAAATAGGAATGAGGTATAGAAAGGTTTTAAAGGGAGAGTTCCTGGAGTTAGACTTGTGCCATAAAGGTGGATGCTTGCTGCCTGCAGACATTTCTGAAGCTGCTTAGATTCAAAGCTGAGAGGGTTCATCTTTAAAGCCTTACTTTACAGTCTTATTATTCCTTCCTCAGAGTGTATTTTTGGGACCCTGACTTTTGTAATCTTAATAGAAAACACAGGCTAAGGCAGCAAGCATTGAAGACAGCCTTTGTGTTGTGACAGATGGAGTTGGCCCTTCTACTTGTTCTCGAATGAGCTGTGACCTTCTTATTTAGCCATGAGAAGTGCTGAGCAGTGCCCCATTTAGAAAGATGTGGCAATAAGTGGTCCAGGTTCCTATTACAGCTTTGCCAGTAAAGGTTAGCAGTGCAGAGCAATAAAAGATCAATAACAATTAGATATAAATAATCACTAGTAGCGTGACTTCCTTGTATGAAATACAGGCAGATGGAAAGAAGTCCTGGGTCATCTCTCCTGCAGAGTGAAGTCAGCCGAGAGGATGGGAGCTGTGTATAACCAGTACTGAAATAATTTAACAATTACTTTTTGTGCTTATTCCTTTTGCCGGTGTTCTGATGATGATTTATATCAATAATCAGTTTCATTTCTGGGGAGCTTTTCATTGCACAGGAACTCAAGGTGCTTTTCAAGCTTGCTCAGATTATAGATAGGGAGTCACGTCACCCACCGCTGATTGCAGCTGTCTGCAGGATGAGGCACGGCTCCTCTACAGTGGGCTGCAGCCTCATGAAACAGTGCAGGAACTGCAGGCCGTGATACGGAGTGGGGGCTTGGTTTTCGTACCTACCTGAGCCCCCTCAGCGTGTCAGTGTCCAGTTTAAATCACAAAAAAGTGGATAACCCTCAGGTTATGATTCACATCTCTTCTCTTAGGGTACTCTATTGTCTTTCTACATGCATGTGTGTATGCACTTCCTCCTTCCCTCTGCACGTCTCTAGAGCAGTAAGGGCAGGGATGTATTTGGGCTGAGCACCTCTACAGCATTTCCCTGTGCCCTTGGGGCTATCAGCAGCAGTGAGCCAGCTGATGCTGCAGTCACCACCCCAGCTCATTTCACACTGCTGCAGGCACTGCAAGGAAAGCCTCTCCCACTTCACAGCACGTTTGGAGTCAGTCCCATGCTGCCACCCGCAGCTGCCCAGGAGACTTCTGTAAGAGAAGCTGCCTTGCACGCTTTTCTAACAAGGGACAGCTCACAGCCTCAGAAAGGCGTGCCCCCTGCAGACTGCTCTGGTACCAAATTAGATTGCATATCAGCATCTTCAGTGGGAGCAGCCTTAATGTGTGATTGAGATTTAATTTATTTTTCTCCATCTCTAGATGTTTTTACTCACTGCTGCCAAGAGACAATTTACTCAGACTATTTCAAGGGTATTGTAAATATTTGCTGCTGCACATATGAAACAGGAGGCCTCAGTGCTCAGCACAGAAGTCAGACTGTTGCTGGTATTGCCTGCATAGATTTGCTGTGCTGCTGCTTGGTCTGTCAGTGCCGGCCCTGTTTGTACCCTGTTTTATTTCGTGGGCTCCAGAGACATCCTTCTGGCTGTTGCTGGGTTTGGGTAATGGAAAGTCATTGTTGGTTACTTCTCTTACTGCTACTGTCCTGACATAATAAGAAGCTGAGGAGTCAGTCCTATCTGACTTGATGGGGAAGGCTTGATACTGGTTGGTTTTAAATGTGTTGCAAGCTCACTTGGCCAACAGTTAATGTCAGTGCTGTAAAGTAGCAAATGACTCGATTTCAGAGCTCCGAACATGTTTTTAATCATTAATACATCCATATGTGCATACATGCATCATTTCAAATCTTTTTGAGACTACAGCAGACAATTGACCATAAATTTTAATTATTTGAATCAGTGACTACATTG
>VXAV01012081.1:12293-24603 GCA_013399715.1 Alectura lathami
ACTGATATATTTCTTTTTTTAGTGAATATAGATGTCTACTACTGATGGAAACAGTCAGCTGTCACCATAGTACAAATGTAAATTGCGAACTAATGGCTGAACAATTAAGATCTAGTGCATGGAGCTTATTGCCACTGGAGGACTGTAATTGAATTCCTATTGCTGTCAGACAGGTTGAAAATTACTGTAATGAAGAGCATCAGTTTTCTACTCTACATCTCATTGTTTCCCAGCCAAGAAGCATTACTGGTAAAGAGTTTCCCACAGATGGATTAAATTACATGTGAAATAAGAATAACAAATGACAGAAGAATGTCACCTGTCATTGAAGGGGAATGTAATTAACACTCCTTAGTTCCATTTCTATATGCATATGAAATCTAGGAAACTTGAACAATGGCTCTTCCCCCAGAAATCCTGGTTGTGTATCTAGAGTGAAGTTGGTGATCAGGCAGCAGTGTACCCAGACACTGGGCAATTCAGTAGATAGCTTGATAACTCAGTATGACCTCTCTCACCCTAAAGCCTTTCGTTCTATAGTTAATACTTTCTACTCCAATGCACCTTTAATCAATCTTTGGATTTACATGTGAAAATAGATATTTCTATTTTATTATCATCTTTAAAATGTATTAGGTGTGTATATATATACGTGTGCTTAACATTATTTAGGCATGGTGTTGGTAATTAAGTTTAGAATGGGAAACCTTATAGGGGGCCTATATCTAAGGATACAAACAAGGAAAGATTAAATAATCACTTATGAAACAAAAGTGGTCTCAACTTCAGCTGTATTTCAGTTTACACTGAATTAAAACAGTTTTTAGAGGACTGACCTGTTTGGGTGGAGCTGCACTCTTGAGCTGTGTATGCTTCTACTGTATCTCCATCTAATTTCTACATGAGATTTTTTCCTCTCCAAACATTCTCTTTGGCGGGTTGGTCACTTGATGTTTCTTCTGATTTTGCAGAAAAAGGCATGAAATAGAGTTCTCTCAGATTTTTTTTCTTTATTCAAGTTTCTCATCTGGTGAGGTTATACACCCCATAATAATAATAACTCAATGTTCTGGGTCACTCAGCAGGGAAACTTCCATTCTGTCTCAAATATGAGAAATCAATTTTGTAGTCACTGAAGATGAATTGGATGCCCATGCACACTGCCCTTAATCACCTTGGTGAGGTACTTGCAAGGGAGCCAGCCCAGCTAATACATGGAGAGCTGGAAGGGGTCAGTCCTCTGAATTGCCTTCAGAAACTCTGTGCAGAGTAGAAAGACCCACTCCTCCAATTTCTGCACACACAGTAGGCAGCGCTGGCACTCTGTCTCCCAGCTGTTTGGCAATGACACTCATGCTGTCTGATAACAGTAACTTGTTTTAAAGTTACCAATTTTCCCATAAAAAGGGAGAGCAAATAAAATTTCTTCAATACTGAAGATGCATTAGATTCCGTCAAGAGAAGAAGGCGATTGATGTGAAATTTCAGTGTGGCCAGGGCTGTCCTTGAATTGTGCCCCAGACAGTACAGGTGCAGATCCTTCACCACGGAAAAACCAGGCACCAACTTCGATTTAAGCACCTACTAAATGTCTTCTTAGACTGAGTCCTAAACACTATATGTTGTTATGAGAATTGTTTGACTTAAAAATATTGATGTTGTGAATAACAATGTCTTTTTTGAATACTCTGCCCAGCATGATTGTGCATGTTTCAGTATATTACACGTGAGAAGTGAATGAATATTTTGGGATACAAGCATGCAATGTGTTGAACTGTCTGAATTGTCTAGTCACTTGGCAATTTAAAATTGTGGACTCAGTTAAGTCATGGAAAGTGAGACAAACTGTTATCTTTGGTACCTGCTCTCTAAGCTGCCTGGCTAAGAGGATTCCTAAGGAAAAGGACTGCTTCACCTGGTGGGTTTTCCAGAATATCATTCATATTCAGCCTCATGTAGTATGAACTTCCTGCACTTGTCCTCACTAGGTGCTTGCAGCTGGTTAGTAACCTGATTTGTAATCTGAATCCATTAACTCTGGACCAGCAGTAAGTTCTAAGAGGAAATCATGTGACTGTTGATAGCTTTGGTTTCCACACTGGGAGTGTAAATGTGTCTGGATGATGCACAGAAATGTCATTGCTGCACTGAATTTTGGTACCTGTTAGCATTTCTATACAGAGTTAATTTCTGTACGTACTGGAAGTTGAAGAGACCATCCAGTTCTTGAAGCTTGAACAGCCACTAGATCAAAGCAGAAGAGAAGCAGGTCAGAACAGATGTACCTTTCTTTAAAGCACTCCAGTGCTATAAACTTTGTGCTAATGCAGAGGCGGTAATGATAAACACCTTCCTCTTGGCGAAAGCAAACCAATTACAATGGGATAAATGTGTGCTGTACCCCAGCAACCAAATAATTCATGATATTGGCAGAAGGTCTCTCTCATATAGGTCTTTCCAGTCCCATATAGCAGGATGTTAATATATCAGAAGAGAAATCCATTTCATCCCTGAAGTTATTGCACGTTAATAGAAAAACACCCGCACATACGGGGTTCCGCTGTGCACTGTGTGATATGCTTGAAAAGCAAAAACCACATAATCAAGTACCTCAAATAAAAATGCTTTTGCTTTTTTGATGGTTTTATCCTTGATGAATATTAGAAGTCCATGCTTTGTTTCTAGTAACAAAGACCGTCTCTGTACAATGATGAATGATGCACTCAAAGTGGGTCATTTAGAAACGAGCGACACGAAGGCTGGACACTTTTCCGGGCTAATAGTTTTATAACTAGTAATCACCTGATTTTGGCACCTGACATCTCTCATTAAAAAGATCTTTGCTCATGCTGAAAGGATACTGGAAAAACTGAGAAGCTCAGCGCTTTCTGGGATCCTGCCAGCTGTGCAGTATAGTGCCAGCTGTGCAATACACTGCCAGGCTGGTGACACCCAACATATTGGAAACAGTTGGGGAATTTAAGGTGTGTACCCCTTCTGGGAGGACTCAGGCTATTTCTAACATCAAAAACCATTCTAGTACCTGCCAAACCTTCATGCTTCATGCTCCTTTGTAGCTTGTTTGCTAGGGAACAGCAGAAAAACCAAGTGGTAGCAACTGTGGGCTAATCTGTGCAATGTGAAGGCTGTCTGGTTACCGTTGTGTGGCCCAATCTCTATGAAAAAGAACAGGAAAGCATCCTTCTCATGGAAAGATCTTGTATAACTCCAAACTCATTGGATTAGTTCCGTGTTAAAATGACATTTTATGTGGCCAATTTACATTAACACTAAGCAAAGCCAACTGCACACTGCCTTGACAAAAAATATCTTCTGTGTGGTATGAGATGTGTTTATCCGATGAAGTGCTGGCTATCATGTGTTTAATTTAAAAAAAAAAAAAACACTGGTACCACAAAAAATAAGAATGCACTCCTACAATTAGTGTCTCAAAGGACAAAAATTTTGTTTAAATTCTGTTTTTAATTCTTGACCTAATGATGGATAAACAACCACTTTTATGTTCTTAAAATAACTTGTCAAGAAGCCATAGCTTTTGCAATCAAATTTCGGAGCTTTCTTTCTCTTGAGCACATATTTCTAAAAGGAGAATAAAAATCTCCTTTTAGAACATCCCTTTGTAAAAATGAAGACAAAATCTTGTGGGTTATTCTTGCTTCAGCCAGTAAAAAGCAATCGGATGCTTTTGTCTTTTCCAGATCTCTTTTCACTAAAGAAAAATCCATCACTAATTAAAAATAAGAAATGACAATTTTCAAGTGCCATTGTGGCAATCCTAGAAGTTTAGGAAAGGAGAAAAAAGATGGCAGAGCTTCTTTAAGTTATGGTAAATATCATGTTTACTAGAGAAAAATGCCAGATCAAATAAGCAGACTCACCTGTCAGGTCTGAGTGAACCCAAAAGCTTATTGACATAACTCAGTATTGACCCCGAGAGAGCATTTAAATGAGCTCAGACATGAGCGTTGAGGGGTTGGGGGTAGTATCTCTGAAGGATTTGTCCTCCTTCTGTTTGGTTTAATATGCACAAATAACAGCAGAGTAAATATTGTTCACTTCACCACATATGCCTCAATTTAAAAAAGTGTGAAAATCTCTGCTCCAGTTTCCTCTGGCACTGACTTTCCTCAGGAAGATTTAAAAATTCATATCTAGAGCCAAATTCACTTCTGTCATATGTGCAAAACCGCTTACTTCATCGCTGGTGTTGATACAAATGAACAAGTGAGAAAGTTCTTGATTTTAGTGTTTCTTTTTTGAACAGCAAAACAAACATTCTGCTTGTTTCACTTTCCTTGTGGTTTGATCCTTTGAATATTTTAAAGATACGCAGTACATGTGTTGCTGACTACCATGTCAAAATTGTGTTCATTCTTCAGCTACTAGCAGAACTGGAACTTCATCAGAAAACCTTTTCTTCTGCAATAAACACTTTGCAAAGTAAGGTAATCCACAGCCAAAAGCCCCAGCTTTGAAGTGAAGCTGTTAGTGATGGAAGGCTTTTGGAACCGTAAATTCAGAAAGGTTCAGCTGCAGAGACTTTGTCAATCACTTTTTATCAGCTATTGATATGATAGTTCTTAAAGAAACCAAATATTTTTAACCTTTAAAAGTTTGATGTTTGAGCTTGATTTTTTTTTTTTCTCTGGAATGCTGAGAAATTTGCACATTGGTGTATCTTATGTTTAGAGATCAGAGAGAGAATTGCGACCTTTGTGCTGTAATTGTTGAATCAATCAGGCAGAAGGAGTTGTAAATTGAGAGGGCAGGGTGCTTCGTTCTTCGAGGAACTGTGCAGGATTTCACTAGTATTAGTAGTATATAAGACTTCAGCTGGCAAATCTTTGCTGTAATCCAATGACATTTGGTCAGTCTGAAATACAGAGCCTTGGGGAGCCACCTTTATGGAGAGCTTCTATTCACCTCTCTGCTCACTGTCTCCCTTTTCACATCTCCAGGATTTTAGAGCATCTCCCAGCACCTTGGCACTTTCAGAAGTGGATGGACTCAGTTTCCCGAAGTTTAGTTTAAAAAAAAAAATAAATACAAGAATAAACAAACAAAAAAGATAGAGTTATGTGGAAGTGGAAAGAAGTTAGTGGTAAGGTAATCTGGCAACTCATGTTCCATGTCCGTAAGTGCCTGCATGCTGTACCCACCAGGGGATGTGGACATGTTTCCTTTCCCAGCTCTTCCCAGAAATGGAGGGGTGCCCATACCCAGTGTCCCCAGACAAGTTGGAACTACTTTGTGTGGTGAAGGGAAAAGGGTTGCTGTAACAAGACCTGCCTGTGAGTACTGAGAGAGATAGTAATTCTTCAGTAATAATTGTCTCAGCAAGAGAGAGATTGCCACTAAAGGCAGCCACTGGGGCTGGCAATGGGCTGCCCGGGTGTTTTGGGAGCAATGAAGTGTTCCTGCACAGAAATCCTTGCAATGATCCAGTGTCCTTCCCTGCTGGGGAGCAGGGCTGGAGTGCTTTCAATGTGCAGGCTCTGATGTGCCAGGGGTGACGGCAATGGGTGGCGTGCCAGAAATGCCATTTCCCTTCAGGGGGAAATAAGAGTGGGATGTGCTTTCCAGCCACCAGCCTTCCTGTCCTGCCAGTCTGCTGCTGCACGTGCCAGTGGGCCGTCCTATTTCTTTACCCTAATCATAACTGTAAAAATTAACTTTCAGAGATGGAAATCCAAAACAGCTTGCAGGGATTTAGCCGTGTAATTTCTCCTGACATTAGTGGGAGGTACATGATTAAAACTTAGCTCAATGGCCTGAAATTGCCCCTGCTGGTGCTGTTTTCACCCTGTGCTGGCACTGATGAAGCCTCAGTGTAGCCAGAGCTGTTGGAGGCAGATGGGCTTGGAGCAGGGAGGTAACCTGCTCCTTCTGCTTGTTGCAGAGATTTCTTGTCCCACTCACTCTGGACACATGGAGCTGGAGCATCTCCTGCACAAAGCGGTTTCAGGAGGTGGTGAGGGAGGGAATGGGGGAGGTGGAGATGGAGGACTGGCAGCGCACAAGGTGTGATTCCATGGTTTTGTGCTCTCCCTGCTGAGTCCTCTCTTTTCTAGAGCAAATTTGGTAGGGGTTGCAACACGCAACCATGTTGCCTCTGCCCTAAAATTTTGCAGTTGGCCAGTGGAAAGCTGGGCCATTTTTTAAGGGTTTCATTAATGTTCATTACAAAAATAAATATAGCTCAAGATGTCAAATGAGATTTCAGAAGCACCAGGCCAAGCTCTTTACAAAAAAAAAAAAAAAAAAAAAAAATNACAACTGTTCCTGTTTCCACTCCTGGAAAGTGCATGCACTCTTTATGAGGGAAAATAAGCTTATTTCAGCTGCTGCCTATTCCTGGCAAGTGTTGCTGGTGCCCCCAGGACTGTTCATAGCAATTTCCAGTTCTTACAAATCAGACAACAAAACTCTGAGGAAAACTCAGAAAGGATATGTAATTTTTGTACATATTCCTTGCTGCTCTCTGGCTGGAAAAAGTCCAGTAGTTCAAAATATGTCGTTCCCAAGAAGCATTTTGATTTTACATTTTGCCCTTTTGGTGTAATTCAGATTGCAGCAAGCCAAAAGAATATTAAAGCAAAAACCTTTAAGTAATTTCTTTCTCTTGACACACTAATAAAAATTAATGTTATCCTTGTTCCTCATTTTGAAGCAGGATTATAAATCTATAGAAGTATGAATGTTGCAGGCTCTGTATACATTATTAACTCATCTGTAATGGACATAGCCAATTTTGTATTTTCATAATGCAAACCTTCTTCTCCCATCACATCATCGTAGTAAAAGTAATTTCAGAGTTAATATAATTCTAGGAGAATGAGAAATGGGAAGTCCTCCCTTATGGTTTCAGCCCTACATACATCTTCCTGAAGCAGAGGCACTTAGTGCTTGGAGCAGCTCAGGAGGGCTTGGCCAAGATGACTTTGAGAAAGTTTTATTCTCCAATCCTGGACCTCCTGTGCTGTTGCTTGTCTTGAAGGCTCCGTCAGCTGCCTGTAACCCAGAGACATACCTGGCAAATGTACTCATGGCCTGAGGATATAAAAAATTATGCCCTGGTTATTTTTGTCCTCCCCAGCCTGTACTGCAGGAGAGGCTGTGGGCTCCAGGTCCCTGCTGCCAGCATTCAAGCCCATCAAAATCTTACTTGCTCTCCCCAGTTCCATTAACACCTTAGTTAAAATTGGAGGAGGAGAGGGCGCAATTTTTAATTGAGAGACATTCATACTTAGAATAATGCTTCAGAAAGTTTTCAGTGGATTTATTGTTCTAGCCTTTGTCTATACAAGCACACAACATAACCATGTTCATGTATCAGGTAACCAATGAAAGCTGTAAAAATGCATGCGTAAAAATTACGTATAATACAATGATCTAGGTAAAAAGAATGATCTAAGGACACAATAGATTTCATCAGACAAAAACATTTCAACAGAAAATGTTGCTGGCATTTTTCCTTTAATATAATAGAATATTTTTGTTTAATTTTCTGTGGTGATAAGAGATCTGTGAGTTGTTACAGAGATGTTAAATCTCACATTTACCTGGCAAGGAGATAATACCATTAATTACACAATTCCAGTTTGATACAGGCTTCTCACTAGAACAATAATCAAGCAGGACCTCCTTCTTTCTTTAGCTTTATACCATCAGCTATAATGTACTAAGCAAGGAATCATCTACAGTAAATCAAAATAAATTATACAGTGTAAACCACTGTAGCAGAGCAAAACATTTGCAATGGTGTTCTGGCTGGGTAGAAGAAGGATGCTGGAGTCAGAGAATGCTATTTAAAATGTATTCAGATCACCATAACTCTCATGGGCTTTTAACCACCTCATGATTACTCCCTAATAGCAAAGCTGTGCCAGTAAGTCATGGCTCACTTCTCTCTGACAACACAGAGCTTAATTTTTCTTCTCCTTGTGTGGTGGCCCTCAGGCAGCTCTGCCGTAGCTAGTTGGTCTCTTTCCCTGAAAATAAGAAAATTGGTCATATTTCCTGAACTTGTGTAGGGTGGAATTGAAGTTTTAAGGAATTTGACATCTCTGTTCAAGAGGTGTAGGATGGAATGGGAGTGCTGTCTGGCAGCTGGTGAAGGTTGCCACCTGCCCTGAAACCAGTGGGACCCAATGTCTGAGGCAAAGGCAGGCCAGTGATCCTAACTCTGAGTGTGGAACCGAGCTCTGTCTTCAGGCTGGGTTACTTCACTGCTCAGAATACATCCACTCCTGCAAGAGCTGCCCCATGCAAACAAACAGCCTGACTTTCTCTGAGGTAAGCTGTAACAGTTGGCCTTCCTCTTACCCTTACAAGCATGCACATATTGCATCTGTTCAAGCTTGCTTTTACAGGCTGAATATCTGAGCTCCTTGTGTGCGCATTTTATTGAAATAAGCTTTGACAGTCACTGAAGATCTTCACTAGTTTAAAAAAAAAAAAAANNNCAAAACATAGCAGAACGGAGGGTGAACTTCTGCATCTCATGTGTGCTAACCTGGGCAGGAGGTGCTCTCCTCTGAAGAAACAAGCCCATCTGCACAAAGCTGTTGCAGAGAAGTACAGGAACAGCCAGCAGTGTTTGTTACCGTAACTCCCGCAGGACGAACAATGCCAGCAGCTTGTTTGGCAGATTTGCTGGTACCTTCCATGTGGAAATACTGAAACAAAGTTCTGACCCAAATCAAAGGGTTGAGGTTAAACATCTCTGAACCTTGCGAGCTCAGAGTGGGGTTTTGTACAGATCACAGCTGTCTGGTATGGGACCTTACCTGGGCAGAAGGTTGTAGCCTACCACAAGGACTTATTTCATGTGCCCGCTTTCTTTTTCTGCTTCTTTCAGGCATCTCTATATTTTCTCACATTGCACAGAGCCCTGTGGAGGGAAACCCAGACTTTTTGAAAGCAACCTCAATTTCTCTCACATTATCATGTTAAAAGTAAATGCATCATAATTCATGTTGTTTGGGGGGTTAAGCTGTATGTATATATACATGTACTTATAAAACATATAGCAGTATGCGTGCTGAAACTACCTCTTACTATTGCCCACAGTATTAATGTCTTTTTTTTTTTTTTTTTTTTTTTCNTTTTTTTTTTCCATACAGCTTATGTCCTCATCCCTTTCTTCATTTTTAGGCTGAGACCTTTGGGGCAGTGATTTCCCTTTGTGGTACTGTGTGTTCCCAAGTATAATACGAGAGCCAAAGTTCCAGTTTTTAGTTTAAAACACAAAAAGCAATAATAACCATAACACTGTTGGGACAGACACTCTCTTGTGAAATTTTCATGGCCACCCTCTGTGCGTTTGTTGGCGAAAGGCTGCATGGTCTGACATAGCATCACTGCCATGCCCCAGCAAGCACCTTGACATCACAGATGCCCTCTGGGTTAGCAATTTGTGGATCAAATCAGGGGAGTTCATGTGTAGAGAATGACTCAGGCATGAATTTGAAGTAAGACATAGACAAATGTACGGTAAGGCAAAATGTCTGTAAAACCATCTAAAAGTCTGGTTCACTGCACTGTGGAGTGTTTTACACACTAACTGGCATCAGGTGAAATGATCTTCCTGCCTGAGACCAGTGAATTTAAGTTTGAATCTAACAGTGCCCTCTCAGCACCTTGCAGAATATCTTACACATCGCATATAAGAAATTTGTTTAGCATAAATTGAAAAGTTAACCAACAGAACCTATGTTTCTGTGCTGTATACTTTCCACTGTACAGATAATGGACTCTGCAGTTCATTTTGGAGAAAAGCGTTGCTCTAGCAATCAGCTCAGCTCCCACTGAAACCGTTGGGAATTTTGCTCTGTAAAGACTACAAGAAATTAATTAATGTCCCATTAAACTGGTGTCAAGGCATCCCTTCAAAACGTAATTTGAAGGTCAATTCATTTATTCTCATCCCAGAGTAACTGTTTGCTGTTTTGCTTGATATTAATCAAAGGTTTGCAGTAAGCTGCATGTATTACTTACACCTGTATATCCAGGTAAAGTGATTTGGACACTTTTTCTTTACAAGAAGGAAAAGGACTGATTTGCCAGAAGGCTTCATTTCAATGCTGTAGTTTCCAACTGGTGTCCATGTTGTTTTAGCTGATGTTAGCAGCTACTTACCCCTCAGCTGCCCTGGTGTTATTTCCACGGATGGTTCTGTATGATTGTATGAATTGCTTGTGTTTGTTTTGGGATAGCTTTATTGGCTGGTTGTAGAGTGGGAAACAAAACCCTTTGGGGTAGGAATCTAATGTGATTTGGCTTCATTTGTCTCCTGTGCCTCAGAACTTTTGTCCCTTTGGGTGCTTCATGTAGAAAGTTTTCATTTGCATTTCTTCTAATCTGGCGTTCAGAGGGTGATTTAAAATAATTGGCTGATGCCAAGATACTCCTGAGAGAGGGCAGTCTGCTTACCAGGATGCTGGTGAGTTGCTCCAGGGTGTGCAGAGGATAACAGAACGCATTTCTGCTTTGCAGAGCCAGAACTGCTAATGCAATTATCTGAGAGGAAGGAGTGTTGCCTACCAATCACTGGTATCAAAAAACCTTTGCATGTGGTTAGGTAGTAGATGACTTTCCTCCAGTCATGTGCATTATTTAATGTATGGAAACCCGGACAAAGTTTCAGAAACAGTTATCCTAGAATTGCAGATTTAATTGTAACACCGCATAGAGAACTGGTAGATACATTAATGTCCTTTCTGGCCTCGTAAGAGTCTGAGCTCCGTGTTTCTGTAGAAAGGAGCACTTTCAGGTGATCAAGGTTTAATTCTAACTAAAATGGTGTTAGTGAGCCAATACTGCTTGTACTTTGTACTGGGAGAAAGAAATATTAGAGCAGATATGGAAATAAGTGTTAGAATGTCCTGCAGCCAAATATACTGGAGTGTGAAGACCTGGCATTTAGAACTGAAGTGTGTAAATAGTACAGACATCCAAAAGATATGACAGCTTCTTTTCTGTGCTGTCTTAGCACTGACGATTCTATTTTAGCAGCATGTACAATTTAATGTTAACGAATGAAGCAATATTACTTAAAACCGAAATCTGGCAAAAGATGTGGACTTTCTACAGGAGAAGTGTGTAATGTCATAGAAGGTAAGAGCAGGGAAGTACTGCTGCAAATGTCCTATATCCAAAAATCATGTTTACTATCTATTCTGATTCTTCATCCATGTCTCAAAACATTTTTAAAAAGCTACTTTTATATGTGCATGGGGAAAATGGAGTACAAAGATCAAGCACAGAGCTGGGACTAAAACTTTTGTCTTAAACAACGGTGTTTGTATTAAAAAAGATTCCATGAAGTCTGATAGTGACACATACACCAGGGTATACATTCCTTGGTTAAAGTCCCATTTGCTCATGCATGTGCCACTAAAGAATGGATAAAACCAGTATAATCTGGCCCACGTCAGGCTAGAAAATCTTGTTGCTAGAAGAATAACACTATCAAGTAGATCTAAGTAGTGATTTTAACAGGCTTTAATGTGTTCTAACATCATGTTAGCCCTAATCATAAAGAAAAGATTGTGAATGTGTTGTGCTGAATTCCCTCAGTCGGTTTGTTGTAAAACCTATGAAAGCAGAAAGACCTCCAAGCTTGCAAGAGACTGACAATGTACAAACTGGAGAGCTGGACTTCTCATTCAAATGAAATCTGATTATTCTGTATTATTCCCACCCACTTTACAAAATAAGCAACCAGCTGGGACTTTCTTACTCTTTCCAGTTAAGATCCGGAGAATACAGAGTAAAAGAAGAGGAAAAGGAGTTATCATAGACTTTGGAGGCACCTAATTTTGTAGGCTTGACACCCAGTTTGAACTCAGGTATGCGACTGTTGGTGTTAGCTCTGCCTAGAAAAAGTATAAATATTGCATTAGCCATTCTGTTCGCAGCGCAGTTTTTCACAAAATGCTCAGCAATGCTCCATTTCTTTTATGCTTCCCTTTCAAAGCTAAGTGACCCTGTTATTCCCCTGAAATTGTATGCTCATAGTTTCAGGAAAACAGACTGTCAGAGGAATGATGCAAGCCTTTATGCTAGTGAGGAATGCCTTTGCAGTTCTGCAAGGTCAGTAGCATGCTTGGAGGCTTCAGTGTCTGCTCTTTCACAGGGAGAGTTGTCACCAGCCATGCCTACGTGTCCCTGAGGAGGTGGGTGTGATGAAGTGAATAGCTTTGCATTTGCACATCTCTCAAGGTGTGATGGGGCATGAGGAGGTATCTCCTGTTTCATTTCAGTATATTTCTTCTTCCTTGCATGA
>VXAV01012081.1:24735-54209 GCA_013399715.1 Alectura lathami
TTTCTTCTTCCTTGCATGAGCTTATAAAGCCAATGACTTATAAGCCTCCTCCTAGCTTGGTTTTCTCCCACTGACAATGTCCACAGTCATAAAAGATAAACATGTTAAGCAGATCAAAGAGTAAACCACTCAGAAATACTGCCACATATTTTCTCCCCTTTAGCAGAAGACTTTTACACTGAACACATTAAAACACCACAGACCAAATCTGCAGTCTCTTGCTGGTGGTAAGAGTGAATTAGATTGTCTCTTTTTTTTTGATGAAATGAGGGAAAAAATTAGACACCTAAAGGTCTAGTCCAGTCTGCAGTCTGTTAGTACACTGCTGAGTATTGCCCAATATTAAAAAACAAACAAACAAAAAAAGCCTTGAAGTAACTGCCTTTTAAAGAATAGTGCACTAGAACCTGGGAGAGAAATTCCTCTCTTCCAAGGTACGGAAAGACAAATGCATGCAATCTTGAGCAGTCACTTAAAAGTAAATAAAATCCAGTTTACTCACACTGCTCAGCAATAAAGGGAGAAGCAACTGAGAAGACCACAGGCCAGTCTGATCACTCACTGTCCCATGTTAGCCTGGTCTCAAAGCCCCCATCTGCACCCTGGGTAGCTGTTATTTAGTAAAATGTAGTTCACGTCTGAGTTTCTTCAATGTCTTAGTTTATGCTTAAAGATACACCATTTAGAAGGGAAGGCCTCTTTTTCTTTCCCTATGTAAAGGTGGTATCATTATACTTGGCTATTTTGTACTCTGACTTTTTTCAAGCATTACTCATCAAAAAGCATTGGGCCTTACTATGGTGTGGATAGTGTCCTTGACATTAGTGAGAAAGCTCTTCAGTCTAACTCAAGACTGGTATTGCAGATGTGCAATATAGTACAATATTATAATGCAATATTATAATACAATAATATAATACAAGATATTCTAACCCCTCTTCTTCATTCAGATTGATGGATTTACTGGGATGATCCCCTCTGGGCTAAGAGCTCCAATTTCTTTGTACATAGAAAATGTAAAGGAAATTGTCATTTGATTGATTTGTTCAGGAACTGTAATTTTTGTGAACACATTTGAAGTGTTAGATGGTTAAAACTAATTGCATAGTTAAGTGCTGAGCCACACTGAGATCTAACTCTATTACTGAGGGCCAGATGAGCCAGCAGATTCTCACAAATTCCTAAATACTGATAAAGCGGTGTAAGTCTAGTTCACTTTTACCTGGGTTTTGTTCATGGCTGCATTTTTATTTTCTAAGCACTTAGATGTGAGCAGGGGGAGCCTGCAGATGTATGAAGCCATTACATCAGCAGCAAACCTTTAACATAAGGTTGCCATCTAAATCTGCAGTTATTCTCAGTTTCATGCAGTTACTTATGACTTACTATAGGCATAAAGTGATTATTTTTAGCTTTTACACAGTCTGTCCATACACGTAATCCCAGAATAAATTACCAACTGCAGAGAAGTGCAGAAGGGGCAAGTGCAGAACTAATAACATTGCAATTTCCCTTCACTGACAGATTCCTATCCTGAAACTTTTGTGATTATTCTATATCTATATCTTGAAGAGTCTGACTTCTTTTCGTTCCTATCCATAACTGTTATAACTTAGAGATGAATGAGATCACTACTTCTAGGTAATTTTCCAATAACTTTTTAGAGCTCTTCCTAAAAATCCTGCATTTCTTTGGATTTAATCTCTCAACTAAAGCTATTTAAAAAAAAAAAACACCTGTGTTCCAGCTAGTTAAGATTTAACAGTAGGATTTGCTCCATCTTTTGCAAATCTTTTTACTTCCATCTCTCCTTTAAAGTACTTAGCTCCACATCTAGATCACTACAATATCAATCTTTCACAGAAAGCAGAGCACCTCTCTCTGAAATGCTTATCTTTCATTTACAGAGTTCTAGGGAGACAGAAACTGTGTTGGCTGGTTTTGGTGAGAGGTCTCGAGCATCCTGTTAAGTACCCCCATGCTATCAAAATGAGAAGACAGGTTCCTGCTGACAGGGTTGTCAGGAGATGCAGCTGAAGAGGGGAGGGAGGCACCTGCACCTATCAAGCTGGGCTGCTTGAGCTGCTTAGACATGAAGGTGTCTGAGTTGTAGATAATCAAGCACAGCCATATTCACAGCTCTGATTAAAATGTAGAAAAAAGATTCAAAAATCATTGTCTGTCACCTCTATTTGCTCTGTCCAATTTCCAAGAAATGGACTCATTCAAACCCTGCTAATAGATAGCAAGAACTGAGCCTGTGTTATGACACCATCCAATGGCTTAAGGGGTAGAAGAAATCATCTCTACTTTCACAGCAAGAAGAATGAAAGCAGCATCTCTACAAATCTAAAACTGAGGAAGGAAAATCCTACCCCAATATAAGTTCTTCAGATCCTGTGCCAGTCCACTGTGAACAAGAGTTATGGGTCAGGGGTTTGTTCTTTTGCTGAGGATCCCTAAAGCCAAAGGATATGTGCAGGGGGTTGTTACACAAAGGAAGCCACAGAGCTGTCTGTAGGTGATGTTCTCATCAGGATAAAGTGCTGGTGACAAATGTTGAGAGCACCTGAACACTCCTCTTGCAAGCTGCATTCACTCCCCCCATCAAAGGATGAGTAACTACTCAGCACTGGGTCAAGCAATTTTGCCCTCTCCTTGCATGAGCAAAATGGCACCCGAAGACTTTCCAGTCAGATTGTTTTTGAAACCTGTTTCTATCAGGTGTATCTTGACCCTCGGCTACTGAAAACTGAAACACTGAGCTCAAGCAAATGAGCTGGGTTTGTTGCTACTTGTTCTGTATGCCTTACACTGATTCTTCAGCTTATTGTGCATCTTGGCCATCATTCATGAGCCTAGCTTCTCATTTCTGGCAATCATCATGCTAATTATTCATTTATTTTCCCTCTGCGTGTATACGCATCTTCAAATCCCTAAAATAAGATACCTCCATGATGCGACTAGGGGTGATGTAGGTACATCCACTTTTACAGCAGTCCTGAATATTTAAAGAGTAATTTGGAAATGAAAAGTGGAAATCACTAATGAGTTACAGCTTGATGTTTGTAAGTGATGCATGGATATATATTCTGCCCAGTGATCACTAAGGAAACTTAGTGTGGGGAGGATTAGAAGAGCTTTGGGTTTAAAGACTCAATGCCCTGCATGTTGAAACTGGAATGTAAATTTAAAAAAAAAAAAAAAAAAAAAGACACCTTTACAACCTTTAACCATTGTTTGCTTTATTTACAAACAAAAATTTCCCATCAAAATATAAAACCAACATTCTCCTCCCTGTTGATGATTAAGTTTTCAGTTTCAAACTTTGCTAACAGAAAAATAGAGAACATGTCTGTAACCTTTGCTTTCCCTTGTGGAGAGTGGCTCAGAGCAGTTCATCTGTGTGTGCTGTTAATGAGGATTTTTCTTCAAGTTTCCTCTTTCTCCTTTCCTGGAGAGAGCTTATTCTTTCATGCTGAGCCCTATTAAGCAGGGCATAGTACAATTACAAATAAAAGACAAAAATTACAGCATGAATGACCCAGGAACTGCCTCAGTCATGTGGCAAAGCTTGGGCGCTGGAGTGGAACGTGACGGCAGTGACCTCCTGAGCAGTGTCTGGATTGGAGGCACGTGGGAGTTGCTCCTTGGTTAGGAGCAGATCTCAAAGATATGAAATACTTCCCAGCAGTGGTTGTCTGCTCAGGGAAAAGGAGACAGGGTAAGAAGAGCTGTCTGGCCTGGATCTTCCCCTTTAGAGGTCTTAATTGTGCTGAATTCAGTGTTCTGGAAAACCTCTAGGCGCCCTTCACTCTGCATTAGGTTTCTTGTCACTGAATTGTGTCTTCCTTGATCTGCAGCCCTGTTATGATTTCTAGATATAACTCCGGGACTCTGCCAGCTGCCTGCTTAACACTGCCCTGACATGAAGCAGCTGAGGTAATTCACCTGGAGCAGAAATATTCTGCCTTCTCTGACCTTGGTATCATTCATGGAGCGAGGCCAGAGGGGCTGGCTGGCTTGGAAAGGGACAGACATTTTCGACCATCTACCCACCTTGCTATGGAGTTATGCCAAAAATTACCCTATTTTCAGACTGGGGTTGTTGTTGAGAGGTGGGGAGATGAAGGTGTCTCACCCATTTGTAGGCAGAGCTGGAGCAAGAGCTAAAAGCAGCCTTGTCCTCCCCCCATGGCATTGCAGCACTGCATAGGCTGGGCACCAGCTCACCCTTTGTGGACCAAAGTCCTTCTGGCTTGCACAAATGCATAGGAACAACTGCGAAATAAATCATTCACTGCTTACCAAGGGTTTTTCTGGTGTTAAACTGGTCATTCTGTGTGAAGCAGCACTCAAACAAGGTTGCTGTTACGGGGAGGGTGGCAATCTCTTGCTTCCTGAAATAAAGCCGTATAGATGATGCACAGGAGCAAGTGGTTCTGGACACACCATAGTTTTGGTGAGTCGGTCTCTCCCTCACCCTTGAATTCCCATGGTATTTCTTCATGGCTTGCTTTTCTCTCTGGAATAGAGAAGGGGCCCTCCTCCCTAGGAAAAAATAATTCTTACACACTTCACCTGTGTAGCAGCAGCAGCGCTGTGGGAGATGTTATTTACATGAACTTCATGAATATTTATAGTAATATTTATAGCTTTGTTCAGCAGGAGGCTTGATCAAGTCAGTAGTATGTCTGGAGATATGTCTCCAGAATGCTACTTCTAACGAGAATAATTTGCATTTAATAAAGGGCCTGGGATGGAAAGCTTCAATCCAAGTTCAAACTTTCTTTGTATTTGAGGAAATATTTGTATTAGGAGTTTTATTTTACATCCAGTTTTTCTAGTACTGATGATACAAAAGCAGATCTCAATCAAAATAAGAATCAAAAGCAGAAACAGACTGACAGGATCTGTGTGGGAATTTGCCAGAAAATAAAAGGGGAATTTTTGCGTTGTAAACCCTATGGCATGGATGCTGTATAAAAAGAGTTGGACCTTTTTTATTTTTCCTTGATAACTTTCCTTTCTGTCTGCCATGATTGCTGCAAGTATCTGTAGTAATGAGTGTATCAGTGTGGCACAACAGTTCAATCTCCCTTTCCTTCCACACACATACCTATACACCAGCTGCTCTGGGCATCTTGTGTACAGAGCCTGGAGGCAGGTGGGGCTGGCTGAGGGCACCCAGGGGAGCTGGGACGGAACCACAGAGCTGCCCTGGGCAGCAGCTGTGCCAGCACAAGGGGCTATCTGCTGCCTCCTTGAACCTTGCACCAAATTAAATAATGCTGGCTATAACCCTCTGCTTTATACCTGTTATCAATCCTTTGACTGATTGGTTTGCTCTTTGGTGTTGAGCTTGATCAAGAGAGCTTGTAATTACACCTGTCCTTTGTGATGTGGCTTCACTGAGCTAATACAGAGAATACACAGAACAGGGCAGGTTTCAGGACCAGCCTTTCCAAGAGATCCCCTCTCTGCCACTGCAGAAAGCTTGGTATTATCTTGACCCTAACTATCTATAGGTCCAAGCTTCTCCATGAAAAGCTGCAAGTCCAAGTAGTTAAGAGATGCAGAGTGACTTCAGCTGCAGATGGTGAACAGAAATAACCCCAGGATCGAGCATGTAAGCCTCTTTTATTCTGGCCTCTGAGTAATTTCAGATGGGGGGGATTTGTGTGCTTTCTGGTTCTCTTCAGTTAGCAAAGGCACAGGAATATCTTATATTTACTTCTATGTGCCACCATTTATCACTGTTTCGTAACCTTCTGATTTGTTTTAGCTACAAAAGAAATGATTTTTTTCAAAGTATTAGTGCTGTGCTGGCAGCAGCTCTCTACCTGTGCAGGTGGTACAGACAGGCTGTGTCTACAGTGGGGTTTCCCTTGTGTTGTTCGCCTTTGCTTGGGAGCATCAAATCATGACCACTGTAAGTGATATTATGGAGGAACTAATAATCCTCATGCTATAAGTAACACCAGATTTCTTCATGTCCTGAGTAGTTTGCTGTGCACGTGGTTCCTGGGCATCGTTTGAACCTTGTGTGGCATCTTTCACAGAGCAGTCTGCTGGGACTGAAAGCAGCCAGGTTCCCATCTCTTTGTTTGGGTTTGGCTGCATTATTTCATTTTCTGAGTTTTACTGCTAAAGCCAGCTGCTTTGCCATGAAGTGTGATACGACAAGGGCTTGTGTGTATTATTAGACAGTGTGAGCCATAAACATTTGGATCTGCAGTTACTTCCAGTCATTCACAGATGGCTGGTGAGATGTCATCTCCCAGGGTAAATATTACAATAATTTTATTAGAAAACATTTACAGCTAAATGTAGTGGATACATGTGTGGGCTTTAATGTTTTCAACCAGAAAAATATGAATGTAAGGATTTTATTATGCAGATTAGAATGAAGTTTTAATGCATATCTGCAGCAATTTGTTCTGGATAACAGTTTTCTTTTGGATTTCTTGTTTATATATTTTGAAATAGTTGCAGGAATGGCACAGCAAACATTAAATGAGGGGCTTGGTGAGATCTGACCTTGCCTGGATGAAAGAAGGAATCAATAGAGGGTCTGCATTTATAGGTGCCTGCAAGCTACAGAAGCCTTGACCCAGGAAGATTTAGAGCCTGACCAGGGTTTATGCAAACGATATGATTTGTTTTTCCTGCCTACTTCAGTGCTTCTTCACTTCCCCAGGAAGATGATATCATGTCCCGGTCATTAGTCTCACTGTGCACTGCGTGCTATTATGCTCAAGATTGTTAATATGTTTGGCAGTCTCACTTGTTGCTTTTATGCATATGTTGAATATTTACACGGCAGCTCTGTCTGCAATTCCAGTAACATGCCAGGACAGCTTCCAGTTAGCATCAAGAATCAATTTTCTGCCTCTGTGGAAGGACTTCTTGAAAGGAGGGAATGATTTAAAAATTCCTACCAAACAAAAATTCACAATTTCTTCCTCTCTGGTATCCAAACATATCCTTCAGCTATACGTGCACTTATTGATGCTCGTAATAGTCATTCTTTGGTTAGTTTGTTTTGGAGTTTGGAGCCTAACCATTAGATACATTCGGGTAAAAGGCAGAGAGTAATTTTAATTACACTCTGGAGGATAACTGCAAGGACTCTCTGACCTTTTGCAGTGTTTGGCCTGTTTGCAGGTGATGAAGAGGGTCTGATAGCTCCCTGAGTGTTTGCAGGTTGCTCTCTGCCCCATCTTTACACTCCTGGAGCTGTCAGGATATTCTCAGGCAGAGCCAGGCCGTCTCCAGCAATTACTCATTCGCTCTTGCTCTCCTGCTCTTTGTGTTTCGGTATTGAAAGGGTGTAGGCTCAGAACACAGTGCTTCTGGGGGCTGCTGACTAAAAGTGTGCAACTCTTGGAAGCTTAGTACAGCATATATGGAACCTGCGCTGACGAATGAAACAATCACGGGAGAGGAGACATCTGCATCTCTCAGGCAGATTCCTCAGTAATTAACACACTGCCATTATTCTCTGTAAGAAACTTCAGAATGTTAATCTTCATTGTGAATTTTCTCTAGGGTCTGTTACTGCTTCTCCTCTATTTTTATATATATATATGTATATATATATATTTAAATCGTATAGTAACCGTTGCTCTGTGTTTCCAGCCATACTGCAGACTGTTACAGCCAAGGGAAAATATTCCAGGGTCTGTTTTCCCATATGGGAACAAACATCTTCTACGAGGGATTTCAGTTCTGGTGTGATACTGGGAACAATGCGTGAAGTTCTCGTGTGGAGATCCTGAGATATAGCTTTGAAACAGGGGCTGAGGGGTATTTAAGGATAATATGTTCAATGCACTCATTTTGGCAAGTGAAGATGACATTGTAAATGGGTATAAGTACACAGTTATTTCTAGTTAATGGAATTAGGTGAGTAAAATAATTACATGCCTAACACACACTCCATTTATTCAGCATCCTATTATCATTTTATTAAAAAAAAACAAAACCTACACACAATTTTCAGATATAAGTAATTATTACCTGAAGTTATTAGGATGCTCAAATGAATGTAGAAATAAAAGTTTGCATCCTGCAATATCTATTTTCTATTCTAAGCACTGCTCTGCTTGGTTTGTGTTCCTTACCCTCCTACATATGTCACAGCTATAATTCTCTTCTGTATTAAGAAGGAAAAAGTGTGATAAAGCAGGCTGAGATTTCTGTATATTACACTCTTTAATTCCTTTCAGGACATAGTTTTTCTTCACAATGCTCTATCAGGAGGTATCAAAACTAAGAAAATCATTAGAAGTGCTTTATTAGTATGTTTTTTGTTTTACTTTTTTTCAATTTAATACTGTACGTGGAGCTATTTTATATTAGAATTCAGATGCAGAGAACACAGCTTATAACGCAAAACAGTTTGAAATTACAGATTGTTAGAGCTGTAGAAAAAAAGTTCTGATTTATAGAGAAATCTTAAACTACAGTAAAGTTGGTGGAAATTCTCATGGAGAAATATTCCAGGAAGGTTTTTTTTTTCACATTGATTCTCTTTATAAAATGGAAACAAAATTCAAAATGCCCGAATATTTAAAAAGTATTTGCAAGGAGGCTTTATATCACATCTGTTTGCACCTTCCCCACTGTGTGTCCTGCTGCTACTCCTGACATTTTGCAGTGCATACTCTTGCTCTTTGCAAAGAAGTGCTTCCTATGCAGTGATAAATGTGTATTGCCTGTACAAGGCTGTGAGCCTGATGCGGATTTGTGTTACAATAGGTTAATATTTTGTTAGACATCCACTATTCCTATACACTTTAGAAAAGCCCATCAAGAATATAATTGTATGAAATACCTAAATACCCATGGACATCTAGCCCTAACCCTGTTTTAATCTAGTAAATTTTCTATGCTACTTCTGCATATTTATACTTCCAAGGCCCAGAGCAATGCTTTGTGGGTGTGTGGGTATGGGCAGTCTGACACAACGCACTTGCACAGGTTCTGCTCCCTGCAGATGTCACCTTCATTCAGTTCCTGTCAGTCTTTCAGTCCAAGTCTCTGTCAGAGTAAAGGGAAACAAGAGCACTGCAGATCGGTTTTGAAGGATAACTAGGCTCTAAGGGGGTTGTAAAGTCTTGAATGCGTACAAGAGAAGCTAATGGGGAGATATTAATGAGGTATTAATCACACTATTTTGATGTATGTAATTGTCATCAGTAGCTTTGCAAGATGTAGATTTATGGACTAATGTTTAGAGTAGCAACAACAAATAAATATTTTTTCTGATTCCCATTTCTGGCAGCACCAGTGCAAGCCAGAAGTAACTCCAGTGGAATCAGCGGTGTTAACCCCGATTGCACAAATGCTGAGGAAGTCTGACCCACAGAGAAAAGGGTGAGGAGGAGCTCAGGGTTTTCACTAACAGAGTGGGTATCTTGTGTCTGAGTTACCTTTCTTCTGTGGCCTCTCAGTGTGCCAGAAGTTGTCAAACATAATGCAAGTTTTCTTTTGAGAGAGGCAAGGATGTGGAGAGGTTGGGGTGAATGTTTCCCTTAATTCTCATCACAAAGCACACTTTATGCAAATGGATGATTTAGTAATCAAGGCTCAAAGCTGACAAAGAGCAAACCACACACAAATGAAATCATCTAACTGGTGACACGTCCACATGAAACTTTGAAATGATGCTTAACTTCTGTAGGAAACTCTAGAACAGCCCAGGATTACTTGGAAAGATCAAGAGCCCTAGAAAATGTTTTAGGTAAACATAGTTTTGTGATTTGAAATTCTATGCATATAGCCCAAAAAATGGGCATTCAATGAAGTTACTTGAGAATCCCCTTAGATGAGAATAGTTCACTTGCAAAAAAGAAAATTCGGAACATATTGTGGAAATCCTCCCGCCCCAAAAAAAAAAAAAAGAAAAAAAAACACTGTTGGAAGGCTGGAGGCTGGGCAGAATATTCTGTTACTCTGTCCTTATTAATTATCTCTCAAACCCAGTAGATGCAGAACCATCTGATGTTATTTCTTCTGCCAAATTATGAAAATAGTCATGACTTGTCATTACCAAAGGTCTGTGTAGAACCTGATTATCTTTTTTTGGTTGATCATCTCTGTAGATACAGCTGTAAGGTTCATCAAGGTGAATGCACACTAATATAAGCATCTTAAGGACTGCAGTTCATTGGCATTCCTTATAGAATTAAAAGGAAACACAACATTTTAATGAAAAGGGTATTCATCATGATCTTTTAAATCACATTTGCAGTGCTTTTAAGCACACTGTGTACTTTGCATCTTTTGTGCTTTCTGGTATGATACAAGGCCTCACCAAATGAACCGATTGTCCGTCTGTAGTTCAAGAACGTAAAATCAGCTGTTGTGATGTCAAAGGACAGCTGGGGATCTAGGATTGTGCGCTGTCATCTAAATGTTTCCTGACTGCTTTTTGTACTGTCCATGACAGGATAGATGGACTCTTAAACTGCATATCTACTTTTTCTTGTGGTAGACCTTTCTACTAACACAGTAATATCTTACATTTAACAGGCAAAGGAGCAGACCTTGTTACTAAACCACATACCAAATCCCTGATTAACCTTTAATGTACGCATTCTCATATGCATCATCCTGATTTGGTGCAAAGGAACATTTATTTTGCTTCTGTCCTGTTTAAACTGCCCTAAAGGCTTGCAGACCAGAGCTGGGGATCTGAAACGTGTCCATTACAAGCTGGCAGCATACTTTCTCGGGTTTAAGGAAACTTGAACAGAAATCAATTTTTAGTGCTGAAACATTTTGTAAATTGATACTTCGCAGTGGTATACTGCCTGGTAAAGAATACAGAGGAAGAGAGAAAAGGTTTCCCTGGCAGCAAATGTCTTTGTACAACAGAACAAAGCATATGGGTCTTGGATATAATTTATAACGTGTTTGCCACAAGACCTAGAGATGTCAGAAGATGGAATTTCATCAATATGATTCAAAATGAAGGATCTTACTGCACTTCTTTAACAATCATGTCTCAATTAGGAAAATTATGCTGAACATCTTGAAGAGAAATAAAATCAGATTTTATTTCATTGACTGGGAGCTGTGAATATTGCATGCAGAAAAATCACCAGTGGAGTCTTTATGCCAGCTGTACGTGTGTTGAAAATCCTTTGCATTTTCTCAGCTGTTGTTTGTGCCAAGAAGGTTCCTCCAGACCTGAGCCCATGCTGGAGTCCAGCCAGAGCTTAGTTGCCTAGGTCATGGGTGCAGCTTTGCTGAAGAAATTTCTTTGGCAAAGAAATGTGAAGAGCAGCCCAGTAAGGATGCTCATGGCATTTAGAGCATCATTGGGAGATACCTCATGCTCATATCCCCATTTTATAGATCTAGAAAGAATTCTCCACTAGGAAAAAGTTGATCAGAGTAATTTAACAGACCAAGCGCAAAGCCAGCCATACCATGCTTGCTTGATCTCCAGCCTTTGTTAACATGAAGAAAGGCAACAGTGCCTTCAGGTATGGAGCCTAGCACTTCAGCAGATATTCCTCTGCAAGGAGCAGGAACAATGTGGCATTTGGACAGTTCCTCACCAGCTACAGGATCTTATAAAACATTTTGGAGTAGCCCTAAGTAGTAATGACCATGGGGGATAACATCTGCAATGCTCATGAGCACTTGGTCAAGAGCCCCATAATGACCTGCCACGCTGAGGCACGATGACCAGGTTGGAGCTGAGCCATGAGTAGGAGGGCAGCAGAATGCTGAGCAGCCCACTAGCACAGGAGCTGACAAAGTCCTGCTTTGGTTTAACCAGTTAATGAGTTGCAATTATTTTTGTGGTAGGGAGTGAAAGTGGCTTTGCAGGGAGTTAATCAAATAACTGGCACATGCATTTTATGACAATAACAGATTTGTTTTACAGACTTGGTTTGTGAAACTGAACCAAATGTTGAAATGATGATGGCAGTCATTATTGAGTTTGGCATTAACTTCTGGGATGCAAAAAAATATGTATATCTCTGTAGGACGTAACATAAAATCCATGAATGGCAATAATTTAATACCTGCTACTCGACCAGTTGGCTTTATTTCACATCAAAACATCATAGACTGCAGTGTGTAGTTAGAGGTCACTGCCACAGTCATTTGAAGAAGGTGGGGGTTAGTGAGAAGAGACTGAAGGGTGGAGATGTAGGAGTTAATTCGACCCCAGACTCAGCATGATGCTTCAGGAGGTGTCTGACTTTTGGCATTTATAGCCACAATTCTTGCTTATCGGAACTTCTGCCAAGGCATGAATTTCCCTGGTATTTAAATAAGGAGTCTGAGCTATAGAAAAGGCAGCTCTGATTACGGAAAGTGTTTCAGGGCTGAGCAGAGCTAAGTGCTGATGTCCTCTATCTTGAGGAGGCTGCAGCATCATCACAGGCATCTTCCTGAGCTCCTGCCAGGACTTCTGCGGGAGCAGATGATCCCCGCCCCAAAATAGAGAAAATATTCATGTGGTGGCTTTCATCCCTTATTTTCTGTGATTTCACAAAGGACTTTGCTTTTATGGAAAACCTGTTAGTTTGCTCTGTTGGAGAGGGTCACCATGTCCCAGGACAGGGGTGAAATTTGAGGTCATTGACCGTGTTTCTTGGTGCATGCTCTGTCAGTGCTTTTGCTGAAGCAGACAGTGCTTCTCCTCGTGGAAATCCAGTATAATTAGCTTTGTGTTAACTTCCTTCCCCCTCGCTCTTCACATGCCTCCCTGTCTTTTGTCAATATTCTGGCAGTTCTCCAGACTAGAAATTCGTGAGAGCGAGGATGTGTTACAAGCACCAGCAAGGTTTCTCATCTTGCTTCCTTGTTCTCTGCTTAGTCACCCTCACAACACTGATGTACAACCGTGCATATCTTTTGGGCAATGAGCGAATCATATCTTGTCAGAAAAAGCAGATGCCATTCAAAGCTTCTGAGTGTACGAGTACCTAATGAACAGCGAGCAGTAAGCCCCTCTTCAACACCTCTGAGCCTGCCACAGGAGAAGCGTCTGGGACATCTCTGTGACATTCTGGCACAGACACAAATTGAGCTGTTGGAGATGTCGCCTATCCCACAAGGAGCAGGGGACTTGCTTTTGTTTCCAGGGAATTAAAACTTCCCTTGGAATCTGAAATCAGTTGTGAAAATTGGTTAGTGCCACCAAACCTAATACAATCTACAAGTGGTCTGCAGGCCCTATTTAAGATCAGCGTAAGGGAGAAATTGATAAATCATGTGTGCAAGTCCATTAAATTCTTTCACTTCCTGGCCACTACTCTTGTTTCTGATATCTCTTATTCCAGATGGTCTCTCCTGCCAGACATGATTTTGAGGAATATCTCAGGGAGGGGGGCGAGTAAGTTTGCCATTGCCTTCTATGCAGGAAGGGCAGGGAGGACCCCCCATCTGATTGCTTCATTTTGAAAACCTATCATTTCTTTCTGAAGTTCAGAAGTGGATGTTCCCTTTCTCTAATGATGATGGATGTCACAGCTGTGCCAACACGACAGCCCTGGGCAGTATGAGTACAAGGAAATGTGGAGGAACTTTCCATCAAGTGAGCTACTGATTGCTTTGCAGGAAGGCTGCAGCACTGTGCTGGGCTCACCCAGGCTTTTCTCCACAGAATTTAACTGAAGCTTCAACACGTCTTCCTTCCCAACTTAGATGACAGAGAGTATATCCAGCAAAAAAGGAAAAACACCCGAGCCTGTGGAGTGACCTGCCTAACAGAAAATATAACTCCAGTACTGACTGCAAATTGTTACAGCTCTTGGCTGTTTGAAAGAGTCTCTCTTTCGGGTTTTCCAATACCCAAGTGTCGTGTTTCTGCCGTGCTCCTTCCCTAGCACAGACGTTAACAAGTCTCTTCTCTTCTTGGCTGCTCATTTTCACAAAGCTTGCAGAATCTTGTTGTCTCTGGGACGGCAACATCTTTGTCACACATGATTCATGTGAGGAAGGAAAAAGCAAAGTATAGCAGTTCTGAGGCATAAAAAGTGAACTGTGGACATGATTTCATTTTGTGGGTAGACTGTATTTTTAAAAAATATTTGTCTGTACTCCTGGCTGATTAATGCCAGCAATGACAATAATGGGTCCAAGTATCACAATAATAGAATTACTAGAATGATTTTTCTAAGAATATAGACCTTCATTTTTATTAATAGGAGACTAGGTTCTCTTTTCAATAAATGATAGGTAGTGAAATCAAGAGAGACACAGGGATTAATAGTAGTCTCTAGGTCTCATTCTTCTTAGAGAAGAATAAGAATAAAAGCGACCTTTCTCTGGCTTTTCCTTCCTTGGTCCTCATCTCCCTTAAATATGTTTTTCCTCCAAACCTGGGCAGCTTTACCCTTCCTAATTCACACCATACACCCAGGCTTGTCCTCAAATCTTGCCAAAAGAGGTGAAATGTCATGTGTGCTTTATGAAAGGACTTTGTCCTTCAAACCCTGAATGAGCCTTACAAGTCTTTGAGAAGAAACAAAATCTCTTGAAGAAAAAAAAAATAATGTTAAAATAGGAATGCTTTTTGTTTAGTATTCACTCTGTAAAATAGCGATATTACAACAAGTCTGTCTGGAAGCTTGTGTGTAACTTTCTGAAACCTGAGCAAAGGTTGAAGACTATGCATTATATCCTTAATCTCTCCTATGCAAGTTTCCGTGTTTTCACTGTAATAGAGACTGTCCCCACTGAGCTAAGAGCTGCTCATCTTTTGCAGATTTTTAGTGCAAGGTGGTACAGCTAATATTAGGTTATAATGTTAATATTTTGTTCCAGTTCTACATTTAAACCTAAAATTCATCTTAATGTCACATCCCAAAGTGTGGCTTATATGCAATTTAGTTTCTCCTCTTCAGCATGGCTGATGTTAATAGTGTAGAGACATCCATCCAAAAATATGGGAGGAGTGATAATTACAAGTGAGCAAAAGCAAATATTCATGACAATCCAGTAAGTCTGAGAAATCCCATAAGGGTAAAAAGAGGAAAAGAAATGAAACCTTAACACAAAGTTGGAATGAAATCTGAAATTGTGTATAGTCAGAGCTGGGATATAAATAGATTTGCTGTCTGCCTTTCAAGAAATCCAAGGAAAGTTTCAGCTATAACTTTACACTTTTGCAAACTCCAGCACATCTGCAAAGATAGCTGAAAGTGTTACATAGAAATATTGCTAAATTATTGTAGGAGTAAAGTAGGATGGCAGGCTTCCAGGCTGGCCCAGATGTCAGATCCTGAGGTCCACATTCACATGGGCAGTACTCAGAGACTAGCAGAAGCCAATCCTGAATTGTTCAAAGGACTATTGGAAAATAGTGCGAAATGAAATAATTTTGTGTATTTTTTTTTTTTCTCTGAGGATTTTTCTTAACTTTAGCAAGTGCAGTAAATAAGAAGTTCCTTTATCGCACAACACCCCATCTCTCGGGCAGCCCTGTCCCAGGGGGCTTTGGAGAACACTGAAGATGATGAACTTTTGCAGCTGATCCTTGTCCCTGTCTCAGGGATCTGCACCAAAGGGAGTTCCAGAGCTCCTGTGCGGTAAATTGCTGTCCCCAAACGGCTCCAGTTTAACCCAGACGCCTTTTAGCCTGGGCCCCCTGCTGACTGCATTGTGCTGCTGTAGCAGTGCGGTCTCCGGGCTGAGTAAGAAGGTCCCAAATCCCTTCTGGCTCCACACAGCAGAATTCGAGAGCCTGAGTACTGTTTGTCTGCTCTGGACCTGAAACTGAAGTGGATATATTTCCCAAATAGAAGGTTCTGCAAGGAAAATGGCAGAGGATGTTTTGTTACTGTGCAGTCTAGGGAAGGTGTACTGCAGTACAATCTCCTCCCAAGAACAGTAAAAAGGAGAAAATGAAACAAAGTTTAGTGACGTTGGTCCCCCAATTGTTATTAAATGACATTTCTGTATTCACTGGCAAGAGGAAACAATTAGCCTAGGCATCTCACATCATTTCATCACTTCTACATCCAGGCCTGAGACAGGAGTAACAATCCTGCCCAAAAATTGGAAGTCACTTGCTAGCACTACCAGTGCGTGTCAAAATGCAAAGATACAGCAGAAACAATTCAGGGATACTCTGCCAGGAATTTTCTTATCCAACATTCACAACCAGTTGAAACTTCAGTCTTGAGCACAGTGTGGAAAATAAAATCATTGTCAATGTTGTCTGTGCATTTACAGGATTTTTCCTCACTGCAGTACTTGGATAGATATTTGAAGAGGTTTTTTGTTATGTAACTTTTTTTTGTTGTTGTTGTTTTGTTTTGTTTTTAGTAGTTTTAAAAGAGGCTTCTCTATATGAAGCTAAGGTCAGACAATGGGGTAACTGAAACCCAGGGGCACTTGGTGCATGGGTGTTGTTGCACTCCCACCACAGCTAGTTCCTTCCTAAAGGGAAGAGGGAATATTTTAGCTGGATATATTATCTGTAGCAAGGAATTAATCTGCCAGACATATACCCAGCACCTGCAAGAGCCGTCCTGATCTCATTCAATGGAGAGTCTCCAAGCAGACATGCCCTGACCATTACAATTAAGATCATGGTGTGAATGTTGATTAATAAGTGTAAGATTTTCACTTGCAAAGAGGTAAATGGTGTTGGTCAGACACTGCCTGGGTAATAGAAGTGTGGCTTTGGGTAAATGAACACTAAAGAAAACCATTGTATATGCTATGAGTTTTCAACAAGCCCCAAGGAATAATTTAATGCTTTATTAAGTCATCTAACTCAGGAGGAGAATGTTAATCGTTTGGTGCTGAAGCTGAATAGTGAATGAATAAAGAGAGAGCATTTTTTGTTGTTGTTGTCATAATGGAATTTCTTACAATTTGCTCTCACAAACTTCAAAGTAATATTAATTTTTAAGTAAAAGTCATTGCCTCTGTCCTTTCTTCCAGATGGCAGCATTATCTAGTTGCATCAATTTCTGTAAACTGCCCATAAGCCCATGAGTGAAACGCATTGCAAATATTTCTTCAGATTAATGGGAAATCATTTGATTCCTAATCAGCTGAAATCAATGTGTGACCTATTTTGCCTGCATGTATTTTCGGATATGGATATTTAAAGCACCTCTATTTATCTTTTTTTCCTGTAAGATAACTTGCAATCATTACGACTGAATGTGTCTGTGCAAGACACTTAGGATATGGTAGAAGTGGGAGTTTGGGTGACGAGCTGATCATCACTTTGGAAAAGCAGCACAGCATTTCCAGTGCTTGTTATGTTCGATTGGAAGTAAGCAGTGACAAATTCCCCGTGGTTTCATGTTTCAGGCACTAGAAAACTAGTTTGATAGTTAAATATACATTGATATTTCAGCTCCTGATGCAACTGCTTTTTTCTGTCACGTGTTTGTTATGAAGACCTTTGATACCTTGGAGAAATTATGGTCCAGCTCAAAGCTGGGAGAGTCAGCACCATTTAAACACCCCCATTATTTTTATAGAGTTATGACTTTTCTATCTTCCATCATTTCTGATAGGATCCATGTTCCTGGTCTCCGTCTGTTGTCTGGGCATGTGTGAATCAAGAGGATTTCCGCCAGATAAACCAGACTTGGAATATTTATGTTACTATTCCCTTTGCATTTTTTTTTTTTTTTTTTTTTTACTCCTCTGCCCTTTCCAGAATCCGTCTAGAGGGATCCGCGTTGCAGATCTCCTCTGTCTGCGCGGGGTGCTGGTGCCCTCTAGTGCTCTGCCCGCTGCCAAAACTGAATTTCAGGAGATTTGCCTGGAGGCAGCTCCCGCGGCTAAAACCCTCAGGGCAGAAGCACAGCAACCATGACAATGAATGTGTCCTTGGTAGTTAAGAGAAATTCAGCAGAACTTAGCATCTCTGAGTTTTTCCAACACTTGATTTTAATTCTTTGGGAAGAAAAGAAAAAAAAAAATGGAAAAGAAAAACAAACCCACAACAAAATAATAATTTAAATGCCCTGTCATTCTGCCTGATACACAAGGACACCACCTGCGTCAGGCTCCTGTGAGCACTAATAAAATCACTTGTAAAGCCGCCGTGTGGAGGTACGTGTGCTTCAGCAGCTCTCCTTGTTCATGGGATCAGTGTGAGTGCAAACCCTGCACATGTGAGTCTTGATACAACTGAGACAAGATACGTCCTCATTGTACTCGTTGCCAAAGGTCACAGAGCAATCTGTAGGATGCAGGCCAGCTAAAGCCAGCTGGTTCCTAAGAAATGTCCCAGAGCTGTCCTACCACACTGCTGGAGTCCCTTTGGGAGAGTGTTGGAGCCATGCAGAGAACTCTGTTAAAGGGTATCACATTTATTACCTGATTAAAGTAATTCTGTGCAGCTGTAGGAGCACAAGTATCTTGCCATATTCTTTTGGACCTTTCCATTCACTCTTGATTTTTGCACAATATATTTTTATCTCATTGCTGTATATTTTTAGCCCCATTCCTGTTTGCAAGAGACACAGAGTATGAGAGCTGTCATTACAAGCACACCTGTGTCTGGCTTTCAGCTAATCATGTGCTGTCCCGTCTAACATCAGCATTTAATGTCTCTCTGTAATACCTGGAGCTAAGAATAGCCCCCTCCTACTTGCGATGTGAACACTGCTTAGTGCAGAAGCATCAGCACGTTTTAGTTTTTGTAGTCACTAACTGCAGCGTTAAATGTCAGGTCTGTCACCAGCATCTCATCCCACAAGCTGCTCCCCAGTGATGATCAGGAGATCGTACAGGTTCACCAGGATACAAGCTGCTGACTTTGATGTGTTATTCTCACAGCTCTGAGAAATCTAAGTTTCCTATCTGCTTAGGATTTAGGTGGTGATTACTATTGTTTAGTCCCTTACTAAAATTCAGATATCTCATTCAGAAGCAATTGTTGTGAAAATTGTAGTTCATTTGTGGGAGAATAGTGTTTATGTGCAGTACAAGTCTTTCGAGGGATAATGTTTGTGAATAAACCAATAAAAAAAGGGATGTGCTGTCATTATGTTCAGATGCTAGTCACGTCCAAGGAAATGCTTCTTGTGAGAGCTTAGCTAAACTCTGCTTTTCCCTTCTGTCCTGTCAATGGTGGAAATACCTTGTACTTGGGTAGATTTCTGACTAGCAGATGAAGCTGGGAAGGATTGACAGAGTACTGAAAATCCCAGAAGCATGAGAGGTTGTAAAATTTCCCTGTCCAAAATCAGTTTTCTTCCCTGAGCCTTCTTAGATTTTGTGTTGTCTGAGACAAGGCTGAGCTTCAAGGGAGCTGAATGCATACCCTGAGACTACCTGTCCTCTCCTCTTTTGCAGAACAGGGATCGGGTTTGTTCTTCTAAAGCAAAGTCAAGAAATCCTTGTAATCTTTATTTTGGTCTAGCAGTACCACTTGTTTTTATCGTGGGTGTGCATATGGATCATTGTTTTTTTTTGCCAAAGATATGTTTTATTCGTTCCTGACAAGGAGCAAATGTTCCATTAGAATAGTATGTTGTGCTTTTTCACAAAACTTCAGGAAATAAGAATCCAAGCAGATTACCAGCGCAGATCACTGCCAGCACACGAGCCTCCAGCTAATTGCAGTTCAGCCTCCTCACAGCCTATGCAGTCACCTGCCCAGCTCCGGCATGGTGCATCTGTATGGCCATGTGGAAGGAGGCAATTAGCTCTGTCTGAGGCAGGACATGCAGACAGATCTGTGCAGACAGATCTTTCAGATCAGTCAGAACTGCTTGGTGTTAAAGTCTCTCTGGTTTTGATTTTGTTTTCACACAAGGCAGAAAACCTGAGCCTTGATTTCAGCTTAATCTTCAAAACATGACAGAAAAAACAACCAACAGCTCTCAATCCTTGCAGCTTGAGCAATCTCACCTCCTCAGATATTTTCTTGCTTTTCTCCTGCTAGCCTTCCACGCTTCCTCAGATCAATTCTTGCAGTTGTCTGTAGTCGTGAGCAACAGGCTGTATTCTTGTTATAAGGGTTCTGTATTTGAAAACACGTCAATATTTGTGATTGTTTCTTAGTAAATTTCAGTTGTGCCCGTCAAATTTTATTTTTATCTTTCAGAGCCATCCACTATCTGTTTCTGATTATTACTCGCTGTTGGCAGCTGTTCTGTCACTGTCCGCTCATCATTTGTCTGGGCTTGCAGTTATGTTGTGTACACATGTGGCATCAATTCTGCTGCTTGACAATTTTTGAAGTGAAACCTGTCACTGTTGTGATTAATTAAGCTTTGAAAAGTTCAAAAACTGAAGTCTGAATTACAAGCCCGTTTTACAAGTAATTTTTTTTTCATGCTTGTATATTTATAACGGCTTTCACATAGCCAGGGTGTAACCCTGAATGTTAAACCTGAAGGTGAAGCTCAAATGAATTTCACAGAGTTGCTCAGAAAGGCACAACCTGGAGAAACTCTCTTGGGGCTTCCCACTGTAGAAAGGCACGGGGGCAAGAGAGACCCAATGGCAATGAACGAGATTAGGGGAGGTAAATTCAGGAAGTGCTCCAAGGCTCCCGAGACGCTTTTCTAGATGAAAACTTTATAAATAAAGTAAAAATATTTTAGTGGGAATTTTTGCCTGTGTTTATATATGCTATAAACATGCTGGACCACGGCCTAGAGCTCTGCATAATCTAGAAGTTTGCAAAAACATGCATTTCAAATTAGAAGCAATTTGAATTTATTTCTCATTTATTATTGGGGACTTTCATTTAGCTCTCATAATAAAATGAGGACTGAAAACCTGGAGGGGGTCCATAAAGTCTGCATAATACACAGAGAGATCTTTTTTCATGTCATATAGCCATAGATTCTCTGTCTCTTAATAATAAACTTTTAAATGTCTCTGCTGGGTGCTCAGTAACTGTCTAAGCAGTTGGCAAAGTGAATGTCTCAAATAAAATCCTTGTTTAATTTGTGTTTAATACAACCCCCAGTATTCTGTCTGATATCCAGTTCCTGATATTCAGAATAATGATTTTGGAAGGCTTTGTTTCCTGACTGTTGCTTCATGCTGCATAACTAATTCTTTTTAAGCATAGGAAGAACCGTATATTGATGGCAAAACACACGTGCTTACGGCCACCGCGAAAAAATCTGCTGGGAGAAATCGAGCAAGATTCCAGAGGAGGGCACTGTTGGCTGCCTTAAAAATTCAAGCTGCAAACAAATCCATGTCTTGCCCAAGTCTGCCACCTACAAGGAGACTGTCATTGCACTTGGCCGTGTAAGTAGTGGGAGTATTGGGAACCTTTGGTCAGAAGAATTTTGTTACTGTAATTGTTAACATCAGGTCTTGCCTCCTGCTTAAATCAGTTCCAGTAAATGACAAACCTGTGTTCTAAACTCTGAGCCATTCTGTTCACAGGTAGCACTGAGGAAGCAGAAATCTAGCTAACACTCTGACTGTTTCAAATGAATACACCAGTGGGTCCCCATTTTTTTCACCACTTGGTCCCAGTCTCACATGGCTTTTCATAATACATCAGGGTAGACACTGTGCAGGTTGTCCCAGACCCTGCCTTGGAGCTCTTAACCCTCTGCAGACATTGCAGACACTGTCAGACTATGGTAGGTTGTAAGCTGCACAATGTAGTTTATAATTCTAACTACAGCCCTCCCTGGATCTAAAGGAATTGACAGCAAGGTATGAAATAGAGCGTTGAACTGGAAGGGTGTGAGGAAAGCTGAATCTTGCTCTCAGATTGTTCATTCAAATGGAGGATGTGCATCAGGGCTGCAGCAGCTCACAAGAAAGGTCTGAGAACACAAACTGAGTTCAAAGCCTCTGCTGGAACTGTGTCCCAGGAGATGCCTGCATGTGGGAGGCAAGGTCAGAAGAAACCTTTGCACAGTGATGCAGATCAAAGAGCTCTGCCTTGGTGACAAATCTGGTTGCGTAAAGGACAAGCCCTCTCTCCTAGTTCAGGCTTCTGAAGTTGTCTTCAGATCTGTGAAATGAAAGCTCATTGATCAAATCCCTTTAGATCCCAGTGGTTTGAGTCATCACTGTGACTTTGAGCAAGTCGAGCTGCACAGGGGAGCCTCTCCTTAGGTTTGCAGGGAACAGAAGTGCGTCCATCCAGGCAGGGTAGCAAACGTCATAACCAGAGCTCTGCATTCCATTTTGAAATGTTATTTTCTTGAGCTGGCTGAGCCTCGTACTGTCTTACACAAAACCCTGACGCCTGTTCTGGTGATCATGAAGAGTGTTTACTTTTGCTAGGCTTCCCTCACAAACCTCCCTTGTTCTTCAGTCACTGAATTTCCCAATGCCGGTGTTTCTTTCACCCTGCCACTTTTTGGTGGGAACAACACGGGTCTGCTATAGCCCCAGTACCATGTATGTGCAGATCACAGCATGGCCTGATGCCCCCGATTTTCACTCTTATTTCTTTTCTGCCTACTTAAGGAGAAGGGAGATAAAAGCAAGTCACTGCTCACAACAGTCTTACCATCCCTTCTCTTGTTCACTTGTGGTGCTGTAGTGCTGCTGATGCAGGCAAGTGAGTCGCTGAGGTGTGCAGGTAGCTGGCTTCTAGCACAGGTGGTGGTCATGATGGGTTCTTTGTCATGTCAGCAAATAGAAAAAGCAGCGAACATGTGTGACTGGTTCACATCTAGGCAGACTTTTGCCCACATTTACAAATTTCAGCTTTGAGTGCTCAGAGTGAAGAAGTGTGTCCATAAAGTCTGCATGCTTCCTGGGTACTGTAAATACCTGTGCCTCATCTGTATCTTTGATCCTACGAGGCAGATTTGTTTTGATCTTCTGCCTTTCAGAACTGGGTAATTCCTGCTACTGCATTTTAAAGGTGTGCAAAAGGAATGCAACATCTTTCACTAGGACAGAGATAGTATGGTTTCAGTTTAATTTGGGTAGGAAGTTAGTGAGGTCTATGAAGAAAGCACTTATTTAAAAAAAAAAAAAAAAAGAAAGAAAGAAAGAAGGAAAAGAAGGAAAAGGTGGGGGATACAAGAAGATTTTGAAAGCTAGAGAGCAGCAGTGCTCCAGCAAACACAGCCTGGGAAAAAAAAAAAAGGAATATTGAAGACAGTAGTGTTAAATGGAACCTAGCAGGATCACAGAACAATTGAGCATCCAAGATTAACAACACAGCTAAGAATTAATGAGCCAGAAGTGCTTTCCTCAGTCTGCAGTAATAATGCATAATGCCTACGTGGATTGCCTTCTGTGCTCTCCTGCTCACCACACCTCATCTCCCACTGATGCAGAATCGTTTTGCAAATCTGCATTAAAGTCATGAGAGAGCACTTCATGGGCAATGTGTCAGGTCATTCCTTCAGTGACGACACGTCAGCCAAACTGCACAGTCCTGAAGTTTGAGGCTTCCCAGATAAGACTCAGATCTGATTCAACCCAGGCAAAAATGTAGAGAAATGGACAATATCAAACTGGATATTTGGCACATTTAAATCCTCCCATCTTGTGGCTTTTTGATTGTTGTAACTGTCTGCAAAGGAAGAAGAAAGGCCTGAAGTCATTCCAATCTGCTCTGACATTTTATATTCTATAAGGGATTGGATCTAAAAAGTACAGAGCTGCCGTACTCATCACCTGGAGTGTTTATGATTAGATCTTTTTTATATTAGCCAAAAGGTTAAACAAATCTGAAAATATTTATCATCAATCATTTTGTGGCATATCATAATCCTAAACTCTTAGATGTAGTCAGCTTTAAGGAAGTCCAGAAAACAAACTGAAAATGCCTCTCCAATGGAAGTGACTGTAGGCTTATTTACGTGGGTACAACTGATATACAGGTTGCTATGATGCCTTGGTTACTAGCAAAATGTGTACAAATGGATTGCACTGCCTTGTGTGCGTTTCAATAGGAAAACATATCTGTACCAATTTAATTCTGTCCATTGCTAGCAGACCTCCCGTATTCATCAGTGTTTTCTTGCATGCTGGCTTTCTGCTGCGCTGGAATTTAAAAGGAAGTTTCCAAGCTTCTAAAATCATTTTGCTGCATCTTCTTTCTGTCTTCTCAACTCTTAAAAGTTCTGACAATTTTAGGATGTGAAGAATCTCACTTAAAGGAGATGCAGCAGTGCTTCAGCACAGATGTAATAGAAAGGATCAAAATGAGGTTAAAGATGTGCCTGAAACAAAGAGACAGATGCATTTATTCTAGGCTTTATGTCAGTAAAATAAGTGACATTTTTGTACAGCTATAATCAAGGGCACTCACTCTCATTGCTTTGTAAGTTTGTCATAAATTTCCAGAGACTTGAGTGGGAAAACTACCAGAATCCTATTGCATAATATTTCTACATTAAAAAAAAAAAAAAAAAAAATAAGGAACACTTCATAATATAGAAAACAAATCTGTTGTGGGCTGCATGCAGCACCATACTAGAAAATAGCTCGTAGTGCTACAGATAGCACCCCCATTTTGATTTCTGAAAATTCATAATGTTTAGCAGTGATTTGAGTTCTCTGTAACCCAGCAGCTTGCTCTGTCTGAGCCCCAAGCCCAGAAAGAGGAAACGTGCTCACTCTCTCTGCTCAGCACCCAGCCTCTCCCTGCGCATTTCCCTCCTGTCTTTCTTCCCAGCTCAAGTTACAGATGTTCTGTAACATGCACAGTGAATTTATGGAAACTTCACCACCAAGAGAACGTAGTCAATGGAAGGCTACCCCCAACAATAGAACGATTTACTAAGGAATGGAATATTCAAAGTTATCACCAAAGCCTGCTTGATCAAAGCCTGCGCTGTGAAGTGCCCTTTGGTGGCAATGGAAACATGTACTGGAACAAGCTTTTCAAAGCAGCTATTTGCATATTATTTGTTCTGCTGTTACAGAGGCTCAATAGTGCTTGTACTCTAACCCTCCAGGGACGCTCTTACGGGTATGTTCCTCTATTCATGGCTAACGTTTAAAACCAAAAAGTCCATGGTGATAAGCTACTCCAGTCTGCTGTAAAACGTAGGAGGGGAACTTGCCCCACTTCTGTACTAAACTCTTGCTTCCTGTGTGAGCTGTAGCATGCAATTACTCATTTTTTTCTATGTGGGGACAGCTTGTTTGGTGATACTGTAACTTCAGGTTGCATACTGTAGGAATAAAACAGGAGCTGTGTTGTGATCCTTGCTGTGCAATCTCAGTAGATGCTGAAACTATAGACTTCAAGGAAGCTAGGATTTCATCTCTCACCTCAGAAAGCCCCACAATTTAATCACCCTTCGCATTCACTTTTGTTAAAGGTTAGAACAATCTGTTTCTTTCTATTGCTGCAGCCCAGACTACTGTTATCACTCCTAAAACCTATTAGATTTCAAAATATGATTAAGTGGATTCTTGAGATAAGCCGGGGGGGAGTGGGGAGGAGTATGTTTTTTTCCCTGAAAGGTTAAAATTTTCATCTGAGTATCAAGCACACAGCTTGTAGGAATGCTTCTACTTTATATGGTCCCCAGAGGCGTTACGTATTAACCAAACCCACTGATCTCCGGATTTTGATAAACCCAAAGCTACTGAGCTTGTTAAAAGAATATTTTTTTAACCATGAATGATTCCAGCATGGTGAGAGAAGTATCACAGTGTTTCAAACTGCCTTTTCCAAAAATTTTGCCGTCGTACATGATTACTTGTTGAATCAACTGCCAGGATCCATGAAGAAGACAGTAGTTCTGTCTCATTAGAGACTGCAGTCATTTGAAATGGTATTTTATTGTGAATCTGAAGAAAAGCAGAAAAGGGCAGTATTTCTGAAGGAATACTCATGCATATGTAGATTTTGCTCTACCAAAAAAGAAGTGGTTTCCTTGATGCCCCCGTTTTGTAATTGTGGATTTATTATTAAAGGAAATTGGGAATAAATGGCCCAGCTGTGGTGAGAGTTATCAGTGACATGGGTGGGAGATGAAGCTCTCAAGTGGCATCGCGCTATGGGGATGCACACCTCACTTCACCAGCCAACACCGACAGCGCAGAGCTACTGCTGTACACCTGGTTCTGAATCACCTTTTTGCTTGTTTTCGTCTGTGATGGTAGTGTTCAGCTTACTTGGGTATTCTGAGAGTGTCGTATCTGCAGACCTAGCTAAAGGTTTTACTTGGGGTTGATGTTCTTTAAAGCAGCTTATTAAGCTGCTCTAACAATTGGACTGAGGGCTATTGAGCTAGGGGAAAGAGGAGAAGTGGCTTAACCAGCATCTCTAATATATTCACTAACTGCAACACAGCTTCTAGAAAGAGATCATTCTGTGTGTCATGGGACACTGGATAAAAGGACGAGATCAGGAACATTGCTTAGCCTATCCATTGCCTTCCTTAACAGTCCGTTGGCCTCCCTCCAAGGAAAGCAGCCAGCTGTTTCATCTCAAGGCCAATTTAATGCTCAGAACAAACTTGGGTTTGAAGTATTCTTGGAACAAGGGTAACATGAGAGAGCTGAATGCATTACCAGCACCGCTGCCAACCTCTGAGAACAATCTGCATGCCACTCAGCACGCATGTTTGAAAACACTTTGGAAAGGTTGTGTTGCTCCTCTAATATTCTCTTACATGAGATGTTTTGCTGTGCAGAAAGTCATTGCACTGTCTGCTAAAAGGGAAACAAGCAGGAAAATAGAGAGGAGTGTTTAGGGTACCTCTGCTGTTTGAGTCCTGCCTTGGTGTTAGACAAGCTCTGTCATGGAGAACACTTGAGAGCAGCATATCTGGGAACATTACAGTTAAATATTAAGCGTGTAACTTATGTTTACTGTATGTTATCTCCATTCTCACTACAAGCATGTCCCTTTGTTGCTTTTCCAGCAAGCCAACGATTTAATTTCTTAACAGTACTTGGAGTTTGGTGCTACTGTGTTATTTGGGCTTACCTGGATGCAGATTATGCCTCGTTAGCGGGAGTACTTCATCAGAACGCATTTAATACTGTTCTTCTGGTATATCTGCCTCCTGAATAAGACATCTGTAACATAGGCTGCTATAAATAAGAGATGGAAAAACGGTATCTGGGACTGCCTTACTTAGGATAGTAAGTCTAAAACCCTCTATTTGCAGGTTTTGGATGAAGACAAATTTTAAAATGAGGGTAAATTTGGGTCATTTTTAAAATTCAGTGAGATCATTTGATGGGAATGTATATGTAAGAAACATGCAAAAGTGTTTTGATGGAATAAATGTGCATGAAAACGCCTAATGCACCAGCACTGGAGGCAGAAATCTATGCATTTCAATTTTATGAAGTGATTTGGATGCCAAAACACCTTTAATATCCACTTCGCGTAAACATAAATGACTGTGCAAAGTTCAAAAAAATGGGAAGGTTGGTCTATTTAGTGTGGTAAAATATGTTATAGTACTGCAATTCTCACAGTGAACTGCGCTCCAAGAAAGTCAAAATTGATCATTTTGTCACCAGAATGTTACTGTCCAGCAATCTCAGACCCAAAAGCTATAATCAAAGCTGTATCCAAGAACCAAAATCTACATGAAATGTTTGAGTCAATGCCTGTCAGATAAACAGCATTTTAGAAGTGGGACTCTGTCATTTAATCCAAACTTCAAAATGTACATGCAGCTGACCTAACAGAAAATCCAAAAATGCCCCCACCGAGATCCTGTTTCTTTTTGCAACAGTTCCATACACTGTTGAAGGATGTTTGTTGCACTGCTAGCTGCTGTAACACCTCCAGAGGAGAGCAAGCATTAAGTTGATCCTGGACCTGAGAAAAAAACAGGAAACAGACGCTCAGAGCTCTGCAAAGGAGCCCTCCAGGGAAGCCACAGATATTCTCGCCTTCCACCCACATCTGCCACCTCACTTGCGTGAGCATGCCTGGCACCTCAGTGATGCACCAAGCTCAGCCCAGCTGCAGCTAGGGCCCGGCTCGCACGCTTCGCCCATGAGGAGTGCTAGGATCTCACCTTGATGCCAACCTTGGAGCCACTCTGCGTTACCACTGTGACAGTCGCCTGTACTGGCAAACACTCCCAGGGAGTTATTTCTTGTTCGGCCCTGGGCTGCCCTTCCTTTTCTTCTCTCTGTAATTAAGCTTAGCTTTAGCTGCTGTAGCTCAAACAGCAGACAATTGTCCTTTACAAGATTACAGTGAAAAATGATTTAACATTGTATTACACCGAGCAGACAAAGGGTGATACTAAAAACAGGCAAGTATGCAAACATTTCAGTAGGCAGGTAATTACTGTAGCCAGTAGAGTATATTTGCTAGAAGTTGTGCAAATATTTAGTGATTTAAAGTTTGCTGCTGTTATTGTACATACTTGTAATGTCTTACCAAATTGTACTCCCTGAGCCTGAAAACTAATTATTTCTTTAGCAGAAGTCATGGATGGCAAAAATTAGTCACGGATACGCTGGCTCTTGGATTTGCTGGCTCTCTGTGGTTATGTGCAGCCTTTTCAGTAAGCAAGCATCTCACAGCTTTTTATGGACAATGCATGACATTTTAGACCAGTCATAAAAGGACTTAAAATGTTGTAGGATACTCTCTTAACACAAGCCCTCAGTCTGGTAGGATTTATATCATGACTTCTTTCAAAGAATTTAACTCCAGCCATTCAAACATCAGCTCTCTGATTATTTCATATGACAGGGAAAGAAACAGAACATTTCACTCACAAGTTCTGTTTCTGCCTGCTTACGCTGACACATCATTATAACAACTAATTCCTCTTTGCATCCACACTGACAGCCAATGAGACCATTAAGATTCCTTTCTAGAAGTTAACAATTTCAAATCCATTGTGAGATCTCACAGAAAGATGCCGGAACACTTCAAGTGAAAACACATTCATCACTGTTCATCAGTCTTCCACTGTTTGTTTGCTTCTCGTTTTGAAGTTTGTTGTTGTTTGACAATGCAGACTCCTCAGTTGCCTTCAATAAAACAATTTCTGAAGAGAGGCCAGCTGGAGGCATCACGAGGCTGATTTACTCCCATGATAATATATTGACCAAAGGCTCTTTCTACACAGAGGTTCTATAACCAAGATCCTAAAAAATAGTATTTCTTGTCTAAGAAATGCAGACAGCTGCACTTCAGCGTATCAGGAGTAGCTCCTGAGAGCTAATATGGTTGCACCAACTAGAAACCAATGTGAGAAGAAAATAAATACACGGGTTGCCTCTGCAGCACTGATCTTTAATTTGTAATGACTGAGTTATCATGAAGCTCTTCTAATCAGCCAACACACTTGTTTCCCACTGAAGATTAATACTGAGTATGAGGGTTCAAGAGAAGGTTTTTATCCTCTCTCTGCAAGGCCTGGTGTGCTGTTGGAATATTTTCTCAGAACTGCCTACACTAGAGGGAGCAGCACAGATAATTAGAAAGGGCACCAGAATTAGGAACTCTGTTAATGAGGTTCACATTGGTCTCTTGTATAATAGAATTGTCACTTCAGTTCGCTGCCCCTGTTCCTTCATCCAGACTATCTGATGTAGGGATGCTGCTGGTTTTTTCTGGTTTTTTTTTTTTT
>VXAV01012081.1:79513-93743 GCA_013399715.1 Alectura lathami
TTGCTGACACAAGGTGAAGTTTTGCATCCTCCACATTTCAAGGGAGTATCACTGTGGGTAAGGCATCTTCCTTCCTTACAATTCTTGCACCTAAGGGTATTTTTAGAGTTTGGGGTTTATTTTTCTTTGCTGTTACAATCCTGTTATCACAGACAGTTAAGTAATTGCTTACAACAGGGGAAAATGTCCAGAATTCTTTTTAAACTTGTGTCCATTTTCGGACCAGTGCATAGTCCTTCACAGAATACAGCCCCTAGTGCAAGGACCTACTGAAAGTATGATTCTCCACGACTGAATTGATTGTTTATAGCAGCAGGACTGTTTTGATGGATCAGGGCCTGCCCCTGCCATTCCTGGGCTGTGACTGTACTGGGGTAGATGCAGCAAAACACAGCCTGTGGTGGATCTGAGCCAGTAGCCAAATTCGTGTCACCTTCAGTATCCTAAGACCTGAAGCTGGCTCTGGGAATCAAGTATCCAGAACTCTACTGATGCATCTGGGGCATACTGTCCGCATTTCTCACATTCCTTACTGCCATCCTGGGTGCTGGCAGACACTAATGCTGGCACCTTTTACCTCTCTTTCCACTATTGCCACACCTAGAGACTCTCTTCCCTCCCTACCAAAACACTTCAGCTTATGCGCACTAACATCAGTGATTTGGTGATTGTGTGTATAAAATAGCATTTTGTTTTCCATAATGGTTCAAGTTGTTGGAGAAGAGAAACATCGGCTTCCCTAGAGAGCTTAATCTTCATGACTACAATGTGGTGGCAGGGAGAAAGAAAATTGTTTCTCTACATTATCTGAGAGTATTGCATTCTAGCACATTCTTAACATTATCCCCTATAGGAAAACTCTGAAGCCACGATGGCTGAGAAGGGTTTATGAGTATGCAAACCGTTACTGCTCCTCTGTGACTCATCTTTATTGTCTTCATCTTTATACATCAATACTTTTGTTTTATTTTCTTTAATGAAAAGAGGGTTTAGCAAGAGCCAAATGATTGCTTGGTACAATAAATCCTCTGTTCTTCTTGTTTTCAAGATAGTCAGCAAATTCACATCTGATGTTAACCATATGTAACTGGGCTGATGCCAGGCCTGGCCTCTGAAGCTGCAAGGCATTTTGGGACTCATTGTCCATCAGGCAGCACTGCTTCCAGACTGGCTCAGTAACCTCCAGGAAAGCTGCTGCTTTTTTAAGGATCTCAGTATGTATTTATATGAGCAAGGGAAAGGGGGCATAGGAAGAGTAAAGCAAATGAAAGGAGAAAGGGAAACATGGAAGAAATGTTCACAAAAAAGCATAAAGAGCTCGGAGTATGAAGACTGCAAAAGACTGTGGTAGGGAAAAAAGAAAACAAAAATTAGAAAAACAAGAAAAACAGACATCGTTAAAATAGAAGAAATGGATTCTATGGGGGAAAGAACAAGTACACTTTAACTTTCACATGAATGCAAATTTAATTTTTGTATTTCAGCCATTAATAATGCTCCAACTTCCATGCAAATTTAATCTCTGAAATCTGTGTTAAATGTGTCATTTATTATCGTTTGGTACTGTGGCATGTTCAAAACAGGGTCTTATCATGCTAAATATTGAACAAGCCTATGTGATACTCCACACAATCTTCAAACGTCATTTTCTGTTTATGTATTAGAGAGAGCGCTTGTGGCAACTCTCTAAGGTTGCTTGTCAGTGGCAAATCTTGGGGTGATAGTTTCCAGGCTGAACAGAGCTATAAAACCTCATATCACTGTTTCACCCCAGCTGAGTATGAAGTTTGAGGACAAATTTAATTCTAATGACCTTTTCCGTCTGAAAATGAAGACTGCATGGGCAGAGCTAACTCTGGCACTAAATGGTGAGATCTCTTCAGTACAATATTTATGTTAACCAATTTTTGTGATGGAATCTCTTACAAAAGTTTCAGTAGTAATAAAAGACACTATAAAATAAGGTTGCCATTTTACAAGATTCTCTATGAAATAAAATCAGATGGCTTTTGCCATGATGTCTGTACTCACTAGAAAGATAAGAAAGTGGAATCATCTGTCAAATATAAAAATACATTGTCATTAAATTGGTAAATGTTCTGATAGGACTTGAATAGACTGATACATGCAGGTAAAGTTTTTCATTTTCTTTTCTACATGTATATTTGTCTGTGGGTCCTGAAGACAGCAACCACAATTGTGCCTCCTTCTTTTGTTGTTGTTGTTTGTTCGTTTGTTTGTTTGTTTGTTTTGTTAGGTTCTCTGGGGAGTCACTAACAACCATCAGGGAACAATACACAGTGGCTAGGATAGACATCTGCTCTAAAGCATCATTCAGAAGAACTTGTTTCTTTTTACTGATGACAGAAGAAATTGTGGAGGATTAGTTTCAGAAGACAAAACTTAAACATTGTGAATACCTGCCTCAATCCCATCTTTCAATCTAAATGTTATATTGTCTTTGATTATACTTTTTTTTTTTTTTATGTGTGAATTCAAGTCTTTTCAATTTAAAAAATATTTTTCTCTTTTCTCTTCTAGAGAACTGTAGGCAACATAGCTTTGCAAGGTGGTAAAAATGGAGTTCCAAAATTAACCTCCAACTTCTGTAGCTACTAAATCACTTTATTCATAATTTGTATTGTTGTTCTGCTTGAGATATTACATTTCTTGCACATCCCTACCACAAACCATGATCACCTTTTATTTTTCCCAGGACTTGCCAGTATCTCAATCCGCATTACTCTGGGATATTACAATTTATACATGCTAGCAAACAGTCTGCAGAGCATATTGTAGGATTTTTCCAGTCAGAGGATGTTTTCTCTTCCACTGAAATCACTGATGTTGGGGTGAAGTTGTTCAGGACAAGAACACAGAGGATTGTACCAACTGCAGTGTCTTCAAAGTAACTTTGCTAGAAAACCATATTTTTCCTGCTATTTGACATACTTGCAGCATTCTTGTTAAATGCATTTAGCAAATTCTTGCAAAATTTCAGACTCTGTTTCAACAAAATATGGCTGTTCTATATAGAGAAGAAGCTAGGAGCAGACGCAAATAAGGAGGTCAAATCAGAACCTATATTTGAGGTGTTTTTAGAGAGAAATTGTAGTCTATTGTAAAATGGACAAATATCTCAGTAACTTTGTATAAGCCAACAATCACTTATTGCACAAGTTGAAGTAGTTTTTCTGCACAATTGCCCAGCAGAGCTAACACAGCTGAATCTACAGTCCTTAGAGACACAGGAGGAAATAAAACCCCTATCTATTAAAAAGATACGGCAGTTGATGGAAGATGCAAAGGGATGTTAAATGAAGGTCTATGCCACTCCGGGCACATTTTAAGAGATATATTTTTTAATCCACTTAAATTACAAGAGCAAAACTTTCCTAATGCAGTAGTGAAGGACTCTGGTGGAGAGCAAAGTGCAGAATGCAGTTTAAACATTTGTTACTGTAAAGATTTTCTTTCTTGAGTGAATGTTTAAAAAAAAAAAAAAATTAAGTCAGTGGAATTGTGCCTGACAAGAGGAGAGGAAAACCCATCAATAAACCTCCACAGAAGATTTTCAAGGCTCTACAACAAAGGCTGCTGCAACTGCCTCAAGAACTATGGAAACAATCAAGTTGGTGAAGCAGTGAGTCTTGCTGCAATGCAAAGATCGCTGGGGGAAGTAGAATCTGTTACATGACAACTTCTGTGTGTTCTTGCTGCTGGCTTTACCCTAGTGGGTAGACAGTTTCTTGCTATTGGCTGTAATGTGGGACAAGTTCAATGTGGCTTTAGGGTAAAAAGGAGTGGCTGGCTTGGTTTCCCAGGCATCTTTTATGTAGTCTAGGGGGAAGTCAACATGCCTTATATATGTTGTCTGCAAGACTGTTGCTGAAGGCTTTCTCTGTTAACTGAAAGTCTCAAAGTGCCCTATTAAGACAACTATAGCATTGCTCTGCACGGTAAACGTAGCTGGAACTGAGATCTCACCCTTGATTCTTATGTATGTAGAATGCTTTCTGCACCAGAAGGTTCTGTTTCCAGAATAGAGCCTGCACATGCTGCATCATGGGAAAAGTGGCAGGGCATGATTGTAATTACAGCTTCTGATCAAATTATTTACACAGTTCAAGTGAATTAACGAATAATGTCCAAAATCAATATTGTGACACTTCTTACAGCTGCAAACACAGTAAAAATATTTATTAACTCTTCAGTGCTTCTTCTAACTTGGAAGAAAAGAGTTTTTTACATCCAAAATCGTTGAATTATCCACTATAGGTGATCTCTACCGTTACATTCCTGGATCAGGATTAGAGGTAACTGTAGCACTATCCGGTGATAAAAAACAGTTGACAAAAGTGTTTCAATTCTAGTCAAGAATGATAAACAGGTTGGAGGTGAAACGCTGCAGCTAAGTGATAGGGATTGCTATCAGGGTTAAATAGAAAGTCTGTTTTGCTGAATCAAGAAAGATTAGCCATGTTTTGAACATGGGATTATGAAGTAATTAAATGAAGACACATTTCTGACACAAATACTGCAAGTGAGAATGTAATTACTTCATATACAATGCTTCTGTAATTTATCATTAGGGCCTTTGTACATTATACATATTTGTATATATAATATGTATATACATATTTGTACATAAGTACATTAACCTGCTTAATAGTAGCTGAAGTCAACTGTACTGAAGTCACTGAAGGACTCAATTGGGCCTGCAGTACTAACAAGTTTGTGGGGTTTTTTTGGTTTTTTTTTTTTTTTTTTTTTTTTACAGGAGTGAACTAACAGCTGCTGTAAATATATAAAAGGTAGAACTCCTACAGGTTGTGTGGAAACAGTGCTCCACTGCTCTATACTGAGTGGATTTCTTCATGGGTTGAAGAAATGGTCAGTGGAGGATTAAGCTGATCTGACCTCCAGTGGGATCAAGAAAGTAGTAATGAGTGTATCTACGTAAAGCTGGTAAGAACTGATATAGTCCCTTGCACATAAAAATTCTCAAATGTTTAGCAGATAAGGTGTTTTGGTTTGAGTTGTGTTGAGATTTTTTTTTTTTTTTTTTTGGCAGAGCTCGTATACAACTATATCTGGGATGAACTGTATGAGTCAAATGGAACTGTATCTAGCTGATGTATCTGAGTGGCAATAGATTGCTGTAAAGCTCACTGGGGAAATCTCTTAACCATAAGATTTAAGATAGCACAAGATCTTTAATGTCTGTGCAGAGAAGACAAATTCTCTGTTGTTAAAAGCTTTACAGTAAAGAACTATGCTGAAAAAAACTTCACAGTACTGTCAAGTAAGAAAGGAAAAGGCTCGTATTCACCCTGCCGGGAGGAAGTTATATAAACCTTGTTTGTCACTGAAACAGTCAGTTTTATAGGAATGTCTACGCACAACAGGAAGATATTAGAAAGTAACCCCAGATCACCTTCAGAAAAATGGCATAATCCAATATAGAAGGGAAGGTGGAGCCAGGGTGGCTAGGTATGGATTTACATCCAAAGCCTGCAGCATTTGGTTTGGACTTCTTCTATTTCTGGTTTTTATTGGGTCATGTTTTGACCTCCTGCAGGCATGTAGCTTTCATTAGATTGTATGTGCATAAAGGGGAGAATGCAATATGGGGTACTTATGTGAGTGTATGCTTGTTCTCTGCTATTAAAATTAATAAACCTTCATTGTTTTTTTTCAGTCCCAGAGGCTTTTATTGTGGCTATGTGGCATTTAGGAACTGTATTTAAAATCAGATCTAGGAACAGAGCTGCGTGTTGGATTCAGTGCACAGATACAGCAGCAAAAGCTTGAGAAACTTGATGCTCTCCTGTGTTATTTAAAAACAAACAAACAAACAAACACCAACAACAAACAACCCTAACTGAACTGTTTGAAAAAGGTGAAATTAACCCTATGTTTAACTTCCTGAGAATGAAAAGGCAATATTTACAAGATGATAACTGCCCTACTTCCCACCCCTTGAAATGCTCAGAAGCCCGAGCCAAGGAGTGCCTTCCTCACAGGCTTTGGGGATGGATACGGCAGCAGCCGATGGCCTGGGCAGCACAAGGTCCCCCTTCTCTGCCTGGTGTAGGAGCAGAAACCTCTTCGTGGTGTAAGGTGACAGGGAGAGGAAGCTCTTTGTCAAAACAAATTAAGAGTTCTGGGATCACTTTCATGCCTGTGAAATGTCATTACTTGTGGACATTATGAAACCTTTGACTCAAGGTAGTCATAAGCTATCCAAGGTTTTTTACAGCTGGTGTTTGCTGGGTGTTTGTTTGTAAAGTCAGTTTTATGGCACTGACGCTCTCAGCAGTGGTGGAGATTTCTTTGTCAGCCTCTCCAACGGGGCTACCCCAAGTCTTCCTCAAACACAGCCCCCAGCTGCCCACCACACCCGCACCCCGCTGCCTCCTCACGATCCCACCCAGCCCCTCAATGGGTCAACCCAATTCTCAGGCCACGGCAACAATCCCTCAGTCCCTTCACAAGGTCCGGTCCCCATCTCCTCAGAGGAAGCAGCCCCGCTTCCCTGCCGACATGCTTGGCAAGTGGCTTGCTGGGAGCGTGTGAGGGAATTTTGCTTCCCTTTCCTAGAGGTGGGTGGGCCCGGGGCCACGAGGCCGTTACAGGGACCGTTATAGCGACCGTTGTAACGACCGTTATAGCGACCGTTGCGCACGCGGGAGGCGCCTCAGCACGCCCCACCCCGGCGGCCGCACCGCCGCCGCTCGGCCCGCAGATGGNGCCCGGCCTCGGCTGCAGGCGCACGGACCCCGCAACCGCACGCACACACCCGCGCACGCCCGCAGCCGCTGACGGAGCCTAGCGGGGGCTCGCCGGCTCTCCTCCGACCCGTCGGCTCTCCTCCGACCCGAGCAGCGGCAGCCGCACGAGGGAAGAGGAGGCGGCGGTGCTCGGATCTCCAGCCGGCGGCACTGCGCGGAGGTAGGGGCTCTCTCTCCGCCTTGGCATCCACAAACTTCGTGGATGCTCCCGCGGGAGGCTTTGCTGGGGTTTCGTAGCGCGTTCTTTTCCCTTGGCTGGTGCCCGTGCCCGGCCCCAGGTGACCGGTTGTATTTGTATGATCGCTGTTGTTCCCCGCCCCTCGGGGCTGGGCGGGTAGGGTGGGTCTCCGCGGACCCGGCAGCTCCGCAGCCAGAAGTTGCCGAGGGGCGTGAGGGGAGCAAAGCCCGGACTTGGGTCCCCTCAAACTTCCCCGTTCGGGGAAGCAGACCCCCGCACTGCACCGCTCCTCTCCTCTCCTTGCAGATGTCGGGGGTGCTGGTAATCGCTGCCTGGTGCTTCCTGCAAGTGGAGAGCCGGCATCCTGAAATCATCACGAGTAGCAGCAATCACGGCAATTTCCTGGACAACGACAAATGGCTGAGCACCGTTTCGCAGTATGATAAAGACAAGTACTGGAACAAATTCAGGGATGTAAGTACTCCTCCTTTTACTTCATACTGAGTTTCATTTGGCCATGGTGTATCTTCAGTGTGCGGCTGCTGGCTTTTGGAAGACGCGAGTGGAAGAGAGATGTAGCTTGGGTTGCTGCTTGTGTTAAGGATGCTGTTTGGAAGCTGGACAAACAGTCCTGCCATTCCTGATTATCCCATTGATTGGGATCCTTTGGGCTCAGTATTAGTCTTACTGAAAGCATAATGCTCCTCAGCTTTCGTGTGGGGTGGAACTTTGAGAGAAGTTCCAGTGCGTGCTGTTTAAGAGGCCAGTTAACTGTAAATGGTGAAACAATGTGTGTGTAAGAAGGGAATATTTAGCAGTTTGAGCCTCAAGGTAGTAAACGCTGAAGCATTTTTTTGCCTGCAGATTTATCAGAAAACATTTTATTTTCAATTCTGGTCATGGAGTTTTGATACTGGTGTTGGTTTGGAGGAAGCAATGCTTGACTCGGTTTTTAAGCCTAGATAATGGGGGTAACCTCATGGTAAGTTATTACATGTATCTGTACAAAACAAGTCACTTTCTTAAGATTGAGCTTTGAATCTAGTCTGGATACAATTGGACATAACAAGTCAATGTATAGAGAGAGGAAAATGCAACACTTGCAGTAAATGTAACATTTCTGGATCTCCTTTTGCTTTTGTTCTCTATATCTTGGGGGGAAAAAAAAAATAAAAATAAAAAAATTCTGGGAGAGCACACAGAAAGGCCTGCTTCAGTGTTCCTAGGGCTGGATGAGGGAAACATGCTGTTAATGACGATCTGGAGCACACTGAGGTTAAATACTCTTGGTTGAATTGGTGTACTGTGGCTGCAGCATGGCTGTAGGAAAGGAAGAGAACGTAGCTGGCTAGCAGTTCTGCTGGTACTGTTCTGTAAGTTTGTTGTGTGTGTTGCTTGTTTATTTATGTATTTATTCTCATTTAGGAAGTTCAGGTGCTTTATAATAGATCGAAGTTAAACTTTTTGATATTATGCATTTTTTCTCTGTGGTCTCAACATTGCATTTTACTTTGAAAAGAGGAAGCGTAAGTTCGTATGTTAAATGTGACCTGACTCTGCTTAGCTTATTCTCTCTATATTTATCTGTAGTTCTGGGTCTTAAAAATCTTACTGTACTCTGAATTTCAATCTAATGGAGTATGAATTTACCAGTAGTATCAACAGTTACATCAGAATGTATATTTGTATGCAGTCACTGTGATGCCATTCACGTATTGGGACTATTGAGGTTCTCATATAACAGATTCCTGGAAAAGCCAGGAGAGGAGAGGATTTTTACCAGGCTCCAAGAGAATCTTTGTGATTTTCTGGATTATTCTCTTGGAAACACAGGCTAAGGATTTACCTTGCTAATTCCTATATCCAACTTCACATGACAATTCAGCACCATCTGAAAATTGCAGATTGAATGAATGACTTAAAATTCAAATGAACTATTTTTAATTAGGGACAGAATTACAGCAGGAGACTCTTTATATCTTTCAATAATCTCCTTCCAAATTGAGGCTTTGTATTAAATTGTACTCATTGAGCTTGAAGTTCTTGTTTCATTTTATGCTTTAAATAAATAAATAAATAATCCGGAGTCCTTGCAACTTTTCTTCTGATCCTCTTGCACCAGTCTCACAAAGTACAACTGTCAGAGACATGATTCTTCTTCCTAGGGAAGGTATTCATTAATATTAACTCTTTCATGTTCTAAGGCTTCACAACTGAAAATTTTTTTAGCATTTCTGAAAATGATAACAAAATCTGTAAAGGCTCAAGCTTCTCTCCCATAGGAAGAACAATTTTATGGAAAAAACTCTTAACCAGTCCTCTGCCAAGCTAAAGTAAATAATATAACATCAAGCAAAGTTTAGATATCTTTGTACTCAGCTGTTTTAATGTTTCTATTTAGTTACTCCAAAACTAGTATGTTACAATTGTGTATGATTAGACATGAAACATTTTTAAATGGCAAACTAATAGAGTCTTCTAATCATCTACTAAGTCTTTTCAAAGAGAAAATACATGAGCTTGCATATGTAATTGAACTCTTAATAACATATTTTCAACAAAAGTGATTTTAGTGCATCATAATCTTCTGTGAGATATTCTGTGCACAGAGATGAGGACAAGCATAGATACAGTTTTCTGCCAGCATAGTAGATGTAGTAATGGCAACACATCTTGCATGAAGAGATGTAATTGAACGAAATATGATTCTTGCTTAATGGTTTTGTTGTCTTGGGATAGATTGTTAAAATGTTTGCCTGAAAGCTGCTTAGTGAGAAGACACGTGGCAGTATTAACTGCTACGGATGGAGTAGATCAGCGTTTTGTCTATAATTGTTGAATTGCAGAGAAACTATTTTCCCATCTTCCCTTCCTTCTCAAACTGTAACTATACATCGTTACTGGATGAAATTCTCAATGTGGGCTTAGCGCAAGGCTCTGGAGTCTCGAAGTGGTGTTTCAGTTAATATCTTCTTGGGTCTGACACAACAGCTGCTACAGGGCAGAGGGCCTAGGCCACGCCCTACCAATCAGCAGAAGCAGTTACAGTAACAATCATAGTCACCTTTAGTAGCTTTCCTAGTTTTGTTGTGCAAATTTATTTATATAACATAAGTATTTACTTAATTGTGACTGCATGCTCAGTAGGAGAAGCACTGCAGGTTGGAGCTGAGGTTTGATTGCTGTGGGTGTGGCCGCTCCACACTGTTTGTCGCATGTCGTGTGCATGTTTGTGCTTTATGCCCAATGTGCATGCAAATCTGTCCAACTTGTTTCTTTACATATACTAGATAATTTAATATTAGATTTTAAACTGTGATTCCTTCATCTTTTTCAGTTATTCCTTTCCAAATCAATTGCTTAGCCAACCTTACTGCACTATGGTCCAATATGGCCTGATTTGAGAAACCAATCTGTGTTTTTTTTCCTGTTTTTTTTTCCATATGCCTGGCATTTGTGTTGGGCAAAGCATGGTGGTTGCACACAATGACCCAGCAATCATTAATCCTCTACAAAAAGAGAGCAAAGAAGTATACCTTGTTTGAAGTCTGGATTTTATCCACATAATCAGGCTAAATTTTTAAGTCTGGCTGAATTTCATAATGTGAAATGATGGTCTGTCAATATTTTCAAAAGGCCTCACGGGATCTATTAAAATAATACTTTACAATACAATATTTTCCAATGTGGATGATGTGTTGAGAAGCACGTGGTCTTGAAAATCTTGTCTATGGTCCAGCTGTCCAGTATCAATAATGGTGTAACGTCTCACGTACTGATATGCTTCAAATACGGCCTGCCCTTGATATTCCTCTCTTCTAGCCCTTTTTCCTAGTCTGTCATGGGATTCCTATGTCATCATGGCACAATCTTACCTCTGTGTTAAATTCAATTTTAAAGCTGGGGATAATAGTGTTTCCTTCACAACTTTGTGTTGAAGCTGCGTAAAAGGACAATGCTCAGTAATTATCTGGAATATAAAAACTAAGTTAATATTATTACTAGAAAAAAAATCAAGCTGCAGTATGTTGGAAAGAACTGCAGATACTTCCCTTGGACAGTTTGGAGAAGCAGACATCAGGAACAGGAAAGGGAAATTAGACCTTTTGATATAATGATATCAAATGTTAAGGCCTCGATCTTTCGATCAAGTCTGTCAAGAGAGATTCTTTGGTGTAAGAGGAGCAGAAGTGCAAATTCACACCTGAATGTGAAGTGAATTCTTACGAGTCTTAAAAAGTATTTATTATGTGCATGGCCATACACGTTACTGTAACCGGTCACGCTGCAGCATCTCATTGTGTTCGTAGAGGCTTGGCACAAAATAAAACTCCTTGTAGTGTTAGGCCTGTCTTAATCAAGATTATATGAACACACTAATTGTGTTACTTCTGCTTGGACTTATGTCTATTACATTTTTAGTGCTTACATAAAAGAGGTAATAAGTTCAGCTAGCTATGTATTTAGACTGCAAAAAGGGAAAAGAAAAAAGTTAAATGAACTTAGAGGATATAATGAATTTCTGTGAAGTTAAAGGCTAAAAATATTGGCATGAACTGGATTCAGTGTACGGTTGTGTATGGAAGATTGCCAGACCATGTTCTGATCATTAACTATGTTGTTTCTCTGAATTTTGTTGCTTGCAGAGTTTCAGTTCAGGCTGTCTTGTTAATACCCCCATGCATTATATGCCTGGAGAAGTTTAGAGACAGTGCATGCCTAAGAAAGAAGACATGAAATCTGTGTATATACAACTTCTCAAACGTATTGTAGGTAAATATTTGCATATAACTATGAGCAGTATTGACAGCTAGACTATATATGTTAGGTTTCCCAGGCAGACACCAACCACCAGCCCCTGATATGATTCACTGAAGAGACAATTCTGTGTAATTCATGTGCATCACCTCTAGATGAGCCAATCAAGTTCATCCTCGCACCTATGTATTGTTAGGCAGTGAAGCAAACACAGGGCCAGGAACCAAGGGAACCATGTTGTTCCACATTGCCACTGATGGATCTGTGAACCTTGTGCTGCCCTCTTCATGCCTCTGCACCTGCTTTTTCTCTTGTTCCACTTATCTTCTGTCATTTGTTTAGCCCAAAATTAGGAGTGTGGTAGTGAAGTTTGATAGCAGAGTTGGAAAACATGGCCGATACGGAGAACGGTTGGAATACCAAGCAGGCAGAACTTGAAGACCTTGAGAACTCAAGTAATAGAAATGAAATGAAATTTAAAAGTACAAAGCAGAAGGTCATGGAACTGAGAGCTAAAATGAAATTATTCTGGGTCCTGGCACCTTAGCTTGAAATAGATGAGAGGGAAAACTTGTGTTCTTTTATTGATTTTTCTGAGTTATTCTAAGTAACAAAAGTAGTGCTATTCTGAAGAGAGTGAATGTATTGTAGAAATGCGTAAGATGAAAGATTGTTTTCGTTCTGATGAAGAAATAAAATTGTATGAAGCATGGGAGAGAATACTTCTGTTAGGAATATTGTGAGCAGTCATGATTACTGAAAGTCAAGAGAGAAAAATTTGTATGATGTTAGTGAGCCAAATGGCTTACAGCATCATAGGAGAAGAGAGTCTGTTTGAAAATTATACACTAGATGACTTTACCTGAATGAAATTAATTTTGCAAGACTAGATTTGCTTCAGAAAGTTTGAGAAATGGACAGCAAAATCTGCTTTGCATGAAGTTGAGATAAAGAAGTATAAAATTGCCAACAAAAATAATTTTTCTGCTAACTTTAAGAATAGGAGTATTGATCCACTTACAGTTGAGTTTTTAAAAGTTATATTAATGAGCAGTTCGATTTCAAAATGGAGTTTGTATGTTAACAAAAAAGAGAGTATGGTGTAGTTAATTGTAATAATAATTAAAAAAATCCACCCGGATTCAGGATTCTAGAGAACCTGGTGTTTTATTTTAATCTGTTTGTCAAGATTAAACCTCCTTGAAGATGGTTTTCTTGCTTCCTGTCCATGCAGTTTTTAGTCTGGTGGAACCAGATCTCAGATGCTCAGGTAACACAATTATCTTCAGATCCCCTGGGAATTCTGAGCTAACAGTCCATCTGTGTAGACTGGGTTCTTTCTTCCTGGCAGGCGTATGCCTTCAGTGTGATCTCACTACCACGGTCTTTCAACCTATTTTGAGATATCACCTACTACCCTAGATGATAAGGGGAAGCTGCTTCATTTGGGATTGCATTTTCCTGTTTCCTTGATGTCTTCAGGCCTACAGGGGAAATGAAGTACTATCCTACCCAAAATTTATTGCCAGACTATCACATTTTCTGCTTGCTTCACCTTAAATATAAAGACAGGTTTCTCTTGTGATTTCAGTGGTCAACATATTTATTCCTGCTGAAACTGTTCAGGCCATGCAAGTTATGTAGTGGTAAAGAGAGTCATCAAGGAGGGTTACAGTGCACTTGATGAGTATCTAATGGATGATTAATGAATGCTTCCTGTCAGTAAAAGGGCTGGGCTGTGTAACAGGACAGAGGCACCTCGGGCTTGCTTTCTAGGAGATTATCATTCCATGCCCGCCTTGAGATTCAATTGAAGGTGAAGGCTGTGTGTATGGATTCCAGTGGATTTGGACTGAAGTGCAAGAGTTGAGATGTGATTTATAAGTCCACTCAGGCACTAGCAAGGTTTCTCTTAGGGCAATCCTTACTCAACAGGGAGGCTGGGCTGGAATATAAATTGCAAAGTAGAGCTGAGATGTTCCTGCCAAAGCTGTGTGAAGTTTAAAAGAGTAGCAGAACATGTGTCCAGATCTGTCCAAATGTAATTCATAATCAGTTTCTTAAAACCAGAAGAGATATGCCTACTGATAATGCCCTTCTCAAACTTGACACTTTCCTTCAGGAAAGGGACAAAGGGAATAATAATGGCATTTATGTCTGAATAATTAACTTGGGAGGTACGGAAAGCTCACTTTTTGTGATGAGTTGGCATGTATCTGCCTTGCCTGGGAATGATCTCAGACTCTAAAGCTAAATAGGTCAGTAGAAAACTGTAGTGTTTGTTTCTATGTTTCAAGTTAGAACTTGAATAGTTTCCTTACAGAAATGTTCTATGACTGCAGTCATGAATAATATCCCTGCTACGGAATTCTGTAGATTTGAGGTATTCAAATGTTTTACAGATTTTTAGAGTAATGGTTCTTGGTTTCTACTGCTTTCTGTCAAATATTACATCTGGGGTATGAAAACTAATTTTCTTTTTTTGATATTATCTGTTTGT
>VXAV01012081.1:160221-174458 GCA_013399715.1 Alectura lathami
AGTTGTCAGAGTTTTACGCCAGTTGAATCAGCTGACATTGAATGCAGTGCAAGTGCCGGAGCTCAGTGGTAAGATTGTGAGAGACGATAGCTAGTTTCTCTCAAGTATTTTCTGCCAAAATGAGATAATTTCTCCACCACTGTGTGTTAGGGGGTGATGGGAAGAAACTTAATTTTGTTTGTATTTTGAACGAAAGTCGGTGAAAATTTTATGAAAATACATTTTAAGAAAATGCCCCACTTTTTTTTTCGGGCTCTATTTTACACATATAGTTTTATTCAAACATTTAAATTTAATGGCTCAATTAACAAAACACGTGTNACATCTAGTTTTATTCAAACATTTAAACTTAATGGCTTAATTAACAAAACACGTGATTTTTCTGGGTTTATTTTTTTTTCATTTTACTACTGAAAAGACACCAAATTGTCAATGTTGATGCTTAGAAATCAAAACTAGACATATTCAGACTAGTAATAATGGTCTTAAGCAGTGGGAGTTAACTAGCGGATATCCAGGTGCTTCTCGATCATATGAAATCCTTAAATTGGAACTGTAAAGGCTACAGTACTTGTATAGTTTCTGAGTATGACATTGAAAATCCTGAAATTTATTATTACATGTAGTTATCTTTCAGGTAAGCTTTACTAGCAGGGAAACTGTTACCTCACTCTTTTAAAAATGCAAGACATCAGTGGTGTAACAGAGTCTACCAACAATAAGGTAAACTTTAAAATAAAGTTACAGGCCTTAGTGTCTCTGCATAATGAGGCAGCCAGTCATTTTTTAAATGATTTTAAAAGGTCAATTTTTCCATTTTTGTTCATGAAATATGCTCCAGCTTTTCCAGTACGCATAGGCTCATAGAGTTCACAATGATGGGAGTCTGTTCTAATACTTCAGTCTGATTTCCTGCCTTACCCTTTGACAAGAGGAATTGAATTCTTCATCATCTTTTATGATATCATTATATACTTTTTTTATTGATGTTGCTAATTAATTGGGTATCTCAAGTCAGGAATGGAGTTTCTCCATGTCAGGTGAAAAAGAGACACTATTAGTAGTGTCTTTATTTTTTACACTATTAGTTTTTGTTTCTAGTGTGAAAATGGATCTTTTCCATTGAACGAGTAGTAGGATTTTAACTTTAACCCTATATATATATATTAATTGCAGCTCCTACAGCTGTTTGTTTCCCAAGATGATATTGCAGTTTTCAAAACATTTCCTTGCGGTTCAGGTTATGTTTGATTTTGGGTTTGAGCTGGTTAATAGCAAATTGTCTCTATTCTTTTAATGTGGGGTAGGCCAAATCTGATTAAAATGACTCTAATTTTCCATTGCTTGTCATTCAAATGTTACTTCCAATCATCACAGTGGCTGAACACTACTGCTAACTTGATTTGGAAAGAGGTTAGGACTATCTGACTTGCTTTTGTTTACTATGATTGTGGAAAGATAGTGCTAGTACTACTGTTCGTGTTTTATTTGTTTTTCCTTTCAGAAAAAACAGTTATTTCTTAATTTCCTTCATTACTTTTGACATTATAGAAAATACACAGTTTTGTGTAATTTAAAAGATTAATGATTTTTCTGTCTGCTGCTTATAATAAAATAAGGCAATAAAGTACAACTAGCTTCAGAACCTTCCACAGAATTGCACAAGCCTACAAATGTGTCTTTATTTCCCCGCAATGCTCCATCTTATTTAACTGCTTCTAGATTTGTAGCACATTGGTCATATTTCACTTTTCTGCTTCCAGTATTTTAATTAGGGCTGCAAGCCAGTTGTTCGCCTTAGTCTGGGACTAACCTGTATATCAGAGCATATTATTTCCATCTCAACTGTCTCTGTGTGTTTAAGAGAGAGAAGCAGCAGTGCAATCTGTTCACTGGCATTGAAAGTGAAATACTTGCTCACAGTCAGAGCAAAGGAAGGCAGCACCAGACTTCAGTGAAGCTTTGTTTTGTTAGAGCATTTGTATCTCTGTGTGAGAAAACAGTGAATTTATTGAGAATAACTCCGTATTTGATATGGAATTTAAAAACACAAAATAAAAACTGGATGTAACAATTGGGACATGAATATTTGGGTGTAGATTTTTTTCTTCTGTATACTAAAACAAAAGATGTGTCCCTAAGAAATGTTTTTGTGTCAGCTTGTGATGAACTCAAACACCTGTGTCTGATTTTCAGTTGGTAGAAACAGCCTGAACTTGCATGCTTTCCAGGTTTGGTCACCTTACCTGGCTGTCAGAATTTCAGCAAATCCTACAGGAGCCATTAGCTTCTGTTTGAACTCTGTGGTGCAATAAATATACTCACTGTTTTGTCTGTTCTGGTGTATTTATTTTAAACAAATTCTCATTTGATGCTTATGGTAGGATAGCCATCATCTGAAAATTATATCTGATGTTTGTTGATTAAGAGTGTGTGTTCCAGAGGAAGGAAAACCTGATGCTGTTACTTTGCGTGTGTGTGCATGCATTGGGAAATGTATGCTTTAATCATTACTGGATGCAATATCCAGGTTTGTGTTAGGATCCAGTCAAAAAACAAACAAACAAACAAACAAAAAAACAACTTTTTTTTTTCCTATTTTATTTTATTTTTTTTTTTAATTCAGTGCTGCTCTCAGGTAGCAGACAGCTAGCAATTTAAATGAGTTGTTTATGGATGGCTGCAGAAGCTGTCTTCATTCCCACCCTGTACATATCTGTCAGGCACTCTGCAGCATTTTACTGCAGCAGCAGGGGCACAGCTAATCAGAGCCATCCCGGTGGAGCACTGCCACGGGCAGGAGAGGGCTGGGCTGCGGGAGCAGGAATGCTGCCTGACGCTCAGGCAGGCAGAGACACATTACACGAATAACCTACCCCCAAGAAAACATGCATATTAAAACCCTAGGACGTTTTAATAATGAAACTAAATATATTCTGCTACTTTGGGGTTGTATTTTAAAGGCAAAAATTAGTTACGGCAAAAATTAAGTTCCTACTAAAAACTTGTATACTGTACCTAATGTAATCAGACTCTCCTTACATCACAGCCACGGAATGCATAACAATTCTCTGTTTTTTCTTCATTTTCAAACCACTTTGAAGTGTAGAATCAATCATCATGCCAGTCTGCTGTGGTAGGTGCATTGTTTGTTTGCTACAATGTTCTTCTTAGCCATTGGAAAAATGTTAAGAGCATGGTTAGTGCACAGAAGTGTAGATCATCACACTTCAAAAGGAAAAAAAAAAAAATCTTAAGTAGAATTGTGCATTATAACTGATGAGATGAAATGAATAATATTGATATTTGGGGGTTGGAACTAGATGATCTTTGAGGCGCCTTCCAACACAAGCCATTCTATGATTCTGTGATAGAAGACAGACAGTATGGAGTGTTTCTTGCTTTGGGAACATATTTGTGTTGTGTGTATGTCCAGCCTTGTTCCATCCCTCTTCCATCTCGGGATCTCATGCTTTTTCACTACTCATTCCAGAAAAGCAAAGCAAACTCTGTGACAACCAGGTGAATATATATAATGTCAACAAACCGAATGTTTTAGCTATCAGTCTTCTGAGCTGGAGGGATACATGTAGCACCTCACTGCTCAGAGGTGGCAGCTCTGTACTCCAAAGCCCCAAGCACATTTTGGCCTTACAAGAGAAGTATTGAGAACGAAGGATCCTCTCTGGGATCCAAAGAGCGTTGGGCTGTGCTGTGGTTTATCAGCATTGCAAGTCAATCATCTTAGCTGCTAAAGCTGGCATGGGTCATTTTTGTGGGAATAAGTTCCTGAATGACTGTTTCCCAAGTGCAAGCATTGTGAAAGGAAGAGACATTCTTAAATAATTGGAGGAGAGTTGGAGAAAGTGACTATCTGATGCAAGAAAACATTGTTCATCCAGGAAAGAGGAGAGTGGTCTCTTCGACAGAACAGATCAGGCAGGTGGAGAGAAGCAGAACACAGAACATTCCTTGAAACATCTCCTTTGTTAACAGTAATGTAACAGACGTGACATTCTTTGATTCTAAAGCATCAGCAAATAACAGACCAGTGTTTTTGCCAGTACTGTTGCTGCAAATGACCAATATATTTAGACAGGAATCTTTTACGCTTATGCTTAGGAGGAAGTGGTGTATAATTCTCAGATATATTTTTCTGTTATGCGTTTAAGAATAAACTAGGAATTAATTCTTCTCTCTGTATTCTTCTCTCATTTCTATCACTTTTACATCTGTAGAAATCTGCTAATTTTAGTTCTGGTACTCTAGATTTATATAGTTACAGCTAAGAATATAATCTGTCCCAGTGAGTGCAAAGTAAACAGAGCAATGGGTAATTAAAGGTTTCAAGGACATACGGGAGACAGAAACTCTACTGAGAATCCATCAAATGTGTCGGGACAGACAGTGAAAAATTATTGTATCTGGACAACAGCCTGAAGTCGAACAGAAAGCAGAATAGGAGTTGTTTTCCTAAAGTATGTTAAAGAAATGCCAGAGTAGGAGAAAGTAAGTGAGCAAACATTGGCAGTACCAATTGCAGAAAGCCAAAAAGCCAGGCTTAGGTCATAATAAGAGGAAATAATAAAATTGGGTATGTATCTGGAAAATTAAGATATAAGTACATTTTTTTACTTAAAAAAAAAAAAAAAAAGAATTCAGGTGGGTCAAAACCAGTGAAAAGAAACTTAACTAGTGAGAAGAGAGGATATTTTAGGTTGAATACAAAACCACAAAGAAAATCTGAGCCAAACACAGGTAATGAGAAATCCTTGAGGGATCTGCATACAAAACTGAAGTAATAGGCACAGAACAAAAGCAACCGCTAACAACCTTCCATAAACATTCATTCTGCTGCTGGAGCTGTCAGCAATCATAGCGAAATCTTTACAGGGTCTGTAAAATGTAGAACCACTGAACCTTTCAGAAAGAAGTAAGAGATATACAGATAATTGCGCAGTTCTCTCTGATGTGAGTACAAACCTTCAGGAGAAAAACGGTAAATTCAAGGAAGCACTCAGAAAATGCTGAAGGTCTTAAAAAACAGAATTATGAAAACTTATGGATAATGACTTTTAGCCTTTGGTGGGGATGTTATTTTGAGATTTTTATGTTTTTCTGAAACAGGAATTTTAGATCAACAGCGCAGAACCACATGCAATAAGCAAAGCAAGAGGCGATTCTGAATAGAGGGAAAAGGATGCACCTAGAAACATAATTGCACAAATGTGGTGGGCCAGGAATGCCCTCTCCAGGGTCACACCTTGTAGTGACAAAGGATCACAGAGAATGTTAAAAATGGTTATATGAGATACCAAAATACATTGACATTGTCTTTTTTTTTTTTTTTTTTTCCCAAAAAAAGAAAGTTTTATTTTTCNNNNAAATGAAAGGTTCTAATTTTTAACTATCTGTAGGGATAGGGAAGAGAAGAATGTACTGAGTGTAACAAAGCAGTACTGCGTCGTGCAGGGATGTTGGTGTGCTGTGTGTGCTTATTCGTCCGTCCGAGCAGATGTGAGACTCATCATTCCCTTCAAGTTCTTCCTGGCTGTTGTCATGGCTGATGATTTTTGAACAGATAGTTACAGATGTATAATGATGGTTTCCAACAAATCTCAGGATCTACCAGTCCTTCTCAGATTACTACAGATCTAATCTCTGAGGAGAGTCTGCTACAAGGAAAAGAATGATTAATAAATCTAGGTCAGATGTTTTCAGCCCACTGTTGGGAAGCAGTACAAACAATGCATTAGAACGTTATTTCCAATTTGCTAGCTGGTTGCCAGATTCTAATGTGAGAAAAAGTGCATGCAGCCCCAGACTAGTGCGAAGGACTCAGTTTCCTTTAAGCATCCAATGCAAAACTGTGGCAGTGTTAGTGCTTCTGGGTGGCTAACCATAATTTTCTGAAGACTAGACAACCTGAGATATTTAGAAAAGTCTTACAGAAAGCATATTTTCCCCGCCCTCAAGCTGGTATTAAAATTCTCTAGGGTATTTTCATTAGGCTGGATTTTTCACTCTTGATTTCAAGTTGCAATTTCCCTTGCAAACACTTCTCAAAATACTTCTGTGAAAATGGGTTTACCTCTGTTCCAATATTCTGCCAGCTCATATCTTTGAACTGACAAATAGCTTGACAGAGTTCCTGGAATCCACCAAAATACAATTTGAGAAGTCACAATGCCAAGCAAGGTAATAATCTAAATGAATATTACTGCAGCTAAGCATTCACATTCCCAACTTTAATTCAATCAGAACAAGGCAAGTCCCCTGGTGCTGGAGCTATTTTTTGTTCCACAGCAATGGTAAATATGGAATCATACAATACCCCAAGCTGGAAGTGACCTGTTCCTGGTCCCACACAGGACCACCTAAAAATCGAACCATATTTCTGAGAGTGAGATTCAAATGCTCCTTGAGCTCCAGCAGCTCGGGGCCGTGCCCACTGCCCTGGGGAACCTGTTCCTGGGGAGCACCCCCTGGTGCAGAACCTTTTCCTAATACCCAACCTGAACCTTAAGGCACGTGTTCATTAATTCAGTCACTGAAGACAGGAAGAAACAGATGTTTTTTAGTTCCAGAAGTTACAGCTGGGTGGGTTTGCTGCAGAACATCGCCCTCCAAACTTCTTGTGCATGGAACCAGGAAAGAGGTTAGTTTAAAATATGTATAGCGTTGAATAGAAAACAGAGGAATAAAAGATTTTTTAAGAAAAATAAAAGAAATCTTTAAGAGCAAAGGAGATTTATGTTGAGATTTACTTCCTGTAGTCTTAACAGACTGGTGAAATTCATAGCAATGTATACATGTCTGTGTATTGGATCGTGGGGTTTTCAATTAGAGCATGTAGCTTGAGATCCTCAGCACATTTAGTTAATTCTGTAGCTGTTCTTTAAGGTATATATTTCCTCTGATTTACATCTCTAAGGTTTGTAGATTAGTTGCACAGCATGTTTGAATTACTTTCTCAGTTGGCAGAATTAAATAAGTAGTTGTACTAGACCTCAGGTGTAAAATTATAGATGATAGAAATTCAAATGTTCTGTTGTGCCTTAAGAAGTCTTTAAGACCTTCAGTACTCTTCAGATGTTTCTAAATGCTATTTTTTCAGGTACTATCCTTCATCAAAATGCCTATTTGGTTTGGTTTTGACACATTTCATGATTTAATCCCTTTAAAGGTGAGCAACTGTAATGTCTAGAGACCAGGAACATACTTCTCCTTACAGCAGAACAGTTCAAAAACGCCTTTTTGAGATCTGGAAGCTAAATATTCTCTTGAGCCATGGCTGCTTGGTTAGAAGGTTCCTGAGATTGTAAAAATGTTTTGCCACACCTTACTTTCTCACGTCATTGTTCATTCCACACCATGCCACACTGTGTTGACCTTTTATCTCTGAAGCAGGGTCGCATGTGTTCTGGCAAGTTCAAGGCTGCATTACATCTCTGTACAGGAGACTCCTGCAGATGTGTTTCCTTGGTCCTAGAAGCATGATGGGTTAAAAAATGAAAGGTGGCTTAGTTTTCTTAATTTGGTCAGAATATCTTAACTTGACTATTGCTTTATCTTCATGTTCCAGAGCTATTGAAACTTAACACAATATATATTTCATATTTTTAACTTTTCCTTTCCTCAGCAGCTCTAAATATGCGTCAATTTTTGACTGTTTGTTCACACTGAATATTACTTCTAGAGAATGTGCTGGGTGAAAATTCCTTTGTAAACAGTTAAAAACTTTACATGATGAATTAAGAGCCAATGAAAGCATAAATATAATGGTTAAAGTTTCTGCAGTCAGACGACACAAGTGTGTCATATTTGAATCTTTCTGTTCACTCTTGCCTGTCATGATTTTGAAGCAAGATGGAAATACGATCTGAGTATAGCTGTCATAACGATGTTTGGAGTTTTGGGGTGAAAGTGGTATTGAGATGAACTCCATGGGCTTATCTGAAAGTGGTGGGTCATAACACATCATGAAATGAGATTATTAAAAGGTACCAAGATAGTTGCAGTGATCAAGTGCAGTAAAATCCTTACCCAACAGTGATGATATCGTCATTGGTTTGGACTCTTGCTAGCAAACAGAGGAGTGCAAATTAAAGTCTTAGACATCCATGTCATTGCAAATGCAAGTGGAACTCTAGTTTAACTTTTGGTGCTTAAAATGTTACACGTGGGTTGTAGTCTGCCTTTGGACAGTGTTCTGTGGACTTCTTGAGAAGAAAAAAATACTCATAGATTGGGCAGTCAGGTGCTGTCTTCTGCTAAAATAAAATGTAATCAATCCGTATGGAAATCTTTGTACTGTGAGCATAAACAGCCTTGAATTTAAATCCTACCGAAGCCATTACTGCAGTTTAGCTATCTTTTTCCAGAACAAGAATAGTTTGGGTTTTAGTGTTTATTTGAGTTACATCTTTCCAAATACCATTCCAATAAAATCTTTCTCACCAGTATACTATTGTTTCAAGCAGATGGTGATCAGCAATCATTTTTGAAAGGTAACATTTTGTCATTGCTACTTTTCAGCTGAGTCAATAAATTAGTTTCTTAGTATGCAGAATAAGTTGTCTCACTTCATTGGTGTAAAAAATTAATGAGGTACAGGCAGTAAAATGTTACATTGTTGCACCTTCTATGATTTTTAAGGGCAGAGACAACACAAATGCATCAGTAACAAAACAGACCCATGAGGGACTTTCATTGAATTAACCAGCTTCAACCGTTGTGGAAAACTTCATCACATGACAACTTTTATAAATGGTTCAAGATATTTAAAATAACACACCGTATGTTCAAGTTGTTGGTGAAACATGAGTAAGTGAGGTGCACTTTCTTGGGTGAGGACAGGACTTCTGTTTCCCGCAGCTGCTACAAGTGTTTAGATGTTTTGTTTCCTTTGAGCTTGCTGGGAAATTTGCATAATTATTTTTTGATGTTTATTTATTTATTTATTTAATGTATGAAATCCCAGAGACAATTAATGAAATAATATCATGAAATGGAATGGAAGCCACACATTTGTAATGGCTCACAGGATTTCCGGCCTGGAAACATCCACAAATGTCTCACACAGTCACTAACTGGTTATTTCATGAACTAGCTGACCATGACTGATTTCTCCTGATCCAGATCTAAGAAATTTCAAATACTGAATAAAACCAGGGCTGCAGATTTGTCCTTTTCACCAGCAGCATGAATAGTTTGATTTCACCTTTTGTAAAGAGCTCCAAAAGTACTTGGAGCTAGATTTTGCTTGTGGCTACAAATGAAATGAAAACAAATGCATATGTGCTCCCAGGGACAGTTCATTGCCCATAATTCAGTATAATTTGTACATTCTCGTGCCAATCATTAGTTATGCATCTAAAGAAGCAATTTTAAAGACTGAGGACATAATAACTGGTTTAACTGTCTCTTTGGACTTCAGAAAATTGTATCACTGAAAATCAAAGTTCGATGAGTTGTTTTTATTCAACTGCTGTTTGTTCCCTTGCATGTTTAAACCACTGGGATTTGTACATCTGTGTGGAATATAATTACAATTTTATTCATAACTTTTATAACTTTGATTTCAGGAGAATTATCATTTTATCTCATACTGAGATTATTCCTATAATAGGACATTTAAATTAAAAAAAAAAAATTCACATGACTCAACAGATTTCTGAAGACCTTGTAAAATAAAACAAGGAATAAATCTATTCAATCATAATGCAAATTGTTATTCACTATAAAGCAGTGCATACCACTGTGAAGGATGTGGTCGTGTTAGGATTGCTTTATGTGAATGTTATTATCAAGATACTAACCCCAAATGTTCTGCTAAAAAAGGCACAGTGGATCTGTCACAAACAGCTTCTGCAAATGCACTCTCAAAGCAGCAAGGATACTGAAAGTGAAGTAACATTGCCAATGGCTTTATAACCTTCAAGCTTAATGTGCTTGGTTTGCAAGCTGCCCGAAAACAATGGCTTTCTAAGTATGTAATTTGAGTCTTTGACTGAAAATTCAGAAGCAGAAAGAGTTTAGTAGCTTTCCTTTTGATGTGTGTTTTAAATATTACACCTATTGAGAGTATGATTTATTAACCATATCTTTATGTGGAAAACCTGTAGGGGGTTGTTATTAACCAAGATAAAGGCACAGTTCTTTGATGAGTGGGAAACAAACAAACAAGGTGGTGAGAAGATAACACTGGGCCGGGTTTTTGACTTGAATAAATCAGTGATCTGTTGACTTCAGTTCACACGGTGGGCATTCGTAGTTTTTCTGAATATTTGTCGGAACCTTGTGAGGATCACTTGATTGAGTGACTCAGCCTGCCTACCCCAATGCTGGTTCATGCACTGTGGCAGTTCACAGATGAGAAATCAGGCTGCTTGAAGGAGTTTCACCTGGAAGGAGGAGAAACATGTTTCTGCAGTCTCTGGGTCTGTTCAGCTAGGTGCTGCTTTCAGTGGAAGTGGGAGCTAATGACTCCAGAGATTTCTCTGTCTGTGCTCTGTGCTGCAGCAGCTGCACAATCTAAGTGGTTCTTCACAGGTTGAACTGTGAGAGCCTGTGCAAAACTCATACTGAAGAGGACTTGTGTATTTTCTAAGTAAAAACCCTCTTGATCTTGACTGTGTTCTCTGTCCTCTGATAGATGTGACTCCACCAAAGTATGCTCCATGGCAGATTTGTGTTTTCTAACTGGGTTACAAAATTCCAAGGCAGATGATATAAGTGCCAAGCAGCGTTTTAACAGGGCAACCTCCCAAGTTTACAGGGCAACCTGCCAAGTTTATTTTAGTGACGTATGTTCCCTCACCTCCCATGAGGGCATTCAGCTTTTCTACCCTGTTCCACTGGGCTGGGCTCTGTTGGTGGGATCTCCCTGGTGATGAGCCCAGTTGCTCCAGGTTGGACCTCCTGCTGCCTTGGCACTCCGTGGAGTTTCAGTCCTCCTTCTCCCAGAATTCTGGTGCTGGCCTTTTCCTTCTGCTTGCCTGCTGTGTACCACCTACACCCTCCCTCCCAGATAGTCCTGTTGTTTTTAAATGTAGGTTACTTTCTAGCAGTGGGAACCCTGACTGGCATTCAGACTAAATCAAGCTGTTTGCTGTAAGAGAAGTTGGGAAGTTACTGATAAGTAGAGATTTGCGTGAACATGCTGTAGGCATTGGGGTACAATCAGAGAGCAACTAAAGAAATGAGAAACTCTCCAGTATGTGGGATCAAATGCTGGAGAGAATAGGGCCTTACTAATTTATGTAGGGGTCAGAAACTATTGAGCTTCTCTGCAGATTACCACAGGATCCGATTGCCGGAGGAAATTATTTCAGTTGAGACAGTAAATCATCACTACACAACTACTTACCCTCGGGTCGTGTTAGAAGTATTCCACTGCCTGTACTCCCTGCAGACTTAATTCCTCCCTCCCTTTGCTGCCTCTGCAAATAGCCACTAAGGTCAGTGAAGGGGAACTTGGAGCTGGAGAAAAATGCATTGAACAGGACTCTGCAATGCCTCTAAGATGGTTCTGTGTGGCCGACGCACTGTGGCTAGGGGTTATCTATTGTTAATTTGCAACATAAGGGGCAAACTGATGTTCTGTTTTTTGGTCTGGCCTTGGAGTTGTATCTGTGGGAGTACAGCACACCCAACAGAGTTCAGTGAGTCCGTACCTTGTGAGACTCCTGAGTCTTGCTTTTCTGAGTAAGAGCTTTACAGCTTACAGAATAAGCTGGTATAGCTGTGGGACATACTAAGGTGTGAAAAGCTTGGTGGAAGTAAAGTTGATGAGAATTATTTAACTTTAGACAGAGAGAAGAGGCTTTTTAGCACATCCTAACAAGTGGAAGAGCTCAGGTAGAAATAATAATGTATTTCTAAAGTTAGTCTTTTAAGAGTACTAGCAAAGAGTAATCAAGCCAAGGCCATTTTTTTTTTTTCAGATTTAGGTATTTCAGCTCAAGCTAGAGCAGACAGTTGTGTGATTGTTCCAGCCACCCAAATATATCAGCTGTGTGTGCTGGCACAGTGCTGTGCTAAAGCAGCGATATAGCTTCTGGCTCACAGCTGGCTCTCATTCATCCTGCTTGAAGCACAAGCAGAGTAGATGAGCATCTGTTTGCCCTCGTCATTGTAGACATACCCTTTGGCTTCATTCTTACGGATAAACAAAAAGTGTTTTTGTTTAAAAAAATAAATAAATTGAATTCTTACTGTATTTGTCCTTAAAAAAACAAGGGGTGGGGGGGAAAGAAAGAAAAAACAGTACAGTGGCTGGAAGATTTATGCATAAAAGGCCACACGGTTGAGTTATAAAGAAAGAGAATTATTATTCAGGCTGATATGGGCTTAATGGTAACTTATTTTTCAATTATTTTCTATGTCTTTTTTTTTTTTTTTTAATTTAATTTCTGAAATTTTTGCCTACAAGAACTTCTAAAAACATCTTGAACATCTAAAACCACAGGAGTGGTAAATCTTGTTTCCTGATATAGCACACCAACATAAATAAATACCTTTTTACTTTAAGAAAACAAGAAAAATGTAATGTTCTGGGCCATACTAAGCAGAAGGAATTCTTCTGCACATTAGTGGTAGCTTAACAAAAAGCACATGTTCTGAGAATGGAAGAATTTACAGTTAAAATTACAAGATTTTAATACGTAGTCAAGGACTTTTCTACACTATATATATCTTCTACACTATATATATCTACACTATACTATATCTAAGTATTTCTTTGGATATGTAATTACATATTTCATATTGTTATTAATAAATCAGTATTAATGTATTTAGCATGATGTATGAGTCCAATGTGAACCCCTTAAGCCAGCCTTGCTTTCTTACCTGAGGCTAAAGCATTTCATTATACTTTTCTTAATGATTAGCTAGAGTACTCCAGCCATGTTCTGACATCCTCAGACCTTTCATGACATGTGGTACTACTTTAGCATGGAATGATTTCTTTCAGTTTCACCAGAGTAAACCTTGGCACTTCTGGCCTTTCTGGGAGATTTATCACTAAGCTTTTCAAGGATTTCCTCTACCAAGTCAAAATCAAATACCCACAATACAAGCTACTACTAATTCGCTAAGCAAAAGCATCTTGATTGGATGCATTTTCCCAGGAGAGAGACAAAAATAGAGCACAGAGGTGGTTAGAGTTGTCTTAATGCACTTAGGATCTTGGAGTTAGCTGTTGACACTAATGCAGACTGGGAACTAGATGCCGTTGGGAAAGCTTTATTCACTGATGTACTGGGTGGGTCAAATATATTCTCTTCCTCTTAAATAACTAAAAAAATAATGTGTAATGTGCCGACATAAACTATTTGCTTAAAAAAAGGCAATAGGCCTTGGGGAACACGTTCATGATACAGGCTAGATTGACTTTAGCAAGCAGCATCTGGTGCTTTCACACTGCTCAATGTTGGAATGATCTTCCGTACTGCAAGGTAGAGGCAGAAAATGCAGCTGTATCTTTCTGGAGCTAATTTTAACCAAGAAATGAGCTGGTAATTACCACTTTTCCCAGCTGGTCTTCATGAGGTTAAAAGGTTTAATCACAGATTGAGGATGGAAGAGGAAAATACTAAACAGGCTGCAAACCAGTGTTGATAAATGTCACTCCTGGAGATGCTTAAGTCTTGTTGACTGGGAGGAGCAGGGTTTGAAGATGTTTGAAATTTACCTCCAGAAGGTTGTTTGACAGTCCTTAGGGTTATGCCCTTTTAAGTTTCTCAGGCAGGATCTGTGGTGGTGGTTTCATGGTGGCCGTGCATGCTGCTGGCTTCTTCAGGTCAGCATCATCTTCCCATGCCCTGGGCCAGGAAACTGAACTGAGCTCGCTCTGAAAGATGCAAAGCGAGGGGGGGTTCTGTGAAGTGTTTTCAGTTGGCATCTCATTTCTGCTTGATTTGTACATATAAGTTCAATTAATGGAGTAAAATATAAATATTTATGCACCCATTTAGCTGATGTTGGCTTCTATTTATAAACAAGAGCATGTTGCAAGAGCTTCTTTTAGTCAGCTGAATAAAGTAAGTGTAGAGTGTCTCTGTTAAATTAACCATGCCTCATTAACTCTTCCAAGACTTCAAGTAATAGGTAATGTCTGAACAAAAAAGTGATAGTGGAGTAAGTTGGGTGGGAGTAATACTGAAAATACTTAATTTTTAGGAGAACCAGAAGCTATAGTTTACTTTTTTTTTTTTTTTTGGTTGGGGGGG
>VXAV01012081.1:174499-187972 GCA_013399715.1 Alectura lathami
GGAGTAAACACTCTTTATGTTTTTACATTAATTTCAGATGTTTTTTCTTGTTGTGTTGTTTAAAAAAAACCTTGTTATTGTGGTGAAAAAGAGGCTAATAGCAGAGAATAGCAGCCATATTAATGTACTGGTGGTAAGGTGAATTTCTATTTGTCAGTTTTTCTGAGATGACTAATTGTGACTAACCGGACGTTGTGTCACACAGGTCTGTTGCAAGGTTTGATTTTGCAAATCAAAGCCCAATATGTGAGGTTTTTGATAGTTCTCCCTGTGACTTGTTTTTTTCAGACCATTTTTACATTAAATCTAGATAGATGATGGGATTAATAGCATGAGATTTCCATACCATCTTTTTTTTTTCTTCTTTTTTACAAAAGAGGATACATTAATTTTGCCACATATATTTGGCCTTTCTTGATGTGACTTCATTATACATTGTCTAATTGAAAATAATTAACTCAGAGGAGAAAGAACTGTCTTAAATTCAGCCAGTTTACAAATGTAACTAGCACCTTAATGCTGAGTTCACCCATGTATTCTGTGTCCTTGGAAGAAATCTTTATAGAACTGTGCATAAATCTCTGATGATATTTTTGGGATATTTTATAAACCAATGGGGCCTGACAGCAGGAAATCTTTGGTGAGCAGTAAACTAGCAGTTTGTGATACGTCCTTTGCATGCCTAGTTTAACATATGATTATTCTCTTGATTGACTTTTTGATGGCATATCAGTCTAAGTTGTCTGGATTTGGCACCTACGTATTGAATGATAAAGAAACATTTTGGTCTTGTTAAGAAATAATAATTTATTATGCATGGTATATTGAAATGGTTTTAAATCATTCCAAAAGTTGTTGTATCTCATCTCCTGATTGCTCAAATCAAAATAGTAAAAATGTAGTAGAGAACTGAGGTGTGAGTCTATCAGTTTATATTTGCTTTCTACAGTTTTTTCATTTGCTATGATTATAACTTATTTCTTAGTTAAATTTCCTGAAGGTCGAATCTTGAAATAGGGCTCTATAATTCCAATTCATTGACAGATTCAGAACTGAAAATGCAGCTCCTGTCCAAAGTCTTATGATGGAAATTAGGTCAGGGAATGTCAAAAGCTGGCAAGCAACCCGTGAGCTATTCTGTGTGGGAGGGTCCATCCCAGGTTCTCTGTCTTGCTGCCCCTGGTCAATGTCTGTCCTGGGCAGCCAGTAGCCTTCTTATAAAGGGGCTGAAAGGAATCTTGCCGAAGGCCTCATCCTGCGCATAGTGGCAACAGAGCAGAACTCAACTTTTCCTCAAGAATTGGGTTGGGGCTAGTTTGACAGAAGGTGATGCTCTGCCAGATTTATTTTCCACAGTATTTATCTCTGCCGTGAGTCTGGGGCCGTCAGAGCCCTGGCAATACAGGACGTGGCAGTACTGCTCCTTTACTGTGTCCTTCAGTATGTTCGTGCTCCATGAGAGGGACAGGCAACTTCTGGAGTCTGGGATTCAAATTTATTCCCAGGTGTGTACAGAGTCATGCCAATATGTCACATTTATATAATGCTGGGCCGAGCTAAGGCAGACAGATCCAGGCTAGGTTTGCAGTATCAATTTGTCTCTTTTCATGTGTGAACTTAGGTGTGCAGAGTCCCTTTGGCTAATTAAAGGATTGATTTAGTCATATACAGTTACTGAACCATAAGCAAAACTCTCGAAGTGTGAATTCTGTGCAAGGAGTGAGATATTTTTAAATATTTGTTCATTAAAAGTGCTTTTCAGTTGCCACTGCTTGTTGTACTGAAATGGATCCATGCCTAGGTTTGCCTTCCCTTCCAAGTCTATCAAACAGTCTCAAAATTTCAGTTAGGGAAAAAATATTCTCTCATATAGCAGGTATGTAAGAGACGAGTATGAGGAAAAACACTTTCTGGTGCTTCGGTCAACCAAAATGAAATGCAAGTGCCTTTTTTTGGTGTTTTATGGGAGACAAACATGCTAAAACAATGGCATTTGTCTAACAGCACAGCAGCTGAAAACTGGGCTGTGACAGCCAAGGTGGAAAGGTCAGAAAAGAAAGAGAAAAGAATTTCATTTCAAGGCTAAGGTCATCTGAAATAAGTGATTTCACATTTTAAAAGATGCTGAGGATAAAATCAGGGAATGTCATATCTTTATATTGTTTAATTCTTTTCTTCTTTTCTCATTTGTAAAGCTTGCATATTCAGGAAGTTGAGGTAGGTTTTTCACTTTTAACTTGTAAATATCAGTAGAGTAAATAAAGTATTTACAACATATAATAAAGCACATTATATTTTAAACTCTTATTATCAACAATTAATAGTTCTGAATGGAACATATATTAATACATGTTAATTATTAATGTGTTAATACTGATTTATTAACATGTTAATATAAAAAAGACAGAGTAGGTTTGTATGTTACAGCAGGTGTACGGTATTTTAAGCACGTTGATAACCCTCCCAGCAGAAAGTTCAGAAACACAGATTTCTGTGCAGTCACTTTTGTCATTATGGTTCTTTATTGAATACGAGTGTTAAACTCTTTAATTAAGCTGTTTATACTTATTTACTTTTTATGTTTAATAGCACTAGTATTTAGGGTACCATATATTGCTATATCAGGATGTTGTCCTGCTGCTGCAGGAAGTTACAGTGAAATGATGGTATCCATTTAGGGATATTAACAGTTCCTCCTCCTAACAAAAGTAATTTCTAGTTAAAGCAGATATTTCAGTGGTGTCCTAGCACAAAGCCCCATCTATTTTTCAGGTCAGAGCTTTAGGTGGTATTACAATGAAACAGAGGTTTTCTGCTCAGCCATATCTACAGGGTGAATTTCACCTTTACAGTGTTATAACCATTCAGCTGCCTTTCTTGTCGGTATCAGTGCTGAAGTGAGACTCCAGTGCCATATTTTCTGTTGTTTAGCTGGCATAAATTGTTTTGAACTACCGTTGACCAGATCGCTCTAATGTATGTATAGTCATTATTTACTCCTATAAATAATAATGAGTTTTGTATGTTGAAAATTGCAAAGGCTTTCTCTATTCTACTCTCCAGGGTTCTCTTTTTTTTTAAAAATATATTTTCTTGTATACGTTATCATACTGTAGTTTCAGGCGTATTCCAAAGTAAATATAGCTCTAATTTTCAAAGAGCAATGCAAAAGAGGTCTGCATAAAGGAGAAGAGGAGAGGGAATAGGGTTACACAAGAGAGAGATATTTGGTAGTTTTTTCTGAGCAAGGTGCATTTTCTGTAAAATACTCCTTTGACACTGAAAGTGAGATAAACTTCCTTCCCAATCTTTATTTCAAAACTGGCTCCATATGCCAACAGCATAAGAAATCTTTCTTGGGATTTGAATTATTTAACAGTTTCTGATGCTGAAAACCCAGCAGCAAAGCAACACCTAGAAGAAAAATTGTAAACAGCCAAAAAAAAAAAAAAATCTTGTTACCAGAAAAAAAATTATTCTGTTCAAAAACCTAAAAACCATAACCTTATCCAGAAGAATGATTAATGCTTGGTGAATTTAGCAGTACATCATAATCTATTACAAAGCATTGTGTCGCAATGAGGTTTGTTTTTTCATCAACAAAGCTGTGTAATTCAAAGGCAAGTCTGTGATTCTGTTTCTGGTGCCAAACCCTCTACTTCTAAAGAGAGAGTTTTACAGATACTTCAGATATATCTGAAACAAGTTGTGAATAATAGTCTTCATTGTAATTGTGGAATATCATTGTTGTCCATGAAGTCTGCACAGATGCTAAGCACAAATATACTTTGAGAAAGACAGTGCATTTCCTCCTGATGGTCACGCAGAATTGCAGCCAACCCCTTTGTTACAGGCAGCATTTCCCCACCGTTGTCTGCCCCCAGAGCAGACAGAGAAGAGCAGGACAGCAGTCCACAGTTCTCCTCACTGTAGGCGTTAGTACTTTCTGCCTCTCATCCCAGCCATAGTACTCACAAGGGAATCCACTGCCGTAAGGCACATTGCCTGGTGTGGGGTGAGGGCATGGGCAGTGCCTGCTCTTCCTGGAGGAGCCCTGTGAGCCTCTCTGAACACAGAAAGCAAGATGTAGTGTCTTCCAAGTCTCCAAAATGTTCCAAGATAGGGTGATTAGATAGCAAGTGAGCATGTGAAATGCAGTGAACTGGGGATAAATTGTAAGCAAAGCCCTGTGGAAGAAATAACTTAGGTGTCTTATTCACACTGATGGGTTTTCAGTTACTTTCCTGGTAGGAAAAAGAAATAAAAATGTCATTCTAATTGATAAAGACATCTCTTCAGTAGCAGCCCTGAAGAAACAAATATAGAATTTTGGATACTTTAAAAAGGAAATAAAGATTAATATGCAGAAAATATTTGTGTTATGGAAATCTTCTATGCTTCTTCACTTGAAATACATCATTCTGTTGTAATCACTTCTCTCACAGAGGACACAAGTGAGATACACAGAATATGCTGAAACTGCACTTGGGCTTGAATCCCAGTGCTTCAGTGGTGGGGTTGATGGCACTCTGAGGTGTGGAAAACTTTGCCTTCAGGTAAATATTTCCTAAGTACATAGAATAAAAATTGATTGGGCACACAGAAGGGCCTGCAGAAAGCATGGGGAACAAACAAAAACAACACAGATTTTTGCAGCAATAACCATCTGGCCAATTACCCTGACAGTTCCTACCTCCTTGGTTTTACAGTACCAACAGAATTATGTAAAACAGAACCCTAAGAGTCATCGTGCAATCATATCTTTACATCAGATTTAAGGAGTCCTAAAAGATACAATTTACAAAGGCATTCACTGCAAGTGCTCCTGGATGTTGTTACAATTTAAGTGCAGATCTTGTGCTGTTATTGCTGTGCATCTGAGCGTTTGCAAAAGTATGATTTACATCTGTCCAAATGAATATGTGTGTTTGGGGGTTTTCTTTGCTGGTCTTTTACACCATCCTGGTGTGCATCATGTTACATTATACTATTTTTATTATCAAAAGTTGTAGACTGATATGAAATAGGACAGAGCTGTCAGAAAATAATAAAGGGCATACTTTGAAAAACAATTCAGATGGAAGATGTGAGGCACAGAATGCGAGGAGTTCTTTACTTAATATCTAGCCTGCATTTACTACTCTTTAGAACACAACCAGTTGTTAGTTTCATTTGATTTGGGCTGAGTGTGCTACAATCAAAAGATGAGTTGATTCATTTGTAGTTTAGTTATGTAAAATTGTACTGAAAAATATGCTTATATTTTCCTCTGAGTTTCCATATTTTCTCTCCATTTAGGATGATTATTTCAGAAACTGGAATCCAAACAAGCCTTTTGATCAAGGTAAAGTTAATATTTTGTGGTTGTCTTCTGTCATTTTGTGATATCCCCATATACATCATCCCTTTCTTGCTCCGCCTGTCCCATGCATTCTTGAAGAGCTATATTCGTACTTCCATCTCAATCCCAATTTAGTCACAACTTGAGGTGTTTTATGCATAAGGGTTTGACTCATCGCTGTATTTTTAAGCTGTGTTTTTTAATCCACATCCATTCTGGTTTATATTCAATGATGATATATGTCCTTAGGTTCTCTATAACCTTGAATCTCAGTCTAACACGTAATTTGGAAAAGTTATCTTCAGATACCTTTTCTTTCACTTTAAAAACTTGTTACACAAATGTCATAAATGTAATTACTGTATTTCTGTACACTCAATGGTCCGCTTCTTTAAAGCCATTTATAATGTGTGAATTTCAGAGCTGATTTTCATAAGAAAAGAGTTATTGTGTATATGCTGCTGGTTCAGATGCACATTCTGTCGATGACTTCCTTTGTCTTGGTGAGTTGTTAAGTTATAGCAATACTTCAACAATTTCCAGGCCAACCGCTGAAGGAGAGGAAGAAGAAATAAAAAATATTCTAATTACTGTGTCCAGAATAGCATTGGAACAACAGCCATGCCAGGAAAAAGAATTTTAACTTACAGTTCAAATGATAGTTCAGATAACTTCACATTGACCATTCTCTGCTCGGTGTTCATAGCTAGCAACAAGCTGTTCAGATGGCGTGGTAGAATCATTCATTGTAAATATCATAGATGAGTATTACTGGAAATGCTAGGAGCCCTGGTGTTGCTAGGCATCATGGATTGTATTGGGTAGTTGGTTTCACATCAGTTAAAAAACGAAAATGAAAAAAAAAAAGACATAAAGTCTCAGCAGTCGGTCCTCAGAAAGTCAAATACAAAAGTTGTGTAAGCTAATAGCATGCAGTACTTTTGTCTTTTCAGTACTTTGACTGTACTATTTGTTATATATGTCACTCTGATACCGAGTTTCTGTAACACTAGTTACAGCTCCGTCCTGGAGCCATCTCAAATGGTGTCATGTGAAACCTTGTGAGTTGTATGTTTCATTATTTCTTCAGCTTTCTAGAGAGGTTTTGTTGTTGTTGTTGTTTTCCAGGACAAATGTGAGCAATTACATTTTGCACAGCTTCTTTTAGTCTGGTAGAACCAATTAACAGCTGTTCGATTTGTGGAGGATGACAACACACTGTATGAAGTCCAGATCTTTTAGCTCCTCTGCCTTTTGACAGTTGCTCATTTTTCCGGTTTGTAATGTTCAGTGAAGTTCATATAACGGTGGATGAGTTCTTGAGAACTCTTACAAGGCGAGGATATTGCAGGTGTGAAATCACAGGTAGATGGTAGACTCTTTCCAATCCCTAAGGCGTTTTTAGGATCCTGGATTTCTTTAACTAGCTTTCGTTCACTATTGAACATCGTGCCTCTTAAATTGCAGAACCCCAGTGTCCTAGAATTTTCTTCAAAACATTATTCTATAACTATCAATCTACTAGTGCTCTAGAAATCATAGTGTTGTTTTGCTGTTTTTTTCTTTTTTTGTTTTTGTTTGTTTGTTTGCTTGTTTTTAACAGATGTTATCCTAAAGTCGTTATAAAACAATGATTGCATACATGGCAACTGCAATACAAATGAATTTCAGTCGTGTTGATCCATTGCATAGTCGTCTCTCTTGGATACTGCATTTGAAGTTATGTGGCATTTAAATGGAGTGCAAGGCTTCTGTATATCTTGAAATAGGCAGTGGCCATTTGGATGTGTAAGTGATGTGGTTTTACTTTCAGGAAAGATGTTCCTGCAAGCAAGCTGCTTTGGCAAATTGTTGAGTAGACAAGAAGTTTTTTGGTTAACAAATAAAAAAAAAAATCACACACGAGGAGGGGGAAAATAAAGGAATGAATGGTGAAAGAGTCATAATCTGATAAACAGAGGGAAACAAGAAATTGAAAATGACATGTTCTTCTCCAAACATGACTTAACTCCAGTGTCACTGGGCTTTAACTGGATAATTGTTAAGGAACAGTAGATAATATCAGTGCTGTATAACTGCAGGTCAGACACACACTGTGGGTTTAAAAAAAAATAAAGCCAAATAATTTAGTTATTTTTTAATAATGGTTTATTAAAAGGAAAAGGGGAAAAAAGCACCTTAAGCCCCATGTACAAAGGAGGACAATTGCAAATAAAATAGCAAAACAGAGCAATAAGCCATGGTAAAAACATTTTTGCACCTCTGGAAATTAAGAAGTATGAAATTTTACCTGTGAATCATACCACATGTGAGGAGAAAGCAAATCAACTAAGCAGGAAAAAGGAATAACTGAGGAAGGAGGTTACTAAATAAATGACAGACCACTGCAAGAGATGAAACCATAATGCCTTCTTTATTTGCACTCAGTTTGAGCTCCAGGAGTTATTTATTTCACAAACTAGATATAAAAGGGAGCAGCTTTGCCAGCCAGAGACTTGAATCTTTAAAACTGCAGAAATGTTTATGAAGGAAATATCCATTGGAGTCTCTGAAGACACGTAGTTACTTTTGGAAAATTAACTTTAGATGTATTTCTATATTTCATTGCCCAGTATGTATAACGTCCACGTAGTTCCCAGGAATTTTACTGGGGACATATACATATTAGAGCTGAAGAGCGACGATTCTCTGTCTTTACGGAAATGGAACTTCAATTTCAAAGGAACAGGAAAGGCAATGTTTTTGTCAAGGTATATATCCACAGAGAGATTTTCAAAGGCATTAGAGGGATTTAGGATTACAAATCCTATTGACTTCTAATGGAACTTACACTCCCACCACTTTCAGAGTTCTTATGACCTTCTATATTCCCAAGAGGGGAAAAAAAAAGGTTAAATCCTGGCAAAATATTGCCAAAAGATTTTGAACTAACATGCTCTAAAACCGTCTTGTTCATTGTGTTACCGAGACTTCTGACTCTGGCAAAAACACAAATCATTTTAGAGTCTAAAATCACACGTGGATGCCTTGAAGCGAAACAAACAATTGTACATCTGATAAAGATCCCTGTCTCTTTACAAGGAAAAGAATCATTACTCTCTCAGTGTAAAATCTCTCCTAGACTATGGATAATCTGTCTGCAGAAGGCAGAGTGCAGGCTAGGTGATGTTGTCTGAGCATGATACTCTGCCCTGCACAGACATCCCTGCACTGCTCTTGTCTAATTTAAATCTTAGAAACAGGCTTTATTTCACCAATAGATCATTCCTTTTGACAGAGGCCACTGCTCCTCTTGGCCCTCGTAAAGTTCAGCCTGGCAAGAATGTTAAAATAGCCAGTCATATCTTTCTAGGGATTCTAGAAATCTCTCTAGATCCAAGGTGGTTCCAGATGCTGACAAGACTAATCCTCAGTGTAGGTATAAATGTAAGTATGTATACACATGTTCAAACATATATGTACTATGCATATATAGACAGCACACTACTGAAATAGGAAGTACTGAGACAAAGGGAAGAAAGAAAGAATGTTCTTTCTCTTTTCCAAATGTCTTGTCCAAAGGTATAATGAATGCCGTTCTCCATGTTGTGGAAATGGGATTCTTTTATCCAGAGGTCCTGTACATGGAGCCCTAGCTTGCTCTTCTGTACTCAGTAGCATCTCTGTGTTCTCTCCACACAACTGTTTTTGAGAGAAACTCAGAAAGAAGAGTTCAGCCTCATAGAATCATAGAATGGCTTGGGTTGGAAGGGACCTCAGAGATCATCTAGTTCCAACCCCCCTGCCATGGACAGGGCTGCCAGCCAGCAGCTCACTAGATCAAACTGCCCAGGAACCCATCCAGCCTGGCCTTGAACACATCCAGGGATGGGGCATCCACAGCTTCTCTGGGCAGCCTGTTCCAGCACCTCACCTCTGGGATGTTCCAGCCTCACAACACCACAGTTCTTCCTGGGATGACTGGAGGGGAAAAACTTCTCCAGTGGGTGAGGGAAAAGAGCCAGCTACCTCTCTTCCTGGACTATACAGGCTACAAGTGTAGCCTGTCTAGGCTAAAGCTAACCTATGTGTATATCCCTTCTTTGGGACAGCTGTACAGTATTTTCACATATAAAATATATTTCTAGATTCTAAAATTGTTTTAAAATAGTCTTCATATGGAAGCCAGACTGGAATCACCAGGAAGCAGCTGGGAGGGCAGGGTTTAGATGTAGCTGTAGGTAGGTAGTACCTTTTAGAAGGGATCTCGTAAAGGCAGCAGGGGGATTCAGAACATATTTAACAGCTTTAAACTATTGACAGAGGTCTTGAAAGTCAACAGAGTTCTGCTTCTAGGCTTGTACTTCATTTGCATATTTTAGAGAAGAGTGTGCTGGGTCCCACAAATGCTATACTCCTTTCTAAAATTAAAAGCTAGCTTTATTCAGCAGATTGAAGTACTTAATTGTGCATGTAAGAAATGTACCAGTGCAATCGAGATTGCACTGCTTATAATACAGAGAGAGAGATCTGCACCTAGGTATCAAGAAAAAAAATACCTTGTTTTGTAGGAAAACACATATGACTTCCACTGAAGCAAGCTCTAGAGAGCTGCACAAGGTATCTTTGCACAATACGCTTCAGCTGCGTGTAGAGGGTACCTGAGTAAACAGAATTTATTTTTAGCCTTGCTACTAGCCCAGGTTTTTATTCATCTTGAACCTAGGAGAAACCAATACTAAGGTGAGTATCTTACTGACAGAGCCAAGCTAACGAGGTGTTTGGACTGCAGAAGGCAGGAGAGCATATAGCCTGAAAATGGTCGGGAGCCATTAATATTGAACTCAATTCTGTCAGAGCTGCAGAAGTCAGTAAGCAGGAGAGTGGAAGGGGCAGGTTAGCTGTGATTTTTAAAGTATGAATCAAAGGATTGTGTGGGACATTTTTGGTGTTTTTTTTTTTTTTTTTTTTTTTTTTGACAAAGAGTTCTTAAGGGGGTTCTTAAGCAGCTTGACAGCTGACTTGACATGCTTTCCTAGACTCCATCTACTTTGAGGGAAGAAAAGAGGGAATCAGGGAAAATATTTAGTATAACATTCTCAAGTCAGATTTTGATATAGTAATTTTCTGATGTTCTACTCTTAGTCAGACTCACCATCAAATTAATCCATTCAGACATCATGTAGTAAGTGAAAACTTTTAAGTAAATGTTTGTGCTGTTTAACATTTCTGCTAAAAGCATAATAGGTTTTTAAATACTTAAGTAGACAAATACTAGTAATTTCTCTGGTAAGATGCACAAGTAAAGCATACATTTTGTTAGGTTTAAAGTTGCTGGAATAGTGACAAGTTTGCTTGCCGAAAGTCTTTTGTTATTTTTAAGTATTATTAACCCTAAGATAAGAACCATGGAACTAATGCATGTTGTAGTGCAATTCATAAGCTCTGAATCCAAAATGTTTAGACCATTATTATTAACAACAAAGCACAGTTAGAGGGGAAAAAAAAAAAATAAGACGTGATTCTGTTGAACTGAAACTTTTTTTTCTGAAGTCTGTGCCTAAAGCTATTAAAGAACTCTGGAATTGTCATAATATATAAGTGCAAGTTTCACCGTTTCCATTTTGATTGTGACACTGTCAGATGATTGCAGTGTGCTGAGCAGGCGTGGTTCCTACCCTAAACCCTGCCTCTTTCACTGAGATAAAGAGACTGGCTAAAATGTGGTGCAATTTTACCCATCACTAGTGACAGAAATCCCAGTGTTCCAAGCTGCTGGTCTTGACGAAAGAAGCCCCTTATCAGAAGTAGTCTGGACATTCCCTCTTGTTTCCCATCTTTATTTTCACTGTCTTTATTCCCAGTCCTTTTCCTCAGTAGCTGAGAAGCCTAGAGAAGGTTATTTTCTCTCTTTCTCAGTGCTTTCATTTCAGACATTATCTGTCTGGGGAAAAAAAAAATAAAAATAAAAATAAAAATCCAAAATCCCTCTTCCACAGTACTGTATGAAAACCCTCGTCTGCCTGAATAGGACTTACCTGTGACTGACTCTGATGTCAGACATGCCCATGTAGACTTGACCATCATTGTTAATTACAGGCACGAACTCTCTGTCACTTCAAAGAATTCCCCTTGAGCACTAATGCGAGGGTGAACTGGCAAAATATTCTCACTTTTGAAGAGGAAACACTGCTTTTGAGCGGCCTCCAGCATAGCATAACCTGTGACTTTCACAGTCCAGCAGCCCCATGGAAGTGCATTTGCCAAACTTAGAGCTTAGCATCTAGAGACAAATGTATTGCTATTCATGGTTCCCCTCCTTCTGCACTGAATTTTACCTAAGTCTATCTAGTGCCTGACTGGCAAGGCCAGAAGCCCTCCAGCCTCCTGCAGCTGTGCACAATAAAGTTTGCCTAAAATTCATAAGCATTCCAAAAGCAAAGGTAAAAAAAAAAAAAAAAGACAATAATGGGAAGCTGTGATGCAGAATGAAAATCATAGAACCTACAATTACTTTTGAGCATGTAATTTTCTGTTAGCCCAGTTAAGATGTACTTTCAGAAAAGCCTGTATAAATTCCTTTCAAAGAGTTTAGTACTGTACATATCTCTATCCACAAATATATGTTAGCTTTATAATAAATGCTTTCTATTACTCTGCCTCAGATGGCAGATTTCAATTGAATAACTTATTTTGCAATTTATTTTTTGACTGTATTTGAATTAGTTTTAGAAGCTTATTCATAGGACAAATGCATATGGATTATGCTTGCAAATCTTCGGTAAATCAGTAGAATTTTAAAACATGCTGACTAAATCAACAGAATACAATAGCCAATAAATACACTATCTTCCATCAGATGCATTTCAAGCACGTTTGGCTGGTATGTCCTCCAAGCAGACGCACATGGCTGTCTTCGTGTGTTGGAAGTATAACATTAAATTTCTTATAAGCTTGTGAGCAATCAATTTTTTCATTAAATATGGTATCAGAAGTGATGGAGATGGGATTCGTATCTGTGATGATATTATGGCTGATGTGCTTTGAGACAATGATCAATAGGTTGCTTGAATAGAATTTTATTAGCACTTGGGGAGAGCACTTGTTAGTTTGGTCAATAATGGTACTGGCTTTCTGTTAATATCTCCTCCTTCCTTGGCTGTGAAGCAGACGTGATTTTTCAGATGGAATTTCATACTTCCACCTAGTGCTTATTTGGCTCCTACTGAAGTAGACACATCTTTGGGAACAACATATGGCCCAGCCCTGCTCTCGCTGGTGTCACTTGGAAACAACAGTCTCGTCCCCTTTGCTGCAGTTTTGTATATAGGATTCATTCTTTGAAACATGTTTAAATCTTTAAAAATGAACTGTTTGGAAAAATTCATGCCTGAAAATCCTCCTTCCTTGTTGGCTGTGTTATTCAAACCAGCTGCTTGGATTTGCATTCTGGTTTTGTCTGATTGTGTTGGCCTTGTTCAGTCTCCTTTGACATTTTTTGGCTTAAATTTACTGCTGTGCCATCCAATATCTATGCTGCGTATCAGAATGTGTTGTAAATCTTTAGACAAAACACAAGGGTAATTTGCACAGTATTTAAACACGTTAATACAGTTGTGAGTTAATAGTAACTGTCATTTGATTCTAATCAAATCAGAGGAACTCCTGGAGAGAGTGAAGGTAGAAGGCAGACAATGGCCATTGAAAGGTATAATTCAGAATTTTTAAGAAGCCAACATCAAAGTAAAGACAAATGACTTCAAAATCAGATTTCAGTAAACAGAGAATTGGTAAGGAATAAAATCAAGGAGAAGAATAATTAGGATAATTGACATTTCGTTAATGTAAAGGGCACAAACACAAATTACCTGAATAATTATCTGAAGAATTTGGTTCATGACAAGGTTCTTAGTCATTTCAGTGGCAAGAGGTTATCTAGAGAAAGTTAAACTAGGTTGAACTCCTACAGCAGCACAAACTGTAGCACCAGGCATGGAAAGACAGGTACAAAATGAGATATTTAGGAAAGGCTTTAAGAATTACAATTATCTTTGAGTTTATTAAAAGGAAGAGAAAAAAATCAAACAAAATGATGACTCATGCCTCAGTGGAGAGAGAAGCTTATACAACGGCAATGCTGGAGAGGCAGAAGT
>VXAV01012084.1:0-12121 GCA_013399715.1 Alectura lathami
CAAAACCCGCCTGGATGCGTTCCTGTGCGATCTGATCTAGGCGTTCCCGCTTCGGCAGGGGGATTGCACTAGGTGATCTTTCGAGGTCCCTTCCAATCTCTAACATTCTGTGTGATTCTGTGTACAAAGAACACGATCCCTCAGCAAGGGAGAGCTTTTTGCCGTCCTGACTAATACGTGTGGTTCCCAGATGGTGATGGAGAGCGGAGACTGGCTGGTCGGGGGAGACCTCCACGTGCTGGAGAAGATCCGGTGGAACGACGGCCTGGACCAGTACCGCCTGACACCGCTCGAGCTCAAGCAGAAGTTCCGGGAAATGAACGCTGGTGAGCGCCCTGGGTCAGCACCGACGGCACCGCTCCTTTGCCAGGAGTTCTTACCCCCGGTGCTGCTGTTCTGTGTGTGCTGCTGGTGCATAATTCACGCTGTATCCATAAAGCCCATGTGAGTACAGCGCAGGCCTGCAGCCCGCAGCTGTGTCATTTCAGAGCGGAGTATGTCGGTGTTTCTAAGTGGGGTCTGCCTTGGTAAGCCCTTAGGGAGCAGGCTGAAGGGTAGGAAGTAGTTTACGCCTGTGAGTGAGTTGCTTCCTCATGAATTCCTGTTCCTGAGCACCAGAGGTGTCTGTGGGAACAGCCCGGGCGTGGGCGAAGGGGCCCTTCTGCAAAGCAAGGTTTCACGTGGAGCGCACAGTCCGGGAGCTCAGCTCTGTAGGTCAGTCGGTGCAATCAGAGCCGTAAACCTGGGTTACACCTGGCAGCCCTGGCCCCCTCCTCCCCCCTGGCCTTTGTGCTGTTCTGGGGGATCAACACTTTAGGGCTAAGGAGGTCTCACGCGGGGTATCGTTAACCCTCGTCTGCCACGCGGTGCAGTGCCAGCAGCGGAGGGGACCGGCAGCAGCAGAGGTGCCAGCCCTCTGGACGCTCATCGTGGTGTTTGGAGATGGAGAGTGCTGGCCGTGATCAGTCAGGGAACTCAGCAGAGGTTTAGGTTTGTGCCCAGTGGCAGGCGAGCTGACCCCAGTGAAAACAGCCCCAAAGGAAGGATGTGCAATGAAAATTAACTTGGCGGAGAAGCTCAGAGGCTCTGTGCCTGTGTGAAGCGCCCAGCCAGGGTATTTGAGGTGTGCCTCACGTGGAGGCAGGACAGCAGATCCGCGCCTGTCTTGCAGCTGTGTCAAAATGTCCGGCGTGGGTAAACGAAGCAGTGCAGGGTGAAGCTCGGTACGGGCCCGTGACCCTCTGACCCTTCCCCTTCCAGATGCCGTCTTTGCGTTCCAGCTGCGCAACCCCGTGCACAACGGGCACGCCCTGCTCATGCAGGACACGCGGCGCCAGCTGCTGCAGAGGGGCTACAAAAACCCCGTGCTTCTCCTGCACCCCCTGGGCGGGTGGACCAAGGACGACGACGTCCCGCTGGAGTGGCGGATGAAGCAGCACGCGGCGGTGCTCGAGGAGCGCGTCCTGGACCCCAAATCCACCGTCGTCGCCATCTTCCCCTCTCCCATGCTCTACGCCGGCCCCACAGAGGTAAGGCAGCTGCTCAGCCTGCGGGGACGCTCGCTGCCCGGTGCAGCTCTCACGCTCCCCGTGTCTCCGTCCCAGGTGCAGTGGCACTGCCGGGCCCGCATGATCGCCGGGGCCAACTTCTACATCGTGGGGCGCGATCCCGCGGGCATGCCCCACCCCGAGACCAAGAAGGACCTCTACGAGCCCACGCAGGGGGGGAAGGTCCTCAGCATGGCTCCGGGCCTGACCACGGTGGAAATCATCCCCTTCCGAGTGGCTGCTTACAACAGAGCGAAGCGGGCCATGGATTTTTATGACCCGACGAGGTAACGCAGGCAGCTCCCTTAGAAAACGCCGCCGCTGCCGATCGTGAGCTCGTCGCTGGCGAGGAAGCGGTGCTGGGAGCTCCCGGCTGCGCTGGGCTGGCGCGGGCCGCTGGCGCTGCTCTCACCCCCGTCTCCGTTCTGTTGTAGGCACGACAATTTTGACTTCATCTCGGGAACGCGCATGAGGAAGCTCGCTCGTGAAGGCGAAAACCCGCCTGACGGCTTCATGGCCCCCAAAGCGTGGAAGGTTCTAACCGAGTACTACCAGTCGCTGGAAAAAAAGAATTAACGCTACTCCTCCTCCTAGAAATAATGTATTAAGAGTGAGCAATGATTGATTGATTCCCTGTGATGCAGATCAGCTCCTTGGCATTCTCAATATTCTGACTCCTGGGACTTCCCTGTCTGGGTCAGAGCGTTTTCACTAATCAGAAATACTTTGAGCCGCGTCCCCCTCCCCTCAGAGGAGGAGGGCAGCTGGCCCTTTGCTCCCAGCCTGCACGGCATCGGATGGGGCCGCTGGGACCTCGGCGCCGGGATAAATCCGTGCCCCTGAAGCGGTGAAGTGTCCTTCCTTTCCCCCTCGTCATCGGTGCCCCAAGGGGCGGGAGCAGCTGTGGGAGCGACGAGCGGTTGCTGCTGGCCCTCTGCGCTTGGATCCGCTCGCTGCCCTCGAGGTCGTGCCTTAGACAATTTTTGCTAACAGCAGGATTTTTTAGTACCTTTTTTAAACAGCCTCATCGCTGACTCGGTTGCTCAGAGTTCTTCTTTCCTTCCTCCTGTTTGACCCTTCCGGCCACGAAAATTCTGGGACTGATCCTGCCTGGTGCCCTGAGCTCGCCTTCCCCTGGGGCTGCGGGGAGCACAGCGCAGCGGCGTGGGGACACCGGGACGCTCCCTGAGCCCGCAGCCCCGGGGTGGGGCTGGTGCCGCCTGGTGGAAAGTCACTGCAGCTCCGTCTGTTTTCCCCCCTGACATGGACTTTGCCATCACGCCCTGTGCCTTTCCTCTGCCTCGGGCTGCGGTGACATTTCAGGAGGGTGCAGGGTGGCTGCGCTGAAGGTTTCCCCCCGGCTGCCACCCTCGGGTGGGAGGATCTAAGGGAAACGCAGAGAGAAGGCAGCCGTGCGCTTGCTCGTTAGCGCAGCCACAAGGTTCCACGGCTTTGTCTCTTCCCCTTCAGTCGGTGCCCCAGGACAGGTCAGTGTGGGCTTCTCATGGAGCGGAGGCAACGCTCTCCTCGTACCGGTTTGATGTACGAACGGATCAGTGCTCGGAAAAAGCAGACCCAGTCCTGCTTGTCGCTCAGCATAGCCAGCGACACTGCGCTCAGATCTGCTTTGCTGTGGCCGCGGTGCAGTGCCCGGGACTGCACACGCAATTGGGAATATTTTTGTAAGAAGCGTTTTTATTTTTCACTTATCTGTTTGGTGGCTTTTGTAAATTTTTTAAAGTATTCCAAGGGAAGAACACAGCCGAGCTATACCTCAGACCATGTTAATAGCCAAACGCGTACTAGCGGCAGTGCCTCACCCCCAGGCCCTCTGGCAGGGACCTGGAAGATGAAAGCAATACTCCAATGTGCAACTGCAATATTTGTCGTTTTGAAGTAGTGAAACAGTGCTGCTGCCCCTCCTAAAATAATCGAGCAGCTCAAGAGATGCGGTAAATCCACACGGTTACAGCAAAGCACAAATGTTGTATTACTCTCTCGACATCGCATAGTGTACTGATCACCTCTGATTCAGATAGAGAACGTGGACTAGTTTTTTTATAGCGTATTTATTGAAGACATGAGACTGGAATTCATACCTCAACTGATGCATCTCCTGATTTAATATATTCTGACCTTGATACTCTACCATGGAACACTCACTTCTAGTACAAATAAATATTTATACGTGTAACCAATGCCTGTGCTCTCATTTTGGGCCTCCTTGGTGTCGAACAAGGCCACTCCAACACGTGCGAGCCCCCTGCTGTCTGCTGCTCCCAGACCCAGGGCCCTGCAGCTCTGGATGGAGGCGTTTCCCGGGCGGCAGAGGGGGCTTCCCACCTCCACACCAGTCTCCAACCAGGTTTTTAAAAGCTGCATTTACAGAATTCAAAACTTGCGAGGGTTGTGCCCTTGCATCAATCCTGCAGCTTCCCCAGGGCTCCCAGCAAGCTGCCGGGGGAGGCGGAAATCACTCAGCTGCAGGAACCGGCCCCAGAGACAAGCACAAAGCACCCCCTGTGCCCCCAGCCCCCTCGTAAGCCTGCAGGGGTGCGTTGTAGGCACAAGGTGAAGGCAAGACGCAGCCAGAGCGCTGGAGGAGCAGGGAGAGGAGCCCAGAGCTCAGCTGGGGACCAGGGGATGCCCCCACCCCCCCGTACCGCACGGTGGCTGGCTCTGGCTCTCTCTCTCACATTGCAGCTTTTGTTTTCCACTTACCTTGCTTTCAGTGCTCACCTTTCCCCTGCAGCCAGCAGGGCTGGGACACTGCGCACCGCCCCCCCGGGGCTGATTCGGTTTGCGTTCAATGAGTGCAGGATGTTACAAAGAGAAAACTGAATGCCTGCTGCCAATAACTTTACCAAACGCTTGGCCACTTGTGTTTCAACCCTTTGCCTTTATCGCTACATCATGTTACACAAATCCAAACTGTTACCAGCAAGTACAGCAGAATATTGCGAAATCACATTTATGAACCCGAAATCCGTTCCTCGATGCCTTCAGTTTCGCAGGTCAGCACGTGACAGCGCAAAACACCGCCCAACGTCGCCCCCCGCCCCAGTTGCAGCGCCACAGCGCAGCAGTGGTCTTCCAGAGAGGAGGAGGTAGCAGCAAGCCTCCTTACGAGGAGGAACAGAGCAGAAAGCACAGCTCCGAGAGCGTGAGGAAAGACCAGTTAAGAGTGGGATCTTCTGAATTAATCACATCGGAGGGAAAAAGAAAAATAAAAACAGCATTACGATGCTTCAAGGAGCAGGCTTCATACAAAATAAAGTATTTTTCAATTCAAACATTTTTACAGTTGTTTACTATCTCTACTAAATGGCACCGGCCTTCAAGTGGTAATGTGAAAGAAAAAAACAAACCAGTACAATTGCCACTGTTGCCTAGAAGTTACTCTAGAAGCAGAATTTCTACCCTCATCTTTGCCACCAGAAGGAAGAAGTGAATGTGAATCGAGTCTCGGTGAATCTTCACACATCTTCTGCTCCGGTTTCCCTCAGGAAGTAGAAAAAATTTTCCATACTCAGGCTACCTACAGATTATGTCTCTATAAAAAGAAGCGTGGATATGTACACTTCATACACGCACCCCCCCCACCCCCGGACGGACGCACACCTCCCTCCCCGCCGGCACCCACTGCCCCGCGTGTCACCCCAGACCCTGCCTTAAGGCTCCGCAGGGCGGCCGTCGGCTGCAGGACGGGACACAGGCGGCTGCTCTTGGTCTGAGCTGTCGCTGTTCCGCGGCGTGATCTCCCGTTACGCTTCTAGCTGCGCAGGACACGGTGGCAAATAACTTAGGATTTGTTGTATAAAAACAATTCCAGAAACGGAGCTCCCTTCCCAGCTGGTTACAGAGCAGACCACGCCGCGCCGGGAGCCGCGGGCGCACGCGGCTGCCCTAGTCGATGATGACGTGCATCAGGTCGTCGTGCAGCGTGGCATTCTTGGATCTCCTCATCTTCTCGATCGCCCTGTGGAGGTCCTGCTGCTGCACCGGCCGGATTTCGTCTTCGTCGCGGCTTTGGGAGGAAGGAAGAAAGAAAGAAAGAAAGATCAGGAGAGTGACCCAGGCGGCGTGCGGCCCCTGTTGTGACACCAGAACTGCTAACTGGGCAGCAGGCGGCACCGGGAGCCTTCCCCAGCGCCACTCGGCCATGGTGACAGGACACAGACACATACTTCTCCTCCTCGCAGGCAGAGTTGACGTATTCCCTGACGCAGAGGAGAGCTGCATCCCGGCACATCTCCTTCAGATCGCTTCCCGAGAAGCCGTCGGTCTCTTTGGCAACCTCCAGGAGATCCACGTGCCTGTCCACCTGTCCAGAAACACGGGTCAGAGCCTGAAAACCCTGCAGCCGTTTACTTTGTTCTGCAAGAAATAGTCACCTGTAAGTATTTTTTACCTGCCCTAAGGTGGGTTTTTTTCCATCTTGCCCTTTTGGGAGCTAAAAAGAAAATTATTTGATTCAGTTCTGGTCTGAACCGCCCAGAAAGGGATTCTGCATCTAGCAGAACCCTGCGCACGAGAGGCTCAACAGCAGTTGTTGGCCGAGCTACTCAGCAACTGCTCCCATTTTACGCAACCATGAAAGGGGGAACCTGGAGGCAAAAGAAGGTCAGGGATTTGGCACGCCTTCCTGACAGCTCTTGAAATGATGATTTGGAACCACAGTTTGCAACAGGTTTATCTCGTCTGAAGCTCTCTGCAAACAGGTCAGGTGTTTCTCAGGATAGAGCTCAACCGACAGACACCTCGCAACCTTAACTCCATGAGAATTAGGGCTGCGGGCTGAACTCTGTAGGGCCTCAGGGGCAGGAACCTCCAACAACAGGCCCCCTGTCCTGCCAGCAGACACTACGCACGCACTCACAGCCACTGCTCTCCTCATCCTGCAACCCAGGTAGGAAGGAACACAGTGTAATATTTGTGAAACATCTGCTGTCGTTTTCCCCTAAGGGAGGTATGGACTGTAAGTCGCAGTGGGAAAGCAGTACTATCAGAAAAAAAAGTCACTCCTCCTTTCTTAATTTGAGCCACCAGACTACAGAGTTGAAGTTCAGCATCTCTTCTTCCTGAGTGAATGCTTCATGGTTTTTTTTCCACCGATCAAAGTGATTTGCCAACATGATTCACCTTTAGTGCATCTTTAGGGAGACGAATACTTCACCTTGTTTTACAACAAGAAAACGGAGACAGAGAAGTTAAGCAACACATCTGAGACTCCTGCTCTGACTGTGGCTCGTACTGTCCTCAGTACAGGAGGGACATGGAGCTGTTGGAGTGTGTCCAGAGGAGGGCCACAAAAACGATCTGAGGGGTGGAGCACCTCCCCTGTGAGGGCAGGCTGAAAGAGTTGGGGCTGTTCAGCCTGGAGAAGAGAAGGCTCCAGGGAGACCTGACAGCGGCCTTCCAGTATCTAAAGGGGGGCTACAAGAAAGAAGGGGACAGACTTTTTAGCGGGGTCAGTTGTGATAGGACTGGGGGAAATGGTTTCAAATTGAGAGAGGGGAGATTTAGGCTGGATATAAGGAAAATGTTTTTTACAGTCCGGGTGGTGAAGCACTGGCACAGGTTGCCCAGAGCGGTGGTGGCTGCCCCGTCCCTGGGGATCTCCGAGATCAGGCTGGGCAGGGCTCTGAGCACCCTGACCCAGCTGTAGGTGTCCCTGTGCACTGCAGGGAGCGGCACTGGGTGGCCTTCAAAGGGCCCTTCCAGCTCAAATGGTTTTGAGATTCTATACTTGAACCAGCAGGGAACGCTACTGCTCTAATTTGACATCACACCTAAGACCACAGAAGACTCCCAAGCCACGATGAGAAACACTCTGGCAGTTCAATTCCCCCTTACCCCACCCCAATCCATTCTAAAACGTTTCCTACAGCTCCGGAGCTTGTGCTCCCGACAACGCTACTGCAGCACATGAACCATCAGCAGAAGGCTACTTACGTTTTCATTTTTCAGAATTAGCTTCAAGATGGCTTCTCTTTGTTTCAGCGCCTTAAGCGAAAGAGATGACAGTTACCAGAGAGCAGCAATCAACACAAGTACCATCTGTAACAGCTTCGCACCCATCGGGCTTTCCGTTAAACATGAGCGGCACAATCTGATCCCTCGGATGGAGGCACCCTCAGGAAGCTGGCAGCAGCTGGGGAAACCACTCAGCAACGCCAGGGCTCGGGCGGCTCCAGGAGCACGCGCAGCTCAGCGCTCGAGCACACACTGACACCGACTACAGGAGAGGAGGCAACGCCCCGATGCATTCGCTTTCCAAGGGTTTCCCTCCGTCTTTAGCAGAGGGCAGACTCCGGAGGATATGCACGCGCTTTGCTAAATCTGATGAAGAGCTACAAGACACATCCGTGCCTCGCTCATTCAGGCAAAACCGGAAGCCCAGTAAGCAAACAGAACAGCTTGGAAAGGATGGCAACAGCAGAACGTACAGCGGGGTAACGCTGTGACTGCCGGCGTCACTGACACCGACCGTAATCACTGCCCATTGGCGTAAACTGGAATAAAAACAGTTTCCCAGACTGCTCACGAGTCCAAACCAAGCTTCCTCTCGGAGCCAAAGACAGAGCCATGGCTGCTGCGGCTGCCGAAGCACCCGCTGCCAGCCCCCCAGGCGCTGCCTAAGCGAGGCCGGCGGGACTTACGGGCTGGTTGATGTGGAAGCGCGTCGGCATTCTTCTCATGATGGCGGAGTCGAGGTCCTGGGGGCGGTTGGTAGCTCCCATCACTATGACCTGCAGGCACCGACACAAGTTAGCCCGACACCTGGCAATCAGCTTTCTAGGATGACAGAGTGGCAACTTCTGCAAGCCATAAGATTTTTTTTTTTTTTTTTTTTTTTAAACATTAAAGAGTCAAGAAGAACCTATCTGCACTGCACGAGATGCGTATAAGCCAAGTTCAACACCAGGAGAGCGCTCGCCTCACTTGATTCCAGTTGTTGGTTTAAGAACAAATTTACTGCCCATTGACACCAACCTTGTTTTCTCATTTGTTATTTGAAGTTATGTACACTGTAAATACCCAGTCACAAAAGTGAAAAATGTTAGGGAAATAAATTTCCTACCCCTGCTGCCTCCTGACACCCTGCTGCTCCTTTGTCTGGGGTCACTGTTCCGCAGCCAGCCCTGGCACCTCCTGCTTGCACCCTGTGCATCGGGGTCACCCTGCCACCTAGAGGTTGAATCCTGCGGTGGCAAACTGCTCCGCAGAAAAAGCCCAGCGGCTCAAAGTTTCAGCTGGGGCTCCGGCAGCCTCAGCCACAGCTCTGTCCAGAAAGGGCTGAGCCAGTTCCGTGTTGACAGACAGTTCTGTGGTGCTGCCGACGTCTGCAAGAGGCACCGCCGCACCCACGCTCTGCTTCCTGAGGGTCTGTGTCAGCTCCCAGTAGAGCACCCCAAGCGGTTTTCCCTCTGCCCAGAGCTGAGGAGCCTTCCCAGAAGCAGCTCTGTCTGCTCCACTTTCCAAGCACCCTGCCTCAGGCTCCTGCCAGACTCATGAGTACAGCAGGTGCAGCCCGGAGCTGAACACACTCCCCAGGCGCAGCCAACACAGGAACAAGGAACGCTCGTTACGGCACTTTACAGCTTCCTCCTAGCATTTGGCATGTTTGTTCCAGTCATAAAAGCCAGATTTAATCCTTACTCAAAGGCAATTTGTTTGGCGAGGATCAGGCGAGCAACCCGAGTCTCCCAAGCAAACATTTGTAAGGAACAAAGAGCCCCATGAGCTGGCTGTCAGGAATGACACGGTGCCGATGCCAAAACCGCTGCTTCACCAACCAGCAGCGGCATCGAAGGGAGGAGCCTGAGGCGTGGTACAGCTCCTAACTAAAACCAAAACCCCTCCAGAAGCAGGATTCCAAACAAAAATAACCCCTTCACACAACCCATCTCCCTCCCGTCGTGCACGGACGGCTGGAGAAGCTCTGCCGGCAGCCCCCACGTGCAACCTGCTCCCCTTCCCGCGGTGGCTCCAGGCACAGCAGCTGACCGCACCCCACTGCCTCCCCGCTCTGCGAACCTGGCAGTTGTAGTCGGTGTCCAGCCCGTCCCACAGGCTCATGAACTGGGCCTTCATCATGGCTGTAGCTTCGTGGTCGGAGCTCGAACGGCTTCGCAGGAAGGAATCTGTGTTAAAGGATGCAGTAGGGCAGACGGCTTTCAGTCCTGCCGCCGAAACCGGTCACGGAAATTTACCCTTCAGCTCAATTTCTTAGGCAGAGATGGGAGCACACAGAGCCTGGCACGTTAGGAAACCCCAAAGCACAGCCGCAGGCTGACGTGAAGCAGGCCATACGCCGCGTTATGCAGAGCCCCTCACTGTGCCAGGCGCTGCCGACAGAATTTCCCCCAGCTACCAAAAGCTTCCGAGCCGCAGCACCGCCGCCGCCACCACACTCCCGACGCGCGTGGGTTCTTACCTATTTCGTCGATAAAAATGATGGAGGGCTGGAGCTTTATAGCGAGGGAGAAGACAGCAGCAGCCAGCTTCTGAGACTCCCCGTACCACTTGTCAGTCAGGGTCGAAGGCTGGAGGTTGATGAAGCGACAACCGGCCTCCTTCGCGGTCGCTTTGGCGATCAGGGTCTTGCCGCAGCCAGGGGGGCCGTAGAGAAGCACTCCTGGAAAAGCCACAGAGGTGATGTCCTCGTGGAACAACATCCTTACTGCAAGACTAGAACTAAGAGTATCTAAAAATGGACGTCAGGAAGCTTGTAAAATCGTAGTAATGTTGTTCTAACACAGTTGTGAAGAAAACAATTTAAAGGGAAAAATAAAAATAAAAGTCAGTCAAGGCTGAAACAGCGAACTCCTGTTTGTAGGAGTTCGATTTCACGGCGACAGAAGAGGGAAAAACTGAAGCTTCTCCCTGGCATCAGTCCTAGTTGTCACACTTTGAGTGACTGTCAACCCACTTCCTCACTCCTTTCCAGGTAATTCTAATTTTTTTTTATTATTATTATTTTTTTTAATACCTACGCAGAAATTCATACCATGCCCTTCCTACCTTTTGGTGGCTGTAGAAGCCTGGAATTCTCAAACAGGTATTTCTTCTTGATGGGCAAGATGACAGTGTCTTTCAGATCTGTAATAACATCATCTAAGCCTGCGATATCATTCCAGGTTACCTGATGTGGAAAAAAAGAAACTGCCTCAGTTCCTGCCCACAAAAAGTATGGACAAGCTTAAAAGTAGCGTAAGGCCTCAAAATAAAAAAAAAAAAAAAAAGGGCAAGAGATTAACAAGAAGCTCTGTGCTAACGATGCCTCCTCAGTTTCAGATCACAGAAATGTTTTGTCTCTTCCCACAGATACCTACAGATGCCAAATAATGGCAGCCAAAGAAAAAAATAACACCTCCCGAGTCGGAAGTGCTTCCGTAGGAATAAAAGGCAAAACCGTTCCTTACGTGCATGCTTAGAGGGTCGACGAGGTGCGCAGCGATGCTCATTTCATACTCAGAAAGCTTGACGTTCTTCACCCCGATTTGCTTCATCAGCTTTTCAGCCTACGGGAAACAGACCAGCCGTTTTCAGACTCCTCTGTCCCAGCGGGACCGAACGCATCCGCACCCCGCAAAAGCGCTTGCGACCAAAGGCGCACCTGTTTCTGAGCTTCCACCTTCTGCTTCCTCGTCGGGTCGATGGCGTCGACCATCCACTTGATGGTGAAGTACGTCACGGCGCCGAATATCGTCAGGCGGAAGATCAACCCCACCACCTCGTTCCGGCTCAGCGGGCGGGAAAACGTTTCGGTGTGGACCATCTTGCCTCTCAACACTGGCTGCAAAACAAGCGTAGGGGAGAGAGAGAGACAGAGAAAAATCAGAGGAAACACCGCTTTGTGAAACCCGTTTCCGTGCTCACGATGAAGCGACTGCACAGCGTGGCCCCGAGCGAGAGGGTGGCATGGTTTCATTTCCACTTTCAGCGAGCAGAGAACAAAGGGCAGCCACGAGCCGCGGCCTGACTTGACGGATGACGTGCAAGACGGTCCCGATTTCAGCCGTAAGAGGCCTGCGCTCCTTTCGGCTACACAACACCTTCATGAGAAAGGCCGCTTCATCTGGCGACCTTCAGTTTGTCTGGAGGCGGTGGGGTTGAGAGCCGGAGCCCGCGCCTCGCGGAGCGTGCTGGTGGCCTTCTGCGCTATCCCTGTCCCTGGAAAGCCGAAGGAGCTGGAGGCGGCACACGGCTCTCAGGGGAAAAGCTGGCTGCTGCGCGCGCCAGGGGACGAAAGCGCCTTCAAGCTGGGGCAGCCTGCAGCTGAGAGGCACAATTCTCCCCAACTCACAGAAAAACGCCCGCAAAGCTGGGCTCCCCCCCTCCACCTACCCCGCGGGCCCCTGCTGCAGGACCCCCAGAGCCCTCCGCAAGGGCAGCAGCTCCCTTCGGCCGCCTCCGGCCGAGCTCCGGGCCCAGGCAAGGGCCGGGCTTCCGAACCCCGCGGGCGTCACCTTCCCCAGTGACGCCCGGCCCGCGGGGAGCCGACTCCTCGCTCGCTTCCTTCCTCCCCTCTTCCCCTCCCGCCGGGCGGCCCCGGGCTCGCCCCGCCG
>VXAV01012084.1:24697-52644 GCA_013399715.1 Alectura lathami
GTAGATTCTTGGGTTTTTTTTTTTTTTTGAGGGCAGAAGGCATAATTTCTGTGCGCTGTTACAGACTTGTGCTCTCGTACGTCTTCAGTCAGCCAGCTGTGTCAGCGCAGAGCCTAGCCCGTGCTTGTCAGGGACACGTGGGAGCTCTGCAGGGGCAGAGTGCAGTGGTTTGCATCCCGTTCCAAGCCTGTCCTCGTGTACAGGTGGCTGCAATGTCAGTGTCGTGGGAGCTCTGCAGTGTCTTCGTTCTGCTGCGTGCTCGTTGTTACCCCGCTGGCGTTCTCACCATGCAAATCGTTCTTGCTGTTGGAGAAGAATTTAGCTTGTAAGGGACCTCTGGAAATCACCTGCTCCAGCCCCACTTGGTTAAAGGGGGGCCAGCTTCAAACATACCATTCTTTGTTCTTGTGCCTGCTAAAATTAGCCTGAGGAGGAGTATGTTAATGCGGCAGGGTTTGGGCTGTGTTCGAGCTGCTGGTTTCATTTCTGTTTTGCTTTCCAGTGGAGCTTCTTCCCTGCATGATCTTTTCTGATGCTGAAAGCTAAGGAGTATTTTCTTGTTTTTTTTTTTTTTTTTTTTTTAAATCCATTTATCCTTACACCACCAGGAGCATAAATGCTGATCATTTTCTGGCAAACTACTGTGAATTCTTTACACATCTGCTCTGGATGTAAACTTAATTTTTTTTGTATGGCCTTTTTTCTTAGCAGCATGCTTATTTCCTTTCCTGAGTTCTTTATCTCAAACCTTACTGCTTTTGGCAAGTGAATTGCAGGTACTGCAGAATGAGAAGCCAGAAGTGAGGATTGTTATTACTCTTTTTTTTTTTAATAAACAAGGTCTGTAGTTCCTTTTGGATTCTGTACGTTCCCATCTCACATTTAGGCATTCACAGCCACCTGAGCAGCTGTTACAGTGCTGTGTTCTGCAGAAACCATGGGGAGTGATGAAAAGTGCCACTGCCAAGCTTTGCATGTCCAAATTGCCCTTTTTAGGGTTTGTTTTGCGTGGTATGTGTATTTTGGGATTTTTTGGGGGAGGAAACCCCTTTTTGCTGCATGTGCAGCGCTGATTTGTTTGGCTCTGGAAGTTGGTCCAGGCTGTTGCTCCGGGTTTGGTACAGGAGCATACTTCATGACGTCCGTTTACTGTTGCTACAGAGATGTCACACATTTCCCAATGTTTCCATAACTCACATGCTCAGATATTTATCCAAACATAATTGCTATGGGTTTTCCTGCGGAGAGGCTTGAAGGAGTATACCGGAACAACATTGATGATGTAGTAAGGTAAGGCTTTATTTTATTCTATTTTTAAAGTTACTCTCATCTTAGTATCGTTTTCTGCAGTCATTTAAGTTCTGCTTAGGAACGGATGTGTGATCTGACGCGTAGAAGTGGCAGAGTTTTGGCATCTCCTAGCCATTGCCTTGTTAGCTTTCCTGAAAAAAAAAAAAAAAAAAGCTGGGAACATTGAGGATGGTGTTTTGCAGGCTGCTGTGCTGGGTTTGTCTCAAATCTGTTGCTACACGTGGAGTTGAACTCAACAAGCTGTGATGCGGTGGAAGGAGGTTCCTTGCTTTTAGAAAGATGTGGGCCCGTGCGGTGGCTCCTGTGTGAAGGAAAAAGCATTTTATTGGTTAAGAATGTAAATATAATGTGCGAATTAGGCTTCTGGAAGGGATTCACCATCAATTGTTAAGCTGTCTGTAAATGCTCCGCTGATCAGAAGGACTAACGATAGCCTGCAAGTGCCGTGAGCCAGACGGAGACACGGGGAGATGCACACCAAGTGGCTGGAGGGAGCGGGCGCTAAAGCCGCGCTGTGCTTGGGGTGTTTCTCCAAGAGGTTCGTGTGTCAGAATTCAGCGAGTCTGAGCTCCAAAGAGCTGGTGTGGAGCCTCGAGGGATGTGCCAGTGGGCTTTTCCTGGACGGCTGGCATCCTGAGAGGTCTAACAGCGGTGCTGTAAGAGCAGCATGGCCTGGTCTGCTGGCTGTCCCCTGGGAGCTCCGCCTGGGACAGCATGCAGTGCTGAGAAAAACCCTCAGTCCTGCAGGTGCGGAGTCAGCTCTCCTCGCCCCCCCCCAGCTGTCCCAGACCCGCAGGGACATCTGGAATGAATTGCCGGGTCCAGCAGCTCCCCTCACCTCCCAGAGCCTGCCAGCACGGGCACTGGGAAGTATTTTTGCCGATGAAATTGGAGTCCTGTGCTCGGTGCTGCCCATGGAGCGTGCACATCTGGTCTCACTTAAATATATCAGTTTCACCACAGTTCTAGGTTCTTCTGGAAGATCATGAGTGATAACCAGAGCTCGTTTTGCTTGGGCTTTCCAGGATTTTAGCAGCTAGTGTTTCTTTCAATTTGAACAGCATGTTCTGTCATGGCTAATTAAATTCCTTCTGGCTGATGTGCAGATACACACTGTTGATGATGTTCAGTGTAAACATTTGTGTGTTATTTCTTCTTGAACATTGCCAGGTGACACATCATATATAATCACGGCAATTCTGGTGAATCATGTTTGCAGTTTGGCTCTCTGAGCCTTGCAGGGGAAGTTTTCAATCTAAAGTTAGCCTGAAAATGAAATGAGTGCCAAAAAAAAAAGGTTAGAGTGGTCTTTCCCCTTTCTGAACCCAGAATGTCAGTGGGCACTGTGCTTTCGGCTTGAAAAATAAGCAGCCCTTCCCCAGCCCAGCGTACTCACACGCAGGTCGAGTCGGCGCGGGTTGGGGCACGCAGCAGGTATCTGGTCCAGGCCAGAGCCCAGTGCCTGGGCTGCACAAGCAGCCTTGCCGATGCTGGTTTGGAGGAGAGAGGCTTGCAGCGTGCTGCCCGCTGGGGATGCAGAGCTGTGCGTGTTGGAGCGATGCTGAGTCGGGATCACCGTTGCTGCGATGCGTATTAACACGTGCCTTTTTCTTTTTCCCTCTTCAAGGTTTTTGGATTCAAAGCATAAAAACCATTACAAGATATACAATCTGTAAGTATGTTCTTCTAGATACGCTTTTCCAAAATAATGACTTCCAAAAATAGCTCAGGAGCGAGAGCGGCTTGCTGCTGTGCCGAAGCAGAGATGTGCTGCGCAGTTCTTAAAACAATTAGGGCTGATTGAGAGCCCTGTTACTTCATTTAGCGAGGCTGAGCGAGGTTAAATGAAATGCTGCTGTATATTCCTGTTACTCGAACGCTTCTAAATGACTTGGCACCCAGCCCATCTCGGGCTTGCACCGTGTGATTAAAAAGTGAAAAGTAATTCACAGCGGGCTCTGCGTTAATGTGTTAACGTCTGAGCGAAGGAGTTGCCAGATGAGCGCTACCCGTTTTGTTTTGCGTTTTTGGGAGGGAATCGAGCTGTGTTGGTGCACTCGCTGCCCCGGTTCATTGCTTGGACTGAGCTGTTATTGCACAACCAGTGGCACGATGCTTCCTCAGCGCTAGAAGCGGAATGTTTTCCTCAGGAAAGTCAGTTACGCTGAAAGCTGGTCGTGTTACATAACAGAAATGCTTTGTGTTGTTGCTGTTGCCCCGCGATCTTTTTCTGTGCTAATTCAGCCTGATTTCATTTGTAAAAGTCATTTGGGGGTGTCCGCAGGCGTTGAAGAACAGGTCTTGGCTTTCTTGCTCATTTTATCCCAGAAATCTGGGATGAAGATCTGTTGATTCTCTGACCTCAGCGTTAAACAAGTTTACCCTACAAAATTTAACCGTGGGGGGTGGTTGTCCTACAGCTGCTGCCCCAGGCGTGGGTTCATTTCCTCCAGCTTCTGAGGGCCGTGTTACTGTGCAGTGTGCCTCCGGTACTGCTTCCAGGGCCGGGGTTTGAGCTGCCTGATGCTGAGCTTGTGGCTTCAGATCGGCATGGGAGGTGCCAGGTCCACACAGCAGGCTGCGTGCTAAACTTCTGCAGAAGAAATCATCCTTTCAGAGTTGGTGGGTTTTCTTTGCTGTGAAAACGTGGGTCGCTCACTTGCCAGGGGAGATCCAGGTGGTTACTGCGCAGCTCGGAAAGCACAGCTTTAAACTGTCTGTGGCCAGAGAGGCCACGTTATCCCTGTGTGCATGCAGAACTTGGACACCTGTTGCGTAAACAAACACCATGAGGCGAGCTGTGGGAATGTTTGGTTATGAGGTGGGAACAAATTCCAGACTTCAGGTATTCCAGAGAGCAGCATCTCTTCAGATTTCTCTGATCCTTTGTAAATCATCAACTTCTTGTCTCTCTTTAAAAGAGGGAAGTAGGAGTTCAGGGGAGTTACGTGATTCTAACCAGTGATTTCCAGCACTGTCATGGGATTTGAGTTCCCTTAAAGTAGCTGTTGCATGAAGGAGATAATGCAGTGCATAGTGAGCAGCTCTGTTAGAAATTAGTTTCATTATGTTTATTGTTTGTGTCTTCTCATGTATGCCTTTAGCCTTTCGCTGTTCTGTATTCTTCCTTACTTCAACTTTTCAAGCTTCACTTACCCCCAGATTGTTCTCTCCCCTTCTCCACCTTCTCAAAAATATTGCCTTAGTGAGGGCAGATACTTGAAGGAGCTGTAGGGAGCCACAGGGGTTTTTGGTGCTTATTTGTCTGTCTCTGCATATGTGGGGCTGGGCGTTGACGTGGACTGCTGTCTTGCCTTGTCAGCCGTGCCAGCAGGTTTCAGATGAAGACCTGTATTGCAGGTGTCATTGTGACTTGAAAACAGGTGCTTTTGAAACACTAAGAGATGGAGACGTCTCCGAAGCGTGCACCAGTGGGATCTCTAAGATGGATATGCATGTGTTTCGTGCAGGGAGAGGGGAGGAGGTTTTGTAGGGCCGTGTCTGGAGCTCTGTGCTTGCCCTGGGTTGTGTGCAGCTCCCATCCAAGGGCATGGGGAGTGACGTGGCTGTGTTCTGTGCTCAGTTTCTCCCCTTGGTGTCAACAAAACTAAATTTTATCCCTTGTGGGGGATACTCTTGCTGCTCTTTCAAACTTTGAAAGAGACTCTGCAGTTCAGGAAACTCACTGCACGTGGGATGGGGCAGCCCTGGCTTTGTGTGCGGACTGGGGGACGGGAGGCTGGAGGGCAGCCACAGGACAGGGATCGGAGGGTTCTAGTGACAGCAAGTGGAGTCTGGGCCAGCAGGGTGCTCTGGCTGCCAGAAGGGCCGCCGTGCCCTGGAGTGCCCCAGGCCCAGTGCTGCCAGCCGGGTGCAGGCAGGGGTTGTCCCGCTCTGCTCCGCTTGCTGCGGCCTCACCTCGAGCACTGGGGAAGGGTCTGGTGGGCAAGGGCTGTGAGGAGTGGCTGAGGGCCCTTGGTTTGTTGGGCCCAGAGCAGAGGAGGCTGAGGGGAGGCCTCACGGTGGCCTGCAGCTCCCTCCCAGGGCAGCAGAGGGGCAGGCGCTGAGCTCTGCTCTCTGAGGACAGCGACAGGGCCCGAGGGCACGGCACGGAGCTGGCAGGGGAGGGTCAGGGGGTGTGAGGGAAAGGTTCTGCCCCAGGGGGTGCGGGGCATGGCACGGGCTCCCCAGGGCAGTGGGCACGGCCCCGAGTTGCCAGAGCTCAAGGAGCATTTGGACACCGCTCTCAGACACAGGGTTTGGGGTTGGGGGGTGCTGTGTGGGGCCAGGGGCTGGCCTCGGTGATTATTGCAGGTCTCTTCCAGCTTGGGATGTTCTGTGATACACTGAGTGCAGCCCCAGCAGCTCTGCCTCCATCCCTGGTGTACGAGCCTCATGGGCAACGCTGGACGCGGTGCCTGCGAGGCTCTGGCTGGGTGGAACAGTCGTACAGGCAGGAGCCTAAAAGTCTGCTTGTCTGAAAATGCTGAGTAAGCTCTACACAGCTCCAAAGGCTGCAGTCATAATGTACTTTTGAAGGAAAGATAAGGTCACGCTAGTCCTGAAACTGCTGGGTGTATCTGAACCTTGTGAAGAGTACAAGCTGTCATCAGAATAGAAGGCCTTAGATGTGTTTTCTCTCCTGAAGTGTCTCCCAGTCGTTGTTTCAGCCTAGAGTCCTCTTGCTTTGATGAAGAGTTGCTCTTGCTTTCCTTTCTGAAGTGCGCGTTCACTTGCATCACGCAGGAGCACAGTGCTTTTCCTGCAGAAAGCAGCTCCAAGGAAGCTTGCAGAGAGCATCACATCCAGCTTGTTTCCTTACGGCTTTCCCTTCTGGCTGGGCTCTCTCCATCCAGTTAGTGATGTTCGTCCCTAAGTCATCCTGCGCGACTAACGCCGTGTGGTTTGCGTTGCTGATAGCCAGCTAGAGTGATCTCTTTCAGGATAGTAAGGCAGATGCTGGTGTAGCTCCAGGACCAAATGCCGCGCTGGAGGGCAGTGTCGTAGGCGGGGTGGTGCGGCTGATCTGTATCACAGCACTCAGCGGTGCTTCGTTACCCGTGGTGGTCGTTACGGTTCCACGATTGAAGGAGCAGTGCCTGTGTAGCTTACGCTACCTGAGGATCTTCCAAACGTCCTTGTGACACCCATGGCCCCTCGCTTGCTTATTGTGGCGGTGTCTTGACGTGTATTTTGAGGTCAGTCAGCTGGGTGACGGTCACAGCCAGCCTCTGTTCATGTGCTTACGCGGTGGCCGTAAAGCTGCTTGAGGGGCTGGAGCAGTGTTACAGGTGACAGCGTACTGCAATACCTGCACGAATGTCTCCTCCGAGGGTCGCGCTGACTAAAACACAAATGGACACACTTACTGTAGGGTAAGTAGTTGCAGTTCAGTAAAATCGCTGATACTTTATTGGCCAGCTTAACACATCTGCAGTAAAATAATTTCTGTATGTGATCTCCAGCTGTAGTTGTAGATGATGATGATGATGGGTATAGGTGGTTTTCCCATCTGCTGCTGTGTACGCTCCGAGGTGTGGCAGATGTTAGGAGTGCCTCAGAGACGTGTCTTGAACTTGTGTTTTTTTTTGTTTCAGATGTGCTGAAAGACATTACGACACCGCCAAATTTAACTGCAGAGGTACGTTTTCACTGTCTGGGCTGTGTGCTTCTCCTTACGTCTCACTGTTTCGGGATGGGGATGAAGGTGTAAGGTAGAGCTGATTAGTAATGTGGGAGATCTGGGAGCAAGGAATGATGTCAAATAGCTTTTGAATCACTGGAGAAACTTGGTATGTTCCTTAGGCTTTCAAAAAGCCCTGTTCCTGAATGAGGCAATCAGAAGTCTGCTGTTCCAACAGCTGTTGCAGAACGGGTTGTGTAGAGGTTTCTGTTCAACTCCGTGGGCAAACTTAGTGTAGAACGTAGCTGTGAAGCTTAGGGACGTCCATCTTTTTATGCAGAAGCATCACTTTGAATAAAAGTGGAGAACACTGTTAAGCTATTGTCACTGTTCATATCCAACAGCTTTTTGAAGAACTGGAACATATCTTCTGTTGCTTTAAAAAAAAAAAAAAAAATCTGCATGGTGCCTCTTTGAGATGAGTTGGTTCCTGGACATTTTGCAGAGCTACCAGAACCTGTGGGGAGGCTTTTAGGGACTCCTTTTGATCAGGCCCGTGGTGAGTGGTGGCACTTCTGTCAGTATTGATGCCCCAGGTGATAAACGAACAGAGTACTTTGGTGGATTTGGGCCCTACTGGCTGATACTAGGTCCTTAACAAGGGCTTGACTTCATTTCAGAACATCCTTCTAGTATTGAGGAGGGTGTGTAGAACTTGACCGAAATGTAGTTGGCTGCTTGAATGTCTGAATACAGAGGGAGTGAAATTTTCAATTGGAAGTCATCTTTGCTCCTGATCCACGAACACAAACACGTGCCAAAACATGAAATGCGGTGTTTTTTAGACCAGAAGAGGCAGTGGTGGTCCTAGCTGAGTCTTTTTAAATGAACCAGGCTTGCGGTTGTAAGATCCCAAGATCAAGAATTAGGGTGGGCTTTGTGGAGTGCCGTTCTCCTGGCCAAGCTGTCATCTGGTTTCGTGGCTCAGGCAGAGGTTTGGGTTTGGGTGCTTCTTGCCTGCCTGTTGGTTATTTTGTTCGCTTTGGAGTTTTCTTTGTATTTCCTGCCTACTTGCTTGAAATTGTTTCCATCTCTAGATGGTGAAACTGTTTGTGTGTGAGTATGTGGATGTACACATACATCAGAAAGCAAACACCTGTGTTTGATGGACTGATCTGAAAACCCATAGGTATTGCAGGTGTCTTGCATGAGATTTCTTTTTGATTACCTTCATTTTTAAGATGGAAATTATCATTCATTTTTTTGAAGCTCTTTGAGCAAATTCTGAGTATTCCCAGCGTAGACCCAACCATGCTCAGAGTTTTGTTGCAAAATTCCTCTTGTCTGATCAGTGAGCCGGGCCTGGCCCTGGTTTCTCTCAGCAGGTAGTCTAATTATTGACTGATTAATGGGTTCTCACAAAGTTCTGTGTGCCAGTGCACTCCTGAATTCCAGAAAAATCATGATGTGTGTGCTGCTCCTTTCCTAAAGGAGTGGTTTCTTCTTGAAGCAAGGTTCTTGCTTAGGTGTTAGCAGAGAGATGTCTGGGATGCATTTAGAGCCCCATACGTTGCTGAATGGCAGTGGGATCAAAGCCATGCGTGTAAACATACCTGTATGTAAGACAGTTTTTATTTAGACTGTTACTTTTTGTACTGGTCTGGTTGAGCTTGCTGTAATTTCCTCCTGAGCTTTGGCTGAGCTGCACCTTCTCTCCCGTTGCAGTTGCACAGTACCCTTTTGAAGACCACAACCCACCACAGTTAGAGCTCATCAAACCCTTCTGTGAAGATCTCGACCAATGGCTCAGTGAAGATGACAATCACGTTGCAGCAATCCACTGTAAAGCTGGAAAGGGACGAACTGGTGTAATGATATGTGCATATTTGTTGCATCGAGGCAAGTTTTTAAAGGCTCAAGAAGCCCTAGATTTCTATGGGGAAGTAAGGACCAGAGACAAGAAGGTGAGTTGCTTTGTGCGTCTCTTTTCCTGCCCTTATGCTGCCTGTATCTTTATATTTTCCTCGCTGAGGTCAATTTGATTATTCAAACCCTCTGAGAAATGCTTTCCATCAGCTGTGGTACCTGGTTTGATTTAACTTCAGCGTGATTGGATCAGGGCAGTCCTTCTCAACCAAAAAACTCTTAAGCAGCAGAAGCAGCTAGTCCCAGCACTACAATGGTCTGTTTTTAGCATCTCCTGTTAAGACAGTCCGGACAGTTGTATTTCAGAGAGCCTGTTACGTGGCGTTCCGCTGTGTGTCGCATCAAATGGGCGAACCTCCTTGTTCAGCATTTCCAGCCCACATATAAGAGGATTGTTCTAGCTCGTGCTGCCTGAATGGATTAGCTGCTCCGCTCCTCAGGTTCTGTCAGCTTCTGTGGTGTTGTTTTGAGGTGCATGGTCATTAGAGTGCTTTTGGCAGCTGAATATCCCTACTGGAAGGGTGCATCCATGGCTGGATGCCCCGTTCCGTTCTGAGGAAGGTCAAGGCCAGATGTTGGCCACCTCAGAGTCTGCTTTGTGCTGTTTGATTTCTCGCACTTGGAGGAGCGGGAGGGTCTCTTTCAGAGAAGTGGTGTTTGTGGCAGTGGGAGCGTTCTGTTCAGACCTTGTCTGTGGTACAGACTGGCTTAGCAGGAGCTGTGTGTTGGATCTTTTTGGTGTGGTTATGCCTCGTTAATGGGAATTTAATTTTTTTTTTTTTGGTGAAACTTTCTCCACCTTGCAAGGTCATCTCAGCAGGCGTCCCTGCTCATCTTCCATCCTTTCCCTGTACGTGTTGGTAAAAGGGGAGTCATCCCTGCGGGCCAATTTTAGCCTGTTCAAGTGCAGAGCTCCCTGTGTTCCTGTGATCCTTGCGTAAAGTATTAATTTCATACTGTGTAGACCTCTTAAGTTGAGTTTCGTGTTTGAAGGCTCTCGAGAGCTGAAGTATCACATGAGTTTCAGGATTTGGCTGTTCATTCGTTAGAAGGAGCAAGTGAATTCTGTTTCTGGGCGATGGAGCTGTTAGCCCATGTGCAGCGTAGGAGGTGGTTGTGGTGTAACAGCAGAGAGGAGATGGCATCGGGGTTTCCCATCAAACTGTGGTGAATTTTGATAAGGCAGTGAACAGGAATGAGCTGTGTGATGAACAAACAGTGCAGGTTGCTCTACTTGATGAGGATGATCCAGAGAGCCAGAGAAAGTGATGCAAAGATTACAGAACTGAACAAGTGCACAGTGCTGTGCCTCGGTTTCCCTTTCTGAGGTCAGTCAGGTGATCCATGGTACCCCAGTGGTACCTCTGGCATATTTGAGGTAGTAGGATTCAATAGTGAGAGCATTGTCAACTTCACTGCAAGTATTATCTGTACGTACAACTTCTGTTTTGGTTTTGATGTCTCTTCTGGAAGAGCTGATTTCTGCCAGCTCCTCCAGAGCCTGGTTATCTTCCCTTAGCCAGCGGGCAGCATGTGATTCCCATGGCTGTAAAAGTCGTGTTGATAGACGGGCGTTCCGGGGTGGGCTCTGGGAGCTTTTTGTCCCCTTTTGGGGCACGTTTCAGTGTCACGTGCAAAGTGCTGCTCTGTGATTTGGCACTGTACTGCCCCTTTGTGAGCTGACTTCCTGAACTCAGAGTGATTGAGGCATCAAAGGAGCTGCCTGCACCCAGGGACAAGAAAATGCCGTTTTTGTTTTATCTTATTTTTTGCCAGGCCAAGACACACTGAAGGAAAACTGACTTGAATTAGGTACCAGGCTTTCTTCAAGAGCAAGCACAAGGTGTGCAGCTTCTGCGCTGCAGCTCAGAACAGCACAGCTAAAATCCCTGCTGCCATGAGCGTGCGTGGCAGAGGGACTCTCGAGAGGGTTTAGCCCATACTGGCAGGAAGTGCAGCTCGAATGGCAGGAGGAAGTGTGACTAACTGGTCGGGAGAACAGCCCCGGGTGCTTCTGTAGCAAGCTTTTCCCAAGTGCCTGCTGGGAGAAGCAGCTTCAGGGCAGCCTTTGTGACATCCAGCAAGAGATGCTGTAGGTCAGAGGGACAATTCCTGGACAGTCTGCTAGCGTAGTGGGGAGTAAGGCAGTGCAGAACTGAGTCTGAAAGGCTGTCTCTGACCCAAAAGTGATTTTTTTTTTTTTTTTCTCCTCTAAGCTGCCCCTTTCAACTTCTGCAGCTCATCGTGGGAGGGATCCTTTTCAGAAGGAGGGAATGGGAAAGATTAAAAGGCATTGTCTGAAAGATCATATCAGTCACCACCACTGCAGCAGAGCTCCAGTGACTTCCATTTTTCCTTTGAACCGAGGTAGACAAACAGTTTCCTGGAATTCGACAAAGAATTGCAGTTGTCCTGGCTGTCTCCAGAGCTGGGGAAGAAGCAAGCCCCAGAATCAGTCTTCGAAAAAAGCTGCTGCTGCATCCGCAGTTTGAACTGGTTAGCTTATCCCCTGCTTGCTTGTTTAAGATGGACACTGGAATGCTGCTGTGACGGTGAAGGCTGACAGTTTGCCTTCCTGCAGCTGGAGAAGGTTTTCATTTACTCCACTTCTTCTGCAGAGGGTTTTACGGTGACGATTGCTCAGAAGAAGCCACGTGCTGTTCAGCAGAGGGTTACCAGCTGGGAACAACTGTGTGCTTGAGCTGGGCATGGCCCGTTCAGGAGCATTCTTAGACCTTCACATCGGTGCCTTTCAGGAAAGGCTCCTGGCGGTGGTGGTGCGGCATCCCTGCTAAACCCTGTGCATAAGTTTAGTCTCAGGCTGCGGATTCAGCAGAGCATTACTTCCAAGGTGTGTGTTCTCCGAAACACTGCCCGTGCTACGGGGAGAGGAGCGCCACGGGCAGCAGTTGACAGTTCTTGTCGTGCCCACAGAGCTCAGCAGGGTAGTGTGAAACTGGCACAGGGAAGGAGGAGCTCACTGGATGCCCATTTAAAAAACTTCTCGAGGAGAAAGTACTTGTTTTCTAGATTTTGTGACAAAAATGCTCAGATACTTGTATGAAAAATTTGTAATTTCCAGCTTATTGCAATTTCATAGCTTTAATATGGAAGTGTCCTTGCTGCTGTTGCAAATATATAGTATGGGTTGTTCTCGAGCACATAATGCATCTTCTGGGGAATTAGATGATTTCTGCATCGCTTTGTCTTGAAATTACTAGCTGTAAGAGCTCTAGAACTATTTGTTGAAGTTTAAAATGGTTTTAAAATCAGTAATAAAAGTGTTCTTTGGTTATGTGTTTTCGAAGCAAGTGTTCACTTCAGAGCTGTAGCTCAGTGCAGAAGTCCTTCCTTCAGCAATTTGGGCATGAGGCCTGCAGCAGTGAAACCTTCCACTTGGGGTTTTCTGGAACAGAGGGGCATTGTGTGATCAGAGGTGGTGTTGGTCGCGAGTACAGCAGCAAAGAGAAGCAGGGTCCTCTGCCGTGAGCTGCTGTAGACATGGAATTCCTGTGCGGGTGCCTGAAGGTGGCAGGGGGCTCCTGCCTGAAGTGCTGCTGGAAGTCTGGCACCCCCGCTCCCTGAGGGCTTTGCGCTTGAGGCGTGGAGCAGCCTGCCCTCCCGTTGTAGCGCTGCCTAGCATCCCGGTCCAAGAGTGACGGGAGAACCCGGGCCCTGCTTGCTCCCCGTGTGTAACACCTTCCTCTGAACGCAGGACGAGTGGAAGAGGCGCTGCAAAGGTGGTCTGCGTGCTCCAGCTGCCCTTTCATTCTCGGTTTGTTCACCTGTAGTTCTCAGGTGGTGGCAGGAGCCCCATCAGTCACTGCGGGCTGCTTCCTGACGCGTGTTTTCCCTTCGTGCAGGGAGTAACGATTCCCAGTCAGAGACGCTACGTGTACTACTATAGCTACCTGTTGAAGAACCACCTGGACTACAGACCAGTGGCACTGCTGTTTCACAAGATGATGTTTGAAACAATTCCCATGTTCAGCGGCGGAACTTGCAGTAAGTACCCAGCGATCCCTTATCCTCTGTTAGCTCTCCTTTCCTTTTTAAAAAAACATTTTCTAAATACCGGGCCGCTTTTGGGAAATGTGAATTGCTGAAACACGTGACAGCATGTTGGCTTCAAATGCAGCAACAGTATTCATCCCATGATGGCTTTAAAAAAAATGAGTTCCACTAGGTACAACTCTGATTGTCTAACACGTATTTTTCAGTCTTAATCCTTTGTCGTTTTCCTTCTGTTCTAAAGTCCCAGGGTTGTGTCTCTCAGGCCAAAAGGAGAGGGTGGCAGCATCTGACAGTGCTGAGGATTGGAGAGCGATAAGGTGCAGTGCTACAGATAGGCTGCGCAGCAAGATAGCGTGGGTAGGCTTGGTCGAGATTGCCACAGCTGCGCAGCGGTGGTTTCAGTGTGGCAGATAGGGTTCAGCGTGGGTTGTCTAGAGAGCAGTCTGCATCTGATACTGAGAGGAGCCCAGGAGCCACCATTAAATGCAGAAAGATTTCTTTTGGATAAATTTCATGTAATACTTCTGGCTTTCGTGCTAGCTTCTGTTGGCAGTTTGCAGATCACATCTGCTCAGGCTGCACCAAAAACCCTCGCAACTTCAACTGTTACTTGAATTCAGAAAGCTACGCCGTGGCTGGCACTCTGGTGGTGGTGGTTTGCAGGGCAGACTTTGGCTCTGTTTGTGTAAGAGTAGAAATCAGTTTGTTCTGGCACCCACAAAACACAGAAATCTGTTAGGTTATTCCCAGTGGCATCCAGTAAAGCTTTGTTTATTGACTTGCAGTGCTTGACTCCTAGCAGATACCATGGTTCTGATGTTTTTTTTTTTTTTTTGACGCTGAAGGCATTTCTTGTAAAGTGACCCTCTGTTTTGCTGTGCAGATCCTCAGTTTGTGGTGTACCAGCTCAAGGTAAAGATATTCACCTCCCCTTCAGGACCCTCACGACGTGAAGACAAGTACATGTACTTTGAATTCCCTCAACCTCTGCCGGTGTGCGGTGATATCAAAGTGGAGTTTTTCCACAAACAGAACAAGATGTTGAAAAAGGTTGGTTTCCTTGCTTTTCTGGAAAATGTTGTCGAGCCAATCCCTACGCAGGGCTGCGTTGGTGATTTTTCAGTGATATGTAATCGCAGTATTTAATTCTCTCGCGTCTGGTTTTCCCGAGTAGAGAATCCATCACAAAATGAAAGCTGGATGTTTTAAAGCAGCGAGATTAAGTACAAAGGTTGGAGAAAAATTATGCGGAGATGTGTTGCAGTAGTTTGGGTAGTAGTGAGTAATCTAATTGAGGAAGAAGCATTCTCAGTCTAAAAATAGACTTGCATACTGAGCAAGTTAGCTCCAGCTGTTTTCTTCACTAAATTTTCTTAAGGCTTTAGCAGGCGCAGAAGATCTTGTCTGTGTGCTGCTGGCTGACTTCTGTCCGTCTGCCAAATGCGGCTGACATTCCGAGAGAGTGGGGTTCCTGCACGCTTTGTGAAAACGCCTCTGCAGTCCCTCCAGCCGTCCCTTCGCTGTGTTGCGGCGTTCCCCTCAGCTGCGATGCTGTGACAGTAGATGTTCAGAGAACTCACTCAGAACTGAGAATTTTGTCAATGTCTCACCTGGGGGGGGGGTTTGATCTGGAAATTACTCCGACACCAAAATCGATCAGTTCTTGAAGATGGACGTCTCATTTATTTTGGTGCTTGTGGAGCTAGTTTGCATCCACTAAAGTGAAGCGTGAGGATGAAACCTTGTTGATTTAAAGGCTGCCTTTGTGTTTACTACCAAAAATTCTGATCGTTGTGAACGGTTGTTTACTGCTTAATGGAGTTTATAAAACTTAGGAGCAGTGTGGACAGGCAGAACAGAAAGATGGGAATACTAGAGTGGATTGGGAGACAAGTGTGAGATGATGCAGTCTCACAGCTCTGCCCACAAGGTGTTCCTAGCAGCTGTGTAAATACCCATGCATGCTGCTTGGTTCGTGGGCTTGTGCCACTTTTAATGGTAAACTTCCAGTAGCTGGAAAGGTTCTGCTGTCTGCCACTCACTAATGCACGCAGGAGTTTAAAAGTGTTCCTTTATGGGAGCATTTTCTTCTGCTGCTTGTTTAATCAGACATCTTAGTTGATCAGTGCAGCTGTGCAACACAGCTGTAAAACAAAGCACTTGGTGGAAGGGAATGTCTATTTTAAGGCATTAAAGTTATTGATCTTTCAAACTCCAGTGCTCAAGAGCTTCTACAGGAGCACCCGGATAAGTTCTGTGTGCTGCACTTCCACTGCCAGTGGCCAGCCCTGTGCTGGATCTTGTGTCTGTAGCACCCGGACTGTGCTGTTTGCTTGACCCCTAGAGAGACCCGGTGACAGCACAGTCGGTGTCTTCATCGTCACTAGGGTTTCTAGGACAAATTCAGGCTAGAAACGTTTGTAGAATTGTCTGCAGAAATGCAGCAGGCGCGTTGCTGTGCTGTGTTTTGATTTCAGTGGCATCAGCTGGGGTTTCCTTTCTTAAGAGTCTCATAGTTTGAGGAGCTAGTAAATTTTCTTTCTCCATTTCTGTTCTTACGAAGTCTTCCAACTATTCTAGTTGCGTGGGTCACAGGTAGTGTGGAGTTGCTCCTTTTTGCTGTTTTTGGGCAGCTGAGAAGTGCTGAGAGGGTGAAAATTGTTCTTTCTACACCTGCAAGTTTTCCTGAGAGAATGAAACTTTTCTCCAGACAGGAAGGAGACTTCTGTAAAGAAACCACCTTGATAATCTGCTTCAAAAATCTGTTGCATCCAATGTTCAGATGCTCCCAGCCTTGTGTAGAAATCGAGGCCAAAACAAAGTGGGTGTGCAGCGTTACGTGGCTCTGATAAGACCTCCTCTGCGTGTGTCTGCAGACACGAGCTGAGAGCATCTCCCAGGTGCAGGCATCCCAGCCCGCTGTATCAGACAGCTGCTGAGCTCTTCAGGTGGTGATCAGTGCAGTGCTCTGTCTCTCTGGAGTGTCCCTGGGGGATGGTGCTTCCACATGGTCCCTGTGAAGTTGCTTCAAGTGGCTGAGGTGAGAATAGGCGAAAGGAGTGACAGTATCCAGCCTACTCAGACATGTTCGTGGCAGCTGGAAACAAGAGGTTCCTGTTCTCCCAACGTTTTCTGTTAGCACCTTTACAGGTAGCTGCTCAGCGAGTTTTCTCGCACATGTTTAAAGGCATCACATCACCAGTCAGCACCTTAACTGTGAGAAACCTGATCAAGAAGGGAATGACAGAAACTGAACTCTAATTCTTGATCCATTCTGGGCCTTGGAGACGAAGGAATATTCTGTGCCCTCCTGCTGGCTTTGGCTTGGTGCTTGGTGCCACTGGTCCCAGCTGAAGCACTGTGGATAAGCCTGTGAGGCTTTGGAAGTGTTGCCCTGTTTCAGCTTTTTTTTTTTTTTTTTTCAACATGTGCCACGTGGAATCAGCTAGAAGGCCAAAAGGTTTGATCTTGCCTTACAGAGTTGTTTTCTGTGTTCTTGGACCATTTTCTCAGTGTGTCACAGTGACTTCCTCTCCTTCTGTATGCTTGCTCATAGGAGAGCGAAGTGGCATAAGACTGGAGTACAGCTTTATGTATGAATTTTTGAGCAGTAGAAGTAATTTGAAGTTCTTTGAGCGTGTTTTCTTTTTTTTCCTCTGTCCTATAGCTTGTCCCTTTTTCCATCTCCAGCTGCTGCTGTAGTCTCTCTAGGTTTGCTTCCACTTCCCCGTCTGAAGCCTTTTTCTTCAGTTATTGATGTTGACGTGGTAATGTGAAAGGATTTCAAAGTATCCTTATATCTCTGGGTTAAAGGAGAGCCTGTTTAAAAATAACACAGAGGATCCTGTAGTCTTCCTGCCCGCAGAGCCCGGAGGTAAAGGAGACCTTTTGAGACGCCCTCCCCATGTCGATGAGAGGGAAACAGTGGTATGGGGGTTTTGTAAGTCACTGCTGGTTTAGGCCCGGAATCTAGTGTAGGCAGAGCTGACAGCGTTGTTTGGGCGGTTGGCTATGCCATTCTGTCTCTGTGAGCCTGTAGAGATGGTTAAAGAAGACTTTGGGTCATGGCTCTTCAGCAAATGTTGACAAACAAACTCTGAAAATGCCAGAAGACTTCAGCTGTTGATCTGAACACGGTACAAGTTGCATCAGCCATGGTTATGGGAATTATGGAATGCTGGCCTGGAAGAGCTTGAAACACGTTCTCCATCGTCTAGTGGCTGGATAGCATCTCCAGAGCCCTTAGCTGCGGCTGCAAGGCAGTGGAATTCCTTGGAGCGGTGGGTTTTGCTCCTCAGTGAGAGCAGTGACAAAGTCATCAGCCAGAAGAGCTAATTCCCAAAGCATGACCGAGTCTTCCCTCAGTTTGCGTGGCGGTGCCATCTTTCAGTACTCCTGAGCTTAGCTTATTAAGCTAAGGTAGCTGGTGTAGCAGGAAAGGAAAGAAAGAAGCTTGATGCTTAAAAAAAACTGGAGGGAGATGAGATAAATGACCACTCGCAAGCTGTGATGTTTAGTTTCAGCCCCTGAAGACCTCTGCAGGTTTATCCCAAGGAGACAAATTAAGGCATGTCTGGAGAGAGGTTTGTCATCTGTCTTAGGACTGAATCCTCACAGCTGCTTGTTCAGGCTGGCTTTTGTGTGCCAAATCAGCCCTTCCTGGTTCTGCTCCACCTGATCAGGCTTAAAGCTGAGGCACGACAAGCCCGTGCCTCCAGCCTCTGCCGGCGTTTGTTTGCGCCCGATGACTTTGTTTGCTTTGGCACTGTTTCCCTCCAGAGCTGCTTCAGTGCTGTTGGCATAAGCCATTTTCCAGTTTTTTCCATTCAGCTGCTGCAGCGTGTGTTCGTTAGCTTCGACCTCTCTTCTGCTGACCTCGCTGGAGCCCTGGTGTGGCACCGAGGACCGCGTTACCCTGAAGGATTCTTCGTGTGGATTGTGCCTGCTGCCGCTTTGTTCCTGAGGCATCACAAGGAGTATGGGAGAATAAAACGCTATTGCTCAGGACGTTCATCCCCTGCTTCCTCAAGTGGACGTTCTAAAGGCATTTTTGTCAAGTAGCATTAGTGGAGAAGAGGAGGTTGGGGCTGGCAGGGACCTGCTGATGGCTGCATGGAGTGGCTGGGCTCCAACAAGGCTTTGTAACAGATGAGGTGACTTGAAGGGACTTGGTGGCAGTGGCAAATGCCTGTCAGCATCCCAAGACAACTGTAATTACAGCACGTTACTCTGGTAGATGAGGCGCTGGTGAGGCGTGTGGTGAAGTGGATAATTGCTTAACTGCCAGACATGCTTCTGGCTGGAGGAGTTCCCTTCTGCCTTCCCCCTTGCAGGTTTGGGTGTCTTACAGAAACGCATGCAAGCTGGAACCTTTTTAATGTGCCTCACCTAAAGTCCTGAAAATGTGGCTAGTGAACTTTGGTGGGGGAAGCAGACAGAAGCTGTTTCACCAGACACTTCTGAACTCCCAGTGTGCTTGTGTGGTTGTGTTAATTTGTGGGGAAGAAGAATGTGAGCTGAGCAGCAGTGCAGCTCTTCCCTGCCCCGTTCCCACTGCCCAGAAAACTCTGACGGCGTGCTGGTGCCAGGTTACCTCCCACAGGGAGCCGTGCTCATGTGGCGTGCGCTAGAACCGCCCACTTCTAACAGGAATGCAGAGATCTTGGCTGTTGTGGGAAGGCTGGCTCTTTGCATTTTGGATCTTTTGCCTTAAAACTGAAAGCAAGATGAAAAAAGGAGGTTTCATTTGTAAAGAGGAAGCAAAGTAGCTCAGGGTTTCCCAGAGAGAAGTGCTTGATGTGCTGACTTACTAATGGCAGCTGATCTTGGCAACATCTGCTCTTGGCTGACAGAAGGATGGCAAGTGCTGGAGAAGCAGTGCAGGAGCGTTCAGAGTGTGCCGCAGAGAGCGCGGAGGTGAGCCCTGGGCATTGCCCTCTCCAGAGACTGTCTAGCCCAGAGCAGAGCACTGGGGCAGGCAGCCCCTTCCAGAGTCTGCCTCCTCTCAGCGCTGGCCAGCAAGCACCTGGGCGTGAGCTGCCGTCTCCGTGAAGCAGCAAGGAGCTCCCTGCGCTAGGAGCGCTGTGTCGCGGGGGTGTCTGCTTGGCTGCGACCGTTTCTGTATGAAAACAAACGCTGTGCTACGCAGGATGCTGTGGAGGAGGAGGTTCTCTCCTGGTAACTGTTAGTCACCTCTGCTGCTTTGCACAGGGTGCCTCTTGGGGTTTTGGTGAGGTTTGGGCAAGAAGATGTCCTTATGCCTTGTGGTTGTGGGTCTAACACCTGCTTAGTTTACTGTCGCCTACTTTTTTTGTAGGTGGTAGATTGGGTTTGAAACCCCCTTTTGGTAAGGAGTGACTTCTGAAAGCCAAATCGGTTAAAGTTCCCTTTGATTAACGTTTTGCATAGGAGAACCGGTGAGAATGTCTGCATGCAATGTGAGCGATGCTGTGCTGCTGTCCAGACAATCCTGTTGGATGTGGCTGACTCGTGTTTGACCCGTTGCTGATATTAGTCAAATCAATATGCTGCTGGAGAATACTAAAGCAACCTTGTTCTTTGTGTTTTTCCTCCCCTAGGACAAAATGTTTCACTTTTGGGTAAATACATTCTTCATAGGACTGGATGAAAATTCAGACAAAGTAGAAAATGGAAGTCTAGTTGCAGATCAGGAACTTGATGGTATTTTCAGTACAGAGCGCTCAGATAACGATAAGGAGTATTTAATCCTTACATTAACAAAAAACGATCTAGACAAAGCAAATAAAGACAAAGCCAACAGATATTTCTCTCCAAACTTCAAGGTCAGTATGTATTTCGTGTCAACATAGCTTAAAAAAAAAAGCTGCATGAAGTTGTGTGCCTTGTTTGTCTTCCCTTACAGAGGAACTGTCTGTGTAGAAATGCAGTTTGGGTAGGGGTTGGCCCCCGTTTTGCAAACGTTCCAGCTTTAAGTTCATCTGCTGTTCAGGGAGCCAGCGGCTGGTACGAGAGTGCAACCTGATGGGAGGCTGGGAGAAAAGGCTCGGCGTTTTGTTTTAGGCATTGGTCATTAGAGACGAGCAGTGAGAAACCCGGAGAGGGACCCAGGCAGCAGGCCTTCCTGCACCTGCTGCGTCGCCACCCGTGCTGAGCTTTCCTTGAGTCCGGGGCAGGGAGAGGAGCCGGGCTGCTCCCTGTTGCAACTGTTAGCTGTGCTGTGCTGGAGTCCAGGTTCCCGTTTTAAATTGTTGTCTTTTCCTTCCCCAGGTGAAGCTATTTTTCACAAAAACAGTAGAAGAGCCATCAAACCCCGAGGCTAGCAGTTCAACTTCTGTAACGCCAGACGTTAGTGACAATGAACCTGATCATTATAGATACTCTGACACCACTGACTCTGATCCAGAGAACGAACCTTTTGATGAAGATCAGCATACGCAGATCACGAAAGTCTGAATATTTTTTTTATCGGAGATAAAAAAACAAAACCAGAAAACCCACGAAGAGTGACAAACTTGAATAAACTGAAAAAAGGACCTTTTTAAATGGCAATAGGACATAGTGTCAGATTACCAATTATAGGAACAATTCTTTCCTGACCAATCTTGTTTTGCCCTATAAATCCACAGGGTTTGACACTTGTCCGGTTGAATAAAAAAAGGTTATGTAGTTCTGATATGTATATACCTTTTTGTGTCAAAAGGACATTAAAACTTCAATTAGGAACTATAAAGATGGCACTTTCCCATTTTATTCCAGTTTTATAAAAGTGGAGACAGACTTAATGTGTATACGTAGGAACTTTTCCTTTTGTGTTCTGTCACCAAATGAAGTTTTGAAAAAACACAAATATACAGGTTCACATCCTGCCCCTTTTTTTGCACTTATGTGGCAACAGAAAAGTCTGCAGTTGGCTAAGAGATGTTTCTAGAAGGTTTTACTACATTCTGATGCATGTATTGTGGATGGGGGATGGAAGGTAATGCTCAGAAAGGAAAACAGCCTGCTGGAGCGTGGCCCGCGTACCGTATCCGGCTCTTTACGTGCACCTTTCTTCAGCATGCTGCCGTAATTCATCCTGGACAATTGAGGAGTCGCCGCTGTCACTGCTTGTTGTTTGTGCATTTTATTTTTATTTTTAAGTGTAATGGTGCTAGAAAAGGCAGCTAGAGGGAGTGATTCTGTGTAGGGGTACAGGAACGAACCGTCGCAACATCCTACCGACCCACAAATGAAGGGAGAAAAGTTCTTGGGGTCACGGAAAGGAAACACAGCAACAATGACTTAACCATACAAATGTGGAGGCTATCAACTCAACTACGGGCTTGAAACAAACTGTTAGAAAATTTGACAATGATTTAGAAATTGTTTTTCTGAATTGTAATGGCTGCTCCATCTCCTGTGTAATCAAGGCCAGTGCTCAAAGTCGGATGCTATTAGTACGTACATCGGGCACCATCTTACGTTTGTGTTACTAGTTTTGCAATCATTTTCCTGCTGTGAATACTTCATGTGCTGCCTTGCGAGCTTTTTTCTCATTAATATGGAAATACTTTGTAGTGGTGCACAGGAAATGTCAGTTGGAGATTCTCCAGGTTGGTGTTTGTTTTGAGGATTTATGATGCATTTATTCAATCAAACCCCTGTCAGCCGTTCCACCCCTTTGACCTTACACATTCTATTACAATGAGTTTTGCAGTTTTGCACACTTTTCTAAAAATGTCATTAACTGTTAGGGAATTTTACTTGAATACTCAGTACCTAGGGTGTTTTAAAAAAGACATTACAGAGACCGGTGTTGCCATGAATTCCCAACACTGCGCCTGTGTGAAGAGGTGTACTTTTAAAAAGCGGAGCTTGTCCCGAATGTGTTGTTGGCTATTAAAAACCAAACCCAAACAGATGAGGTTTCTGGGCTGGCAGTGTTGTGTGCTCACAGGGCTAGAGCCGGGGGCAGGGCTTGAGATTCAGCGCGCAGTCGACGTGCCCAGGCTGCAGGTGACGTAACGGAGTACGACTGCTGTTGTATTGGGAACGTGAAGAAGCTGACAGAAAACGCTCGCTCTAAAATACGCCGCCAGTTGCTGTCCCCAAATTGTCACTTTTTCAGTTAACGTGGTGGTGCTGGCAGTGAAGTTGGTTAGCTGTGCTCCTGCCTAGGTAACGGGCAGCGCACGGAATCCGTCAGGGCCCCGACGCAGCATTAATGGCAAGGGTTGAAGGAGACGAGGCAGGGCTCTTGGCCAAGGAAGGCATCACGTGCTTTTTTGGGATTTGTTGGTCAACTTTGTTCGTCGCATTCACCGTCCTAACCTGTAACAGAGCTGGTAAATAGTTCCTGATCGCTCTGATCAGACTGTAGCACCGTACCGGGTCAGGATGCTGGTTCCAGTGCTCGCTCTCTTGTTGGTTTTGAGGAGCAGGAGGTGTCTACCCGGGGACACGGCAGTAACTCTTACCCTTTGAATCATGGTTCCCCCTGTCTACTCTTAACAGTTGGAAAAAAAAAAAAAAACAAAGTTGTGTTGGCTAATAAACAAACCTGTTCGTGCTTTGAAAGTGCTGGGATATCGACACTGTCCTGTGTCCCGCTTTGGAGCTCGCGGTAACGGAACGGGGTCGGCACGGTTCCAGCGCGGAACGCCGAGGGCTGGGCCGGGCACGGCGACGCGGCGGGCTTTTGCACTGTTCTTTTTCCTTTGGAATGTGAAAGGTTGGAATGAGGGTTTTGATTCTGAATGTTTTGATGTTGCTGAGAAGCCTTGCTTACATTTTATGGTGTAGTCATTGGAAATGGAAAAATGGCATTATATATATATATATTATATATAAATATATATTATACATACTCTCCTATACTTTATTTCAGTTACCACCCCCCATAGAAGTTGACAAGAATTACTACGACTGAAAGGTTTTTGAGTCCTTATTAAAACTTTATTTATGACAGTATTCATAATTAGCTTGAAACGCATTCTGTAGGTAATCTCCTTGAGTTCTGGACTGTACGCTTCAACTTCTGGATGTGCAGCAGCTTACGTGTCTGAAACTACTTGAAGGCATCACCTCTGTGAGAGCTTACTGTTAGGTCTGAAGCGTCCCTGGCAGCCCCGCGCAGAACACTCGAGGGCAGCTGTACCGATAGCGCCGGGCTCGGCGGCACGCGTTGGGAACCGGCGTTTAGACGCGGCGTCGGGTGTCCCGGCTGGGGGAGCAGGGCTCCGAGCTGGATGCCAGTGTGCAATCCCGTGTTTAGGCGTAGCAGATGAGTGCAATATGCTGACGATGCCTGCGGTTGCCACGAAGTGCCTCGTTCACCTTTTCCATACCGATGGGAAGCGTCGCGCGTGCAGAGGGGTGGGGTGGGACCGTGCACTAAAAGGGGCTCCGACGGCAGCGCTGGGCAGGGCTGCCTCTCTCTGCCGGTTCAAATTTTCGGTCTGTTTTCATATAACGCATATATATATATAGATACTAAAAGAGAAAAATCAGTCTGTTAAGCAGCCTTACTCTGATTCAGCCTCTTCAAATACTATTGTGCTGTGCAACAGTGGCTCTGTGTGTAATGCTATGCACTGAGAATACACAAAAACCAAGTATGACATGTACAGGATAATGCCTCATACAAATCAGATGTCCGTTTGTTATTGTGTTAACAACCCTTTATCTCTTAGTGTTAAAACTCCACTTAAAACTGATTAAAGTCTCATTCTTGTCACTGTGTGGGTGTTTTATTGAAGTGCTCTGAGTACGAAGCGGTCAGGTAACACTCTGCTTGTAAGCAGTGCCGCCTCCAGCGCGATGCTCAGGGCAGAGGGCGCTCCTGAAAGGAGCTCCTTGGGCGTGCGGGCTTCAGAGGCAGCGCAGGGCTTCAGACGAGGGTAGGCACTGGGGGCACAGCCCGTGTGCGTGCGCCGACCTCCCCAGCCCGTTTCTTTCCCGTGGACTGCTTTCCTGGGGACCTAATCCTTGTGAGTCCCCACGAGAACGTTCTCCAATCTGCACGTGGCCTTACTTTTAACGCTGGCCGGTGCACCTCCCGCATTGGTGCTGCTCTATTTTCAAGGTAGACCTGCTCTCAGCCCGGGTTTAAGGAACGCTCGTTCTGTTCCTTCAGCGTCAGGGCCACCCTTTGAGCCTCTGGGAGGGAACTTGTTGCCCCTGCTGGCTTTAACGTCAGCCCCGCGTTGCGTCTGGCTGAGCATCCCCAAAGCTGTCGGATGCGTTTTTGGTGCGTTGTACCCGACGGAGCTTTTGCCGGCTGCGTCTGGCCCTGCCGTGTGGGTGACGCCGCGAGGGGCTTGACACCATTCAGCACAGCAGCAAGCGGCGTCACCCGGTCTGTTAACGCACCTCTGCCCAGCTGTGCTGCCGGGGGCTGTGATGTGATTGTTAATAATTAATTGGATCTTTTTAAAAAGCTGCTCCAGAGCTATAAATCACCCTCTTTCTATGGAGGAGTTATGTTGGTAGCAGACTGTTCTAAAATGCTTTTTTTCTTTTTTTTCACTTTTTCTTAGTTGGCTTTTTGGTGATGAAGTGAGTGGTGACATACGCTGCTAGAATAAAAATCCACACTTTTTTTTTTTTCTTTCTTTTTGTCCTCTTGGCATCTCTGCTCCCCTTGCTTTGAGGCTTTTTATGGTGTTTCATTTTCTTCTCTGCTTTTTCTTGTTTTCTGCTTTTCCTCTCTGCCTCCAAACTTTAGGCACTGGTATCTCTGTTGTGATATAGGACAAGTAATTCCTTTGTGTTTCTTGTTTATTTTTGTGTAAGCTTTATTTCAGCTTTATACTCAGCTGTACTCCGAAGGCATAGCAAGGAGAAATGCTTGTAGGCTGCTTTTCCTTAAAGAAAAGCTCTGGAAAACGTCAGGGTTGTGCAAGTTCAGCCGGCACCTTTGGCTCAGCCGCCAACGCGCGCTGTGAGCTGCGTGCCTCTGTGCAGCCCAGGGGGAACGGCGGGCACGCGTACCCGGCGTCGGTTGGGCAGCCTGCACCGAAAAATCAGTCAGCTAGCTGCTGGGCTGTGTCTCCCAGCTGCAGAAGTTGCTGGAAGCTGGTGGTTTAGGGGCTGAAGTGTGTGCTTTGATATGTCCTTTGTATCGTTCAGGCTGCTTAAGTTGGCCCTGCTTTTGGTGGCCTTCCACGAGCTAGCAGCAGTATCAGGGTTATGTGGGCTGTATCTGGTTCCTTGAGTGCACTGAGAGGGTGTCCTGTGGCCACTGCTGCGAGTCAGCCCCTATCTGCGAACTTTTAGTCCAGGAGGATAAGATCTGGAGACCTTTTTCTAGACCAGTAAGGTAGGATCTGGCAGAAGTCTGTTCAAATAGGATCAAACCCTGCTTACCTGATGAAAACCTTAACTTTGGCAGAGCATCTCTTGACCCGTATCGGGCACATTTGGTCCTGGTGGTGGAAGTATGCACTTGTTCATGCCAGCCTGTAGTTCCTGTTGCCCCATGGTGCCCAGCTGCTGCGCTAACCAAGCAGGGAGAAGCAAATCCCCAGCATTTTGCTGCGAAGGACTGAAACTGGGGTGCCAGACACTGTCAACAAGACCAGCTTCTCTGGAGTTCGTTGGCCTGGTGCTTCTGCTGTTCCTGGGGCTGATGGCAGATCCCAGCACAGCAGCAAGTCAAGACCTGTGTATTAATTTGCTTCTTCAGTGAAGGTCCCAGCCTGTGAGCCTGTCTGGGGTTGCTGGCCCAGGCTGCGTACGTTTTATGGCACAGTGTGACTACCAGACACAAGCTGGCAGGTCCCAGTTGAACTCCTGGCATCTGGAGAGGTTTTTTTTTGCCTTGTGAAACACTGGGGATGGCCACATCTAGAAGCAGGACGAGCAGTGCTCTCAGGAGAATACAGCGTTCCTGCAGATGTCTGTTTTGCAGCATCATGGAAATGTTGCTTACGCTCTGCGGGTCTGTCGTCCGCCTCCTGCCTGGAGCAGGACTGGCTTGATCTGGCTTTGTCTGGTTGAGCTGGGGTAGCTCTGAGGACAGATATTTCCTCCCCCTCATCTCTTCTTCCCTGTCCTCTTTTGCCATTGCCTGCCATGGAAGTGGGCTCGGGGATGGAGGAACCTCTCCTGGGCTGTTTTATCTGTTGTAGGGTTAACTTGGATGGAGAAAGAAATGCTCTTGAGCAAAGCAGTTAAAAACCCCAGGGTATAGCACATCCATGGAAAACCACAATGGCCAGGGCCTTGCGTTGTGTATTGCTTCCTCTCTGAATGAACTCTGGAGTAATAAATTTGGATTATTTAGGTTCAGAGAAGCACACAGGGGATGGGACTCCTCTGTTAGGGCTTTTGCAAGACCAGGGGATAGGTGGGTGGATGCAGTCCTGTGCGGACGCTTATTCTGCTCGGTGCTCGCAGCCCGATCCTGCCAAGGAGATGGGAAGAGGCGGCACCGGGAGAAGGATGTGCCCTGGAGCTGCTTCTGCTGGCCTGGAGGGGCTGTGCAGAGCAGCCTGGGAGAGAAAATTGGTTTGGGATCTAGAAGCCAGCCCTGTGGAGAGAGGAGGCAAAACGGGAGAGCTGGGACCAGGCTGGTGATCAGCAGCTTTTGATTTCATTGGGGAGGCAGTTGTGCTGCAGTGGCTGCAAGAGGTTTGCAACAGGAGGAAGGACTAAGTTGTTGAAAGGTGTCCATGTGGCGGACGAGGAGGAGTGCTTACGGAAGACGGAGCCTAAGTGGTTTCTAAGAGAAAAGAGCTGACCATAATCCTCAAAACCATGGTGGGAAACTCACTGGCCACACCACCAGCAGGGTAAGGAAGCGGCTGGGCGAGCCACAATCAAATTGCCTGCTGATGTTGGGATGCCCGGGGTGTGCTTTGTTGTACTCGTGGCAGCAGCCGGTGTTCTTGCTTTGATACTCACCGCACTTCTGAGGAGGGCATTTTTCTAATCAGGTTCGTGGCCTTTTCTCGGGTGGAACACTGTGCCCGGTTCACCTGATGCATGCTTGTAGCCGAACTTTTTATCCATCAGCCCGCTTCCTGCAGCAGCTGCGTGTGAGCTGGCTTGGTCTTGCACAGTGCCGTCCCCACAGGTTGGTGACCATCGTGTTGGCTGCTGCTTCCCTGCCCCCAGTCCGATGCCTGCAGCTCTGGGCAGTTTCTCTCCGTAAAGCTGCTCATGAGGGTGACTCGTGGCAGAAGTGGGCCTGCTGCTGCCTGTCGCTTCCTTCTGACAAAACCATCGGTGCTCAGCTTGTGTGCACATCTGTTTGTCGGGCTAGGGTGAGTTATTTAAAATCACACGTGTTCATGTGCAGCACGGCTTGACAAGTGCTGTCCGCTTCCTTTCCACGTGGAACACTTTCTTAATGAAGAACTAAGAGTCCGTAGGGACCAGATGCAACCTGGTGATGGGAGTAGTTGCTCAGTAGTGTATTTGGTTGATGCCTTCTGACTTCTGCATCTTTGAGTAAGGGCTTTCACAGGTCCTAAACCTCTAGGGTGCAGAGAAGCAGCATCTCCTTGATGAGTTTTGCTGTGAAATCGGGTTGGTCAGTCCTGGTCCTTGCGCTGGAAGAGGCAGCGGGAGGCCAATCCCTCCTCATCCCTTCCGTGCCACTTGTGATTCTGTAGCTCTCTGACCAAGGCATCTCTTCTCCAGGCTGGAGAAGCACTACTTCCAGGACAAAAAGATGGGGAAAAAAATACATCTGACATTTTATGCTGTGGCAAAAGCATCATTTTAGGAGCAGTTTGCACAGCCACTGCATTGCGCCTTGGCACTTAACTTGCAGCTGTGACTACTGGTCCTGCACAGAGTTTGCATTTCCCAAGAGATCGTTCAATTTTGGGTCACCCTCTCCGTGACCGGAGGGCCGTAGTTGGTGGCACAGCACTGACAGCTTGGTGAGGGGCAGATGGGTTTCCCCAGGGGGTTTGTGTGTCACAAGCCCTGTACGTGCAACTGCCGTAGGTCCGTGGGCCGTTGCATGTGCCAGCGATGCTGTGTCATGGCTATTCAGCATATATGCGTTAGGCTGTACGTGTACACTTTATATTTAGAATAGGCAGATGGGCTGCCTGTCGAAGCAGTATTACTGGTGAAAATGCTCTTTCTCTTTAGAGGG
>VXAV01012085.1:11011-24661 GCA_013399715.1 Alectura lathami
GTTTGGTTTTGAACAATTCTGCCAGTTTATATCTTTAACTGAAGTGCAATAAACCCTGAAAGAATACTGAGGATTTCCTTCCAAAATTCAGTTCTGCAGCCTCAAATAGAATTCTCTTATAAAAAGCTACTTCCTAAGATTGATTTCTTTTTCTATACAACAAACTCAGGTTTAACTGTGTTAAACATGAGCAGCCACCAAGATTAGGGAACTCTTAAAAGGTACTGTACCATTCCGTTAATATCCTATCACAACTCTGACAGCCCTTGGGAACTGATTACAGCACTTCCTTGCCTGAGATCTAAGTCAGGAAGCAACTTTAGAGCAAATCAGCCCTGATTAGTTCAAGGAGCAACTTCCAATTTGATTCTCCCTGGAATGATACAAGCTGGTGGCCCATTTGATAAGCTGGGCAAATCTGCAGTGCTTTGCTCCACACTCACGTGAATGCTAATCTCAGAACACAGCTGGACAATCCTCCTTGTTAGAAAGTCACTGATGTTCAGTGTTGTGCATGAAAAAATGGAAGCCAGAGTGATATGGCTTCCCACTGCAATGCCCTGAACGGACAGGGAACACAACACATCTAGTGAGAATAAGGAACAGGAAAGGCTCTATCTTTAAAACACAAAACTGCTCCTGAAACAACTGGTATTGTGGCTAGAGAAGTGAAGGCAGCAGCACAAGCCAAAAGGCGGCTCACACATTTCTGTGTAGCTGTGATGATCACAGGCTCTGAGAGCAGAACGAAATCCCACCCTGTGCTGGTGGCTGAATTCCTCTCCAGCTTTTTAGGATCAAACTTGACAAGCTGCCTCTCTTGTGCAGTTGGCTTCAATAAAGGGGAGAGTTAAGTGCCACTGAGAGTAGGCACAGACTTTGTAATATTTTGTCACTTGCTTAAAGATGTTTCTACTAAAACCAGCACTAGTATAAAGCAGTGTGATAGGCTAAATAGACTCTAATTGCCTAGAACAGTCCAGCATCAAACTATTTCAAACCATTGCCCGGACCTCTCCCACCAGTGAACGATTTGGACCCTGATTCTCAACTTGCAGAACTCTTGCAATCTGTATTGAACTTAAAGGAGTATTCCAATGCATGTTAGCTGAGAAATCAGTCCCTGAAACTTGCTGAATTGACTTTTCAAAATTTTTTCTAGGATGTACAGTACCTTTGATACTTGAGCTAAGTAAATACTAATGTATTCACAGGCAGGTTTTAACTTCTCATTGTTTAAACTTGAATTTCCACCTAAGAATTTTGAACTTCTTGACTAATCGGTATGGCCAGACTATAACTTATCCTGTCTATATAATCATTAAGCTTTTAATTTCTGTAGTAAAATTATGTTTGAAATTTTCTACTCTCTCCTTTAAAAGCTTCAATGTTATAGAAGATTTTGATAGTCAATGAGAGCGTATCAAGTAATATGTACTTCTTCAGAATGCTCAAAATATGTGTTTATATGACTCAAAATAATGGTTATATCTGATAGATCAATTGGTTACGTTAGGTTCACTCACTTAAAAAATCTTACTGCCACTGAAAGCAGTGTTTATGCCCACAATACTACTAATATTATATCCATTTATCTTATCTGCATTTTAAATGGTCTGTATATGATATATGGTCCTATTGCTTGTATGCCACCATTGGAATTTTATTTAAAACAAGTACTTTATTTTGTTGTTCTTTGTAAGAGAAAAAAAAAATAGGAAAAAAAAAGTTAAATTGTTTTTATTTTGATTAGATTAGATTAGATTTTGTTGACAGTGCAAGAAAGAAAACACCACATTGCATGAAGAAGTAGGGACTTTTTCTATCAAAACTCAGGTATGTGGAAGTCAGTGGGATCACATAATGCTTCAAAGCAGTTTTGTGCTAAGATTTTTGCAGATTTGTGATAAAATCTCCTCACCAGCTGTGCCAATATTCAAATGAAATCATGCCATGACTGAGCCCTTTTTTGGTCCCCAAAATGATCTATTTAGCAAACTGCAGAAGAATTCTACTGAAAAAAAAATAAGAAGGTCCCTTTGGTTACAGTTGAATGGTCTGGCTGTTTTATTTGCACTATTCTGATGAAGCAAAGTGACTGTCAGGCTGGGTCAACTGACCGGTTACAAAGGATTTGGCTATTTCGTGTGCCAGTGGTGGCTGGGCCTTTTGTTCTGAGCTCAGAAATGTACTATCAAGACTTTGAATTAATGCACCATCAGTGCCTGATATTCTCTAATTTAAAGATAATATGTGAGAGCAGACCCAAGCGCTCGTGAGGTATCTCACCTAGCATAAATGATCCCAGGGAATCATCTGTGACTGCAAAAGAAGGAAGAGCAACCCAAGGAATGTGGGCTCCAGCAGGCACTGCATCATAGCTAAGACACAGAAAATTGCGTTGACATAGCTCCCACACTGGAAATTATACACTGTCTACTTTCTGCTCCTGCTAGCAATATAGAATCACTGGAACCTATATCACTATATAGGGAGGTATATTATGTTCTAATTTATCTGCCATCTAATTATCTACAGTCTAATTGAAAAATATTTCCTCTCAGTGAAAGTACATGAGCCACAAAGAACATGTCTGCCAATGAGATCCCAGGGGAACTGCCGGCAAATACACTGTAAAAAATATACAGTAGACATGCAAAGTGAGAACATTTCATATGGGAAATGGTATGAAAAACACGTAATCCACTACAGAATTTGTAAATGGATTCTAACTGCTATTTTCCTTCTTCCTCCCTATTTGTCTTCCATTTGTCCAGAGTTTCAGCATGATTTGGAGATTTAAGTCTACTGCACTGGCCACAACATTAATGTGAAAATTGTGGCCTTGACCACAGAGTGAAACAGGGCATCCTTAGTTTTTATTACTTCTTCCTCACACCTTCAAAATCATAAATGAAATAAGCATAAATTCCATCTACTTGAGAAATAAAGAAGGAAACACCAGAAAAATACTACCAACCACACAGAAAACAAAATAGTTTTAATCACTAGCTCTTGTTTCATTTCTATTAGCTTCTCATTGTAGTGCCCTGTTTTTTATCTAGCTTCCTGACTACCTGGAAGTAGAGAATTCAACTAAAGATGATCTCATGAAGTTAAGAGTATGATAAATGGTAATTAAATCTATTTAAATTGTCTGTATTTTAAGAAACTCTCACTAGGAGGGATGGAGAACATCTCTGCTGTACAGAAATAAATAAAACATGCTATGCAAAAGTGAATTTATAGTTCATTTGGAATTAGAGATCTACCACCTTTTCAATCCATACAAATGCATAATCTTGTCAATTAAATATTATTGTTAAGGTCTAGTAGTATGTTAAAATCACTTTAAAGTGCAACTAAGGAAAATTCATGTGTGTTTATTACTCCTTAAGGGTCTATTAGTGGGTATTTTATTCAGATTTGTGTTGTAAAATCTGCATAAACTCAGCATATTGTTATCCCCATGTGTGCATTTGTTTGGTTAAAGCATAACAGCAAATCTCTATTTTTGCAACTTCTCAAAAAGTCAAGAGAACTGAAATAGTCCTAATTTTAATCAGATACAAACAGTTATCTCTACAGAAGTGAGGAGTTGACTATTATGCAAATTGTCACAGTTAGCGGTCACCAAGCCATCACAGAAGACTGAGCAAGTCAATTATTTCAGATATTTCCTAAGACTAGTGAAGATGTATGTTTCTCATTTGAACCTTGTCTTCTTCTTGCCAAAATATGAAAAATATTGCAGCCTAATGATACTTGTTGATATTTTATATACAGAAGCTCCATTACTTGAGCTCAAATCTAAATATAAGTTATGTCAGAAATTCCCCATTAGCTTATGTTTTTTATGGTGACATCAAAACATGCAAGACTTTTGGAGTACACTGAAATTTTCCATTGATGGAAAAAAGCAAGAGATACTTTAAAATTTGCATTTCATATTGGTGCTTTCAAGCAGAGTTTCCCCCATATTATTTCAAGAGAGAGTTCTTTCTTTGAGTAGTAGCCATCACTAGTTCTTAGCGTGAAACTAATTTCCTCAACAGAAGGACTTGCAATGCGCAGTGCAAGAAAATATCTAACTTCATAACACTGATGACTGCTAAGGGAAAGATTCTGTTTGGCTTTAAAAAATAGCTCAAACAAAGGTGGGAACGAAATCAGAAACATTTTTCAGTGCCTCTGATCAAAAATTCTTCTGCACTAGAGATGCTGGGAAAAAAAAAAAAAAAAAGTACAACAAAAGATGAGGTTGTTTTTCTTCAGTAATATTAAACAAATACAGAGCATACCTGCAATCTAGGGGTAACAAACGCTAATAAGTGTCCTGCCATGTACTTCAATTGTGGGAAGAATTCACCATGATCAGCACATTGCTTTTCTATGTTCTCACCAACATTACAGGGTTTATAACTCTACTGTATTGTAACTATATTACAAAGCACACACAGCTATTGAATACAAGCATTAATTAATTCAAGCTCAAAGACCATATTATGTCTGCAGCATACACTGGAGGACACTGATACAATGTGGCCCTGATTTCTTTTTCCACCACAGAAGTGACAATGCAGAGTGGATGTAAAACAATTCTGTTATAATCCGCTGCTTGTAACCTCTACACCCTATTGCACAATCGTATAAAGGGCTACCCAAAGTGCAAAGCTGTGGCTAATGAGGGACATGCTGTGCTGAAAGTTCAAAATGAGGCAGCTATGAAGCAGGTACATGCCAGCAGCACAGAGTTTAGCCCTTGAACACTTTTATGCTGGCAGGACACAAAGGTGGAGGTGAGTCACAGCTGTGAAAAGGAAATGCCTTTCCCATCCCATCCAGACCTGTGGCTGATTTCCTCATGTATTTGCTCCTCTGTGAATTTACTCTCCTTTATTGTCTCCCTCCACATAGTGTTGCTATTTTTCCTCAAGCCTAAATTGATAATATACAAGAGGCCAGGTTAAAGGAGATATTCACATCCAGTGAAAATACTCTTACTTCTGTATATTTTTGAAGGAGATTTAATGCAGAAGAGTAACCTAGATAACTTCCCGAAATCTCTTGCTGTTTATGGAATGTCTAGATAGAAACACAAAGGGTTATCGCAGGCAATTATGTGGAGAACTGGTTTAAGGCAAGAAACTCCTGTGTCTAGAGATCAAAGTCAAATCAGAATACTGATTGTTTGCAAAAAATAATTTGTTCCATCTCTTTCTAGGATTCCTCAGATTTTGACACAATCTGACCATCTTTACTTGGAAAAGGCTCCAAGAAGCTGGTGTGTTTGCACACAGCGACTGAGGTGATTGCCACTGCTAGGTGTGCAGTAATTACTGCAGATTTGGGAGTAAGCAACAGAGAGCTTCTTACATCCCAGCGACATACACACAGTCTGCTTCCTTCCTACGCCAACTATGTCTGGCTCAAGTCAGTTATATTGACTCCTAGAGTTTCTACAGCATTTATGATTCATCTACAAAAACATTTTGAAAGAACAAAATCTTTAAAAAGGTAAAATAAGGCAGAAAACCAGGAAATTCAAATTTAAAATGAGCATTAGGTATTTCCTATCCAAGTTTGGGTGTTAAAATTCCAGCAACAGCTATCCTTCAGCCCTAAATCCACACTGCTGTGCTGCCTTTTCTGCAGACTACCCTGGTATTCGAGAAGAAATGCCAATCTTCCAGTTTTCTGGCTTTCCCCGATTTGTCAGAACTCCAGCGTTATTTAAAGCAAGCTTTCGGCTTGCGAACAGATCTCCACCACGAATCCTATGCTGGCGCTCCCGCTCGTAGTGGGGGCTATTTTCTTCAGCTGCTCACGGCAGTTGCTGGGAAGCGAGAGCACGGAGCTGGGCTGCAGTTCACTTTCTGCCTGCCGAACCCGCGCTCAAGGGCTGGCTCCGCAACAGCAGCGTGCCCAGAGTTTGTGGGATGAAACGCACAGGCAAATCTACATAGCTTTATCAGGCAGCAACAATGGCCCTTTGTCCAGCTGTGGCTGTCCCCCCTCCACAGCCAGGCCTTATCTGCTCAGGAAATGCCTGTTTTAACTGACAGGTAGGAGATTAAATCTACAGCTGCCGAAACACAATCTCCACTCTGTTAGATAGGCTTTCATTGAAAGGCACTACAAACACATAATTTGTTTATGTTGTACCAGCAATCTTTGACAAAGCAGACTGTCTAGCTGAGACAAATGTGGTTAAACCCATTTATTGTATTATTTCTGCTACACAGAACAAGCTCTTAAAACGTAGAAACTAGACAAGGCACAAAGCTCTAGCTGTCTAAAGAAATCAAGAATAGATGACTTCTTGTTACACTAGCCCCCTTTACACAGCGTAGCATGTTCTCTCCTGGAAAATGTCCACTGTGATTTCTTTCTTTTCTTTCTCCTTTTTTCCTTCCCCCTTCCCCCCCTTTTTCTAATTTTTATTTTTTAAAGTGGGTGGTTCAATGATGTTTATGTTTCCAGCTTTTAAAGTTTCTTTTGTTTTCTCTAGCGTCAATAGATTTAAAACATCTAAGTCAGTCAAAGGATGTCTTCAGTTTAAGAAACAAGGGGATATTTCTGAGAGCCTACTCGTAAAGAAAGAATAATTTTCCAGACACGCTGTCTGGTCCTCCTGACCTAATGCACGCTCAAATAGAAGTTTTGCCTGACTAATGAATGCTGGACTGACTCCCCCCCCCTCCATTTCTCTCTCTGTTTTTTAATCATCAATCACATATTTCTCAAAACATTACTTCATTTTTGTTACACCTTCTGCCTTATTTTAAAATAATATTGCTGGCTGTTTACTTCAAATGAAAGGCATGGGGACCTGATGAATTAAGTGTTCATAAATCCCAGTTTTCAGATTGAAAACTACCTTTTTCGTAATGCAAAGGCTTTATAAGAAAAACCTGTCTTTTAGCTCTAGTTTCTTCGGGCCATATATTATTCCTAGTAAACTCTCCTACAAGAACTAAGTGGGTACTATTCACCGAATACAATAAGGGCAACATTCAGCTCTCAGAAGGAGAACCACAAAACCTTACTTCAGTGGAGCAGGACCCACTCCCGAGACCCAAGTGCGGCCCACCCAATCTCTGCTTTCTGTATTTAAGGCTCTGTTCTCTGGCTGATCTGCATACGCAACTCCAATTAATGTTACTGGGAGCTGTGTGCACACAGATGTGCTTAGCCACTGGCATATTAAAGCATCGCTTCACTCTGATGAAATTTAATAAATGAGTTTTCCCAGTGTTATTACTATAGGATGCTCAATAAGGAAGGTCTTGTAAATCACAGAATTGTTGCTCTAATTGTTAATCATAATTAAAAGAAATAGAAGTAGGAAGAGTAGTCACCATGTTAATGTTTTTATCACCCATGTTACTTCTATAACCCTCTTGCCTCTCCTGGGGCATTCTGCTACATACCCTTTTGCAGTATATTGGCTTCCTTACTATTTTATTTAACCTTAATCACAACATCCATCTCTGGATTTGAGAGGGAGCTGTACAGAGCGACCAAACAAGCTGCCACTCAGAATATTCAGTTTGGCATAAAATTAAAAAAGTATGCAATAAACTGGCTGAATCCATAGGGAATCCCTCAAACAGCATGGATAATGAGGGGAATCCATAACAGACATAAACAAACCCAGAAAGATGTCTGGGGCCAACATCATTATGTAAGATATATGCCCAAGATATATGGGCATACGTTTGAATGTTCAACTTCAAACTCTGCCTGTATTAGATTGATTGAATCTCAGCATGGGGTTCAGTTAATAAACAAACCTTGCCTTTGGAAAATATTTGGGACTGAAATTATGTATTATAGCTAGGCACCTTCTACATGTGGCACGAATATGCCCTTCTACCTTAATGCTTTGTTAAAGCAGGACTGTAAAGAAAATTAAAAATCCATACTGTCAGAGGAACAGATACAATTTTCAGGTTAAGTGGCACAACTCTGAAGACAGTTGTTATCCACAGACTATATTTCATTCTGTGCACCAGGGGCATATGAACAGAATTCACATTAAAAATTTGAGACCGGTTTGAATCTTTGGGCTTTGATTCACACTTCCCATGTTTTTTAAACATGTTACCCATATTCTCATAAAGGATACAACAATAATGCTAGCAAATCTTTTTGGTAATTATTAATTTCACTGTAGAATAGCTTTTTTGCTATGCTTGGCTTGTTAATAAAATGCATTTTGCTCACCTCAGGGTAGACCATTAGCCTGCATACTTGCTCTTTTCCTTTTATTTCCAGGTTTTGTTTAAAAATTCTTCTTAAACCTGTATATTAATCACTGCTCAGAGGGTGAAAGAATTTGCAGGAGCAGCTGAAGTGCTACTTTTTTTCCTGAAGTAGGAACAAGTTAGTGCTGACACTTTTAACATACATTGGAATAAGAACGAAAGAGACATGGAAAGGGGAAAGGGAGAGGAAGAGGAAGAGGAAGAGGAAGAGGAAGAGGAAGAGGAAGAGGAAGAGGAAGAGGAAGNAGAGGAGAGGAGAGGAGAGGAGAGGAGAGGGGGAGGGCTGACTTGGTGGTACAATCGAGAGTCTAAACTATCAGTTTGACACAACATCTTGCAAAAATATGAGCCATGATGGCATGCCCTAGTGACAGCTGAATCCAGGAAGTAAGTTGCCATTCCCCTAATTTTGGTCATTTACTCAGATAATATGAAAAAGAAAGAATTCAGCAAAAACACCCATCCAAATAGAGTACCAAAATCAGAAAAGACAAAAAGCTCCTTATGATAGCTCTGTTCAAAATCTCACATATGCGTTTACTAGTAAGCCACTGTGCTCCATTCTGAAGATCTGTTTTAGAGTTCAACTATACAGGAAACAACTGCCCAGTAATTCAGTATACATCATTTGTAGTTTTTCTGGATGTGGACAATGTTTAAATACCTTGGAGATTTTGTGGAACTTTGTTTACTTGTCAGGGAAAGATTATTCTTTAAAGAAAAGTATGCACTACCAGGGTTCTCTATGGAAGTTAGAGTGTAGTAACACACCTTTATAAAGCCACAAACCTTAAAAAGCAGAAACTTCCCTATTAGACATTTTCTTAAAGTAAAATTCTTTCTCTATATATACACGTATACATACATACATAGATATGTATGTGTGCAGATATCAGTTAGGTGACTATTGAATACACAAAGTCTGCATTTCCTAAACGCCTACTCTGGGAAGACCATCTTGCCTCTGCAAGGAACTACTTTGAGCTACTCTGCTGAGTGAAGAAGTCAGTAAGCCAGCTGTGCTAATCATAGCAGTAGACATCCTGAGTAACAGAAAAGCTCGTTTGGAAATCACTTTAACACTCACATCCATTATTGCTGTATTTCTTCTGACTCTTCTATTTATCTTTTTTTGTTGTTTGTTCTTCACTTAATCTCACTCCTCACCTTCAGTTTCCTTGCAAAACTCCAAGTATTCACACTCACATCATCTTCTTTTGGAGAGTATTTTCTATATATAGAAGGTAGCTATCTGGCAGTAAATTCTCCTTTCTAGGCCACTGATATCAAAAAAGTCCTGCCGAAAAGCTGTCTATGGGCTTCCATCATGAGATCATAATAAAGTACATTTGGCTTTCTTGGTTTTGGATGGTCATTGTCACAAATAATGACCAAGAAAATAATGACAAAGAAAAGCTTAGACAGAAAAGTAGTATAAGGACACCCACAAAGTTGGTTTTTGTTTGTTTGTTTGTTTTATGATAGACACATACAGACAAAGCAAATTAAAATCATGCTTTTCTCAGACCTTCATAGTGCACATAAAGGTCTTCACAGTAAACAGTGCTCTTTCTCAAACTCACTGTTTTGTTAGTACATGCTTTTTTCTCTTTCTTTCCAGGTAGGTGACACTTTTCATGACGTAAGTTTCCAGTAAAGTTTAGATGCCTTTTTCAAAAGAATTTTTAGGGCTTTCCCGTTTGCCCCCCCATTGTAAAAGTCAGTCTAAATCCAAAATTGTGACAATAGAAAATATAAGGACATAAGATTTCAGAGTGAACGTCTAAGTAATCCCGGCATTCATATTGTATTTTTTCAGTATACTCCAACCTGATCTCGATTTTCTCTCCTGGAAGTCTGGACTGTGTTCAAATCACTCACTCATTTTCCATACTGACTGTCTGACTGGCTTTTGCTATTACTAGTCGCTGCTATAACCTCTGTGCTATGCATAATAAAAATCCTTCCCATCTGAGTTGTCTGCCATGGTTACTGGAAATCTGCTGTATATAGCAATCCCAAGAGCAGTAAAGGAAGGTACCTTTGCTGCAATTGCATAAATATCACTTTTTCTTTAAAGGGAACATCTGCCCTCACTGAAACCACAGCTTACGCTGACTGCTAATGCTGCCCCCACCTCTCCAATCAAAATGATGTTGAATTGCATTTTACTCTTGCTTCTGTTGACATAACAACTGAATGTTCCTCTTTACTTCTCATCCCTTACATCAAGGTAAAAAAAAAAAAAAATCTGCTAAATTATTTCACAAAACTTCACCAGAAAATATAGCTAGTGTAAAATCTATCTGATTACTGCCTACTTATGATGCTTTTTAAGTGAGTTTGCATGTTAATTTATTGCATGCTTTGTTTGTAAATGTGCTTCTGAAATAAATGAAGCATTTACAAATATGATTAATCTACAGATTCTGAAGCAAGTAATAAAGAAACAAATTACTGAGGGTCCTTGTCCTTTTACACAGAAGCTAAAATACAACTTTCAAACATCTAAGACTGCACAGCTTTATTTTTTAACTAATGCTGTTTCAAATAGAAGTTTTCAGCAATCAAATTTTCTCCAAGTTCCTGATTGCAGTTTCATTTATACTGGCGTAACTCAGAAGCAACTGCAGCTTATGTTGTAAACCAACACCAGTGTAAACACTGTATAGATTAGGTTAAAATAAGGCTGTTATTGTACAATTTTTAAAGTGTTCCTGGAGATTAATATTCTCACCCTTTGACAGATTTAGGCACATCGTCATGAATACAGAAACGCAACAAGTTGAAAATTCAAAGTATATTTAATAGTGCATTTTATGCCACTCACATTTTTAGCCAGACCACCCAGGGCAAAGAAAAGAAAAAACCACAACAAAAAAAGCCCTCTGCATTGTTTGCAATAATATGGAAGGAAATTGAGTGTATATTCTCTTCTTCCTGTATTTTCCAGCTAGATTAAGCTGTTGTCTTCACAATTGCCTCCCAGCTGCTGTGACTTGTGAAAACAACAGACCCTGCTCTGTTGTCTGTAGAAAGCCTGGATTGTTATGAGTAACTTTATTGCAGGCACATGAGTGTGTTAAGACTTTAAAACACGCTCAAATGTCATGTGCACACCCAGTGACGGGCAAGAATAATTATGAAAAAACAAGAATTCTATGTCTACGAAACAGTGTCAGACAAAATGGGCCATTCATTGTGTTCCTTTGGGAATGCTTGGACTCTCCAGCCAGAAAACAAAAAAGGCACTTTTTTCCTGCCGTAGGCTGAATACTTAGCTTTGCCATCTGAGCCCTAAGAAAACATGGGCCCCCTCTCTAACTACTGGCTGGCCCGCACACAGTAAAATGTATTAATGCCCCCCTTTTTTCCAGCAGCTCCCTCTGTGTAGGCTGTGGCCAATGTAAAGTCAATGCAAAGACAAAACAGTTTGCCTAACATTAGTAAAAAAAACATAACTCTTGTACAGTCTGAAAATCCCTCTGACACACAGAGGTTTTATTCTAAGGCATACCCCCTCTATCCTTCGGCAAGTTACCGTAGCTACTGTTAATGCTTTTAGCAGGTATTAACTGCTGCCTGCTGCTAGGCTGCAAGCTTTCTAGGGGTCTATAGACAACTCCAGTTGTGTACAATTGCTAAAAATGGTTATCTAACTGCCCGATTTACTACCGTGCCTTTTCACAATTAGTCTTCCTAAATCAGAATCCCTCTGCCCCAAGAAGGATTAACACAAAAGAAAATGCAATGTGGCTTAGGTGCACATCAGTTCATTCTGATACCACATGTTTTTCTCACAGGTGGACTAAATACAGACAAATACAGAAAGTGATAAATTGCAAGCAAGTAAAAAGCATTTCAGGTGATTTTTTAAATCATTCTTTCTATGCCACAGACTATTTGAGCAACATACATTTTTTTAAGCCAATAAATCATTTCTCCATATTTTCTTTTGACCTAGCATCTCTGCAGTATATTCAGCTAAGCATCTATACATCTTTAAATAAGGTGACCATATCAATTCACTATTACATCTGAGCACTGCTTTACTGACACAACCCACCATGACTTGAAAAATCCACATATATTACTCCTAAAAAGACCAGAAATATTTCCTATGAATTTGGCCCCGTGTCTGAGTATGGATTTGCAGGTTAGTATTTGATTAATACATCTAGTGTGGATTTTACCTTTACACATTCAAAGCAGGCTAGGAAATGTGAAAACAACAGAAATAAAATTGTTGAAAGGCTCTCGTCCATCCAAGTGTTCATATAAAGCAACAAGAAGGGAAACTGAGTAATGAGTTCTACCTCCAACAGTTTTATGGGTTGCTATTTTCTTTACTAAGCCTTCTTACTCTACTCAGGTAACATAAGTCGATGCATCTACAATGTGAAATGGGCTTTGAAAGGATATGGTGCCTTAATGGTAGCTTCTGTCCTTCTTTAGGGTACAAATTGTCCCTTCTTGTTTGCTCAGTACATAAACAGCACTGAGCATAATAAGACACTGATCCTTGCACAGCCAACTGTGCAAATATTAGGACTTGCAATATTATAATAGGAGGTCATCATGGTTAATACTGGGTCATCCCAGGAAATCCCAGGGTGTTAAATCAAAGATGAATGCACACAGGTAACCTGTCTGCCCTTTTCTACAATCTGAAGGAGAACAGTTTCAGACCATTTCTTGTCACTCCTAAGACAAAAGCACAGGGAGAACCTCACACATATATTTAAATCAGAAACAGTACTATGAAATGAACCATCAGGCTATCCACGAATTTGTTTTAACAATCCAACAACATCACCATTTCTCATTCATCCACTTAGCTTAATTTTCCTACCATCACTTCCATTGCTGAGGTTGTCTCTATTAAGCTATTTTTTGTGCATCATTAACTTTTAACCAGGCATCGATAGCTTTATTGTTTAAATTGCGTATGACTTTATTTAACGTCAGCATTTCTTCTGGCTCCTGACACAAAGTCACATTTTATAACTAATTAAATTGATCCCTAGGAAGCAAAAGCCACTAAACGGAATTATTCGTACCCAAGTGTCAATATATTAAATCAAAGGGCTAATGAGTTGGGTCACTGCCTCTTTTATCTGAAAGCTACTGCAGAATAGAATTCGTACCATCCTCTACTTTCTGCTTTCACAATCAGTTTTATTTAATCCAAAGGTAACTAATTAATAAATTTTGATATAGCTGTAAATAATATATTTAAGCTGCTTTTTACCACTTACACACATGTTAAGGTCACTTTTTAGGTGGAAAAAATTGCTTTGTTGATACAAGCTGTCTAAAACTGTATTTTTTGAACTCTCATGCATAGAGAACATTAGTGCTAGGTTACAGGAAGCTTCAA
>VXAV01012085.1:49732-61336 GCA_013399715.1 Alectura lathami
CAATTACAAAATATTTTAAGGGTTTGCTGAAGCTGGGGGCTATTCCTAGACTTCTAAGCTTTGTTTATAACTCTCGTTCTCTTTCAAGGGAGTATCTGATCTGCGTACTCTGCCAATAGAAGTATCAAATTGCTTTCAATGGCTTTATTTGGTCCTGTTTAGAGCTTACTAGAAGGGGATCAGTTTCATGATCAATAACAAACAAACAAACAAAAAGGAAAATTTAAAAAAAAAAAAAAAAAGGCAGAGGGAAAATATTCTCTGGTGCCTGAACAGTAGCATTGCAATTGTGTTTTGCTTGTCAGTGCTAAATACAATTTACAAAGAGAGACAACCTCAGACAGCATAACTGAACTGACAATAACTAGATTCCAGCTTGTGCATTTTCAGCAAGCTCACTGCAAGGAGCTTTAGCTTGTCTCCAAAAGGCAATAAATGAAAGGTTCAGCTCTTAAAATTGGAGGTCAGTTACATACTTAATGATGAAGCATATCTTTAAATCTATTTCTACTATTATTATCCTAGCAAAAAATTAATTAACCAGGTCAGGGAGGCCATGAAGGCTAATGTGGAATGTAATTATTCCTGATCTTTAGACATGTACTTCACATTAAGAGATAGTCCTTATTCAGCTCACCAGGTACCTGAATTGTCAGTAGTTAATCATGGATAAGAAGAGAGACTCATTGGTTCTGCCTCTGAAGTATGACCCAAATGATTCCTATTCAAGGAGAGTTTAAATACTTCTAACTTTGATGTCAGTATTCTTTTGTTTGTTTGCTATCACAGTAATCACATTCACTCTTTTTGACAGAAACGGACAATGCAAGATCATTAATGTGAAGTTACAACAGCATGAATGTATAGATTAAAACTAGAAAACAATTACTATTAGGAGTAATTTCCAGCAGCCAAATTAAAACAGAATACATATGAGAGCAGAAGAAGCCAGTTGTTCTGTGCAGCGGAAATCATACCTGATTCAAACAGAAAGAGATGCTTGGCAATGGCATTGAGCATAGTACAGCGTACAGGAATAAGGAAAAGGGAAATGGATGAAAGCAGTTTGGACCAGCTTTCCCTCCAATACCCATTGCCAGTGTTTCCAGATTGGCTCAACAACCAGCTGACAACCTTTTAAAGGTTTCAGCCACTATTTAGGACTCGCCCTAAAGAAGCCTGCCTGCCAGAGGAGGGAAGCCATTGGACTTTCAGCCCTTATATACCTCCATGCATGGAGAAATCCTGGAGCAACATGCTCCAGGCATCAGCAGGATCTGATCCCCTCCTCAGCTGGACATGATGGGTCAGAGGCAGTCCTCGAGCCTTGTGCTGGAAGAGCTGAATTCAGGCGATGGGGCACTAAGGTCCTGGGGATTTCATGGCCTCAATCTGTTTACAAGGTTGGAACCATTACACAGATGCAAACCTTCCCTTCTTTCAGTGTAGTCTTCTCTTTAGGATGGACCATCAAATCCCTCTTTCAAACAGCTTTTTCCCTTATCTCTAGGGACTTCCCTTTCTCAGCACAGACTAAGAGATGTCCTTGAAATAGACTCATTTTGTCCCTACTACTTCAAGAATTAATACTTTTAAAGTTTTTTTAATTTTTTTTTTTTTTTGTAAAAAAGTTCTTTAAAGAATCTGAATCAATCTGGACACTGAACTGAGAACTCTGACTTGCCTACAGTATTTTCTCAATTTCATCTTCACTAAAAGTAATGACTAATCTGCACAGCTTTGCAGAATGGTCTCAGTTTGACATACTAGATTTCAGCCCATCTCTACAGACTCCTCTGCAGAAGAGGGTTTATCCTCTTCCCTAAGAGGAAATTGAATTGAAAAGTAACAATACACTGCACTTGTTTGTAATTTTCCATTTAAGTTCTCAAAATATTATGTTTAAGCAGAAGAACAGTTTGCCGAATTTCAGATAATCAGAGAGAACTAAAAACTCCAGATTCTCAGTCCCTTTTGCAAACAGCCAAAACTGCTCTCCTCAATGTGCACACCCTGAAAGGAGCATTAGCTTCACTTAGAAAACATGAAAAAATTATGAAGAATGTTTAATGACCTAGTACTCTTGAAATACCTATGTTGCTTTCATATGCTAAGCTAGGCTAATTGCCCATGGATTGCTGACAAGCTTTTGGATGTGTAACAGGTCTGGTGTAAGGTGCTCCAGTAAATGTTATTAAGAAAAAAATAAAAACACCTAATTTAAATTAGGCCTTAAAATGGTTAAGGAAAAAAATAGTATAATACAACACAAAAAATAAATACTAAGAAATGAAAATGGTCATTAAATTAACCCCGTAGGTAACCTGGGAAGAATGTGTTTTATTCAATATGAATTATTTCTACTTCCCTATTTTGTTGACAGAAATCTTGTAAGCTTCCTCTGAAGTTATTTCTAATTGTTTAAAGGGTTAAATGAACTGGATGCACTTACTCATGGAATTTATTGTTTAAGAATTAGCACTGTCAGAAAATGACAGTGGTACACTGTCGCATGATGATAACATCGCATCAGCAGTGCCTACTCCTGCACACTAGAGAACTCGCTGTACTTATTTCAAGTAGCTGTGCCATGAATAGGGCCAGGCCCAGATGGAACTGACACCTGGCCTACTTACATTTTGTAATCTCTTCTAGAGGAGAGAGACGTGGAAGAGTACTATTGTTATTCCCTGCATTCAAAGTACGGATAAAAATCCACACCATTTTATGTAAGTAATTGCCGTTTCCTGAAAAGGGTTGCTTAAGAGCACCTTTAAACAAATAGACCTTCTGAATAAATCAAGAAGGTTATCGGGGGTACAGTTCCAAAATCTACCAAGTCCAAAGAACTGAGCTAAGAATGTAAATGTTTATTAGAAAATTGTTTTTCTCCTCAAGCCACAGAGTGTGATTCACCTCACTTCAGATCTCTGCACTGTAGGCATCAGCATCCACATTCTTTACAGTTAATGGAGTTAAATATAGTTAAACCACCATTTTAGGGAACAATTCATCTGACGCATTTTAAATGTCTACTTTCAGACAAGATGAATTACATCCTAAAATTACTCACTCTGCTTCTCTCTGCTCACTGTAAAAACAATCTGGATAATTAATTGAGACAATCTATACTGCAGTTATCTACTTTTGATATGATGAATTCCACCCGGAGTCAGTAGTGAGTCTTGCATCTCTGTATTGAAGTTTCCTGAGAAGATGCTGGGAGGGAGCCTGGGAGAACCAGCGCAGCACTACAGCTCTCACTTGCTCCCCCTGTTTAGCCCCATCCCACCTATAACCCACCCCTAGAGAGCTATGGGTCTTAACAAACTGCAACACTCGTATAATCAATTCAATAGCAACAAAACCTGTTATGAACTGCCAAGGTGACTTAGCAACTAACTTATCTCCCAAGCAACTCCTGGCTAGCAAACCTGCCCCAGAATTAAGAACCAATAAACAAAGAGGAACCAATTGGCTTACAAGCAAACAGACTATGTAAGCTGATGTTTAGCCTAGGAAACAAACTCCTAACAAGCTTTTCTTAGTAATCTCCTTGTAAGACAAATGTATGCTTGAGATGGCATACCTAGCGCTTCACACTGAAGTAATGATGTTCCTCAGGCAATGAGAAGTGCACTACCAGTCCATAGCTGGGAGAGGAAATGGTCCTCTCTGTGTCAAATACATTGATTAGATTCATCTAACCCACAGCAGTAACACCTGTTGCATGCAAATACAAGGATAAATAAAGAACTCAAACCCCTGAGGAACTATGGAGAAAGAGTAGTTTATACTGGCAAGAGTTTTAAAACCAACATAGGGAAGAATCACTAAGAAATAATTTAGCTCACACGAACAAAACAATCATTAAAACACTTCTTTGCATATAATGGCTAGGGAAGGACACAAAAGAAAACTTGCGGGGTTCAGCACTATGTAAGAGGAAAGTGGAGAGTGAAAAAGAACACAAGCCTGCAAGCTATTCTAAGACAGCGTTTCCCTGGAGTCAATGGAAGGGTAAAGCTACTGGAAAACAGTGAGTGAACTGAAACATTAAGTGCCTTTAAACTTTTTACTAGAGAGCAGGACACGTCCCAGTAACACATACCCACAGTCTCAAAATAGGAACAAAATGACCTGGTATGATTTCTCGTTCTGTGTCCTAATTTTTAAAGAAATTTAAATATTATAAATTTCTCACACAAATAACTCCCTTCTGTTTAGCATACTCAGCTATATTTCAGTGTCAGCTTTTATGCTAAACAAAGATTTTTATGATTTTTTGTTTTCTGAAGTCAGACTTGCAGTTAACACTCAGAGAACATGGTGTCCTTTTTCCTTTCACGGTTCCTACATCTCTTCCATCCTTTATGTACACCTAATATGAACATGCAGTCTTCCAATAGACGGTGACAATAACAATGCTTTAAAATTCAGTTGTACCAGGTATGAACACATTTAAATATTAACTAAACTCATTAAAGTCCAATGGGAACTGCATTATAATATCAAAAGCATTTACATGCTTTCCCTTGGGATGAGGGAAGAAAAATCTTCAGTTTTGGCGTCTAATAGCATGGCAATCAGCTGATAGTCCAAACGTAAGGAAATGATTGGCTGTACCAGCATCTGTTGGACCAAAGTGAAATATTCTAATCCAAGAATAGGTTCATGGAAATGCTTTCAAACCAAGCGGGAAGCAGTGAAGGTGATGGAGTCACATGTCAACAGAGCCTCTTACCTGTGTGTCACTCCCTACCTGTCTACGCACTTGAGAATGGGTCTATTTGCACAAAGCTAAACCAGGTTCTGAGTGCAGGCACAGCTATTCGAATGCCTGCAGAATGCTCCTAGATCCACCAGGTACAAGTTCCTTCAGCAGTACACGGGATATGCATACCTATGGGGTTTTGTACATGAGCAGACTGGTCCCAGGAACTTAATACTGTCTCAGTACCTGTTTCAACAGCTGTTTGCTTTAGTTTATAAAACTGAAAACAATTTTCTAACCTTCTTACAAGCTTTGTAGGATAAGCAAATCTACAAACAATGATTGAAACTCTGCTTTTACTTCACACAATATGTCAAACTGAATGCAGATTTCAGAGTTAAATGACAAGATTTAAGAAATAATTCATAACTTTCAGGGAAGAAGAAAAAAAAAACAACAACACAAACCCTCTGTTCATTAAAGAAAATCTCTTTCCAACAAAAATACACTTGAAAATGATTTTTGAAGACACAAAGACCCTTCCTAAACAGCATCTTTACTGAGGCTTGTTAGTAAAGCATGAGGCTGTTTTATTTTAGGCCCTTCCCACTCCATAAATGGAATTTAAGTATAATCGGAAGAAAAACACACTGACCTGAATTTGCTGCTGCAGTAGATTGATTTTGTGCTGCTGTTGCAGAAGTTGCTGCTGTTGTCTTGCAATCTATTTGAAATAAAATTTCCATTAAATTAAAACAGTAATATTGGAATTTCAATATTATTGAGTGAAAAACTTTTTAGTTACTCTTTATCATATTTTTATTGAGTATCAGGTTTGTTTGTTTTTTTAATGAAGGATACTATAGAGATATCTGTGCTTGTGCTATAAACATTTTAAACTTAAAAGCAACATGAAAACGTAGTTATCCCATAAGAAATATGTATTTTAAGCACTTAGACCTCGACTCAGCAAAGTATAAAAACATAGGTTTAGCTGTGTGCATGTGAATAATCTCATCACTATTCAACAAAGCATTTAAGCCTATGGTGAACTTTGACTATGATGCATTAATGTTAGCTACAATGGGAATGAAACACATGCTTAAAATTAAATGCTTTGCTGAATGGGGATGAGATTACTCAGGTGCTTAAGGTTAAACACACATTTTCCTGCTTTGCTGAAGTGCAGCCTTAGCTAGTATTTATAGATGTTTCACTATTCAGCACAAGCTCCTAGGGCAAGCTTCTCTAACTTCATTCACAGTGAGCAGTACATTGCTTCACTTACAAATCTCAGTCTTCCTACTACTCAGGGAAGAAGGGTCTTTATATAAAAGCAGTGTTTGTTACTCAGTAAGTCATCCTCAGCACAACACTGTGAAATAAGCAGATATTCCCACTCTTGTTTGGTAGATTCAGTAAATGATCCAGAGAGTAAATGTTCAATATATCTCTTCTCTAACACATGGGAGAAGCAAGTGTGCAGCAGAACAGATAGAGGCTCAGGACAGAGATGCTGCCCCAGACCCTGCCCATTCCCACACACCCTCCAAAATCTGCATGCAAAGGCAGAAGGGAGAGGGCTTCCTGCCCTCAGAGCTGCTCCCTGTGACGGGTAAGGCAGCCTGCAGCTACAGGGAGAAGCTGCCAGGAGCATGTGAACTGGACAGCTGCTTTAGGAGGGGAACTGTACAGCAGACTTGAACAAGGAGAAGATTTGTGTTTCCTAGAAGCTTTGGCCTCAGCACTTCTACTGCCTTCCTTTCGCAAGTATAATTTCCCCTCCTATAAATATTTATCTAGAGAAGAGGAACTACATAAAACAGCATAAAGTTGGTGACAAAGGTAGTTTGATCACTCAAGGCCACTGTTTCAGTTTTGCCAAAAACCCTCCTCATATCCTCCCCTCCATCTTCCAAGCACACTCTCTGTTATAAACAGAGAAAGGTAAACAAAATGTTTTTATAATTAAAAAATGTAGAGGAAAGGTAGCAAGATTGATTTGGAAATAAACAACTGCCTGCCTGGTCTTAAAACTGTTCAGAATAGCTCACAAGGAACATGCAGGTACATATTAACAGCTTGTAACTGTGCACACAGAGATCAAGTCTGTCATTTCCTTCTTCTCTCACTTTCCCACCTGGAAATAGCTCTGTCATTTTTTTCACTGCAATAGTTAACATTCACTTTTGTATGGGGGACCAACACAAAATCCATATGTGTTCTAAGCTTTGCATGTGTCCTCAAAGAGACAAACTGAGGTGTGTGATTCTGCGCTTGGATCAAAGCAAGGTGCAGCACAGAAAAGGAGTCAAGCAACTGTAAATTCCCAATGCACTGATCCTTGTAACAAGGATCAAACTACCTTTATGTGCTTGGTGGTCAAGTACTTCTGGACAAGTCTCCCAGTAAATTCAATAAAAATACGGTGAATGAAGACTGAAAAATCAGGCCCTAGTCTGCTACTGAAAAAGAGATGCCTGTGTACCCAGGGCAGCACTCCTAGCACTTCAAAACATCTCTTGTAAGTGGTCAGAAGTGGTGTCTGTGCTTGGAAGAGCAACCCTAATGGTAACCATGCTACATACACTTACATATTTATATACTGATATATATATATTTATATATAATATAATACATATATAGAATATATATTTTTAAAATTAACAAACCTATATGAGTGCTTGAATTGGTATTTTTAATTAGTAACACAACTGTGCTATTCCACCTTCAGACTGTAGTGCTCACCACTAAAGACAAGTTCTGCTGAGTTTCCGTTCACGTTGTCCATGCTGCTAAAATCTCAGTAGAGGTAATAGAAAGATTATCGCGATACTGAGTTTCAGAAGGGAATTTCTTGCAATTTTGTGTTGAAATCAGATCCTGAATGGAGCCGCATCATCGGTCACTCTTTCTGACCTATATGTATTTTTTCCACTGTGCCCTATGTCGAGACTTGTTTGGAGCTGCTGGCAACCTGTCTGCTACTTCATGTAGTAAGGTATAGCCAAGGCGACTGCAACATCTTTGTTTACCTGCATGAAGGCACTGATCTGCTGTAGTTCTGACTGCTTGTGAACAGCTTTCTGTAGCTGTACGTACAATGTAATACCATTTGAATAGGCATTTCCTGAAGAAACCCAGAAAAATACCACAAAGCATCCAATGTTGATGGCTCCTCTCAGAATATAACTGTGATAGAAAATGTATCCAGTACCCCACAATGCAGTTTACCATATCAGAGTCTTGATGTATAGACTTGACAGAGTAAAGTAGGGTACACAAGCACCATGTGGCTCAAATTCTGAATTTTATTTGCCTATCGGTTGAGCTACATGCTCGCTTCATTGAGCATGACAACCTAGTTTTAAGTGTCATTTAATTTTCATTTTGAAATATAATTACAAAGTGTTCACTGTAAGATATCACTCGTCTGCAAATGTGTCAAGATTAATTTGTGCTAGCTTATTCACAAGTGTCAATAGTTAATTACTGTGTCATCTCTGGATGGCTAAATGACATTCTAACTTCTGATTTTTTACAGTGTTCCTTTATGTTATTTTCCATTAGGGGATGAGTCCATATTCCTACATGTAGGCAAATATTCAAGCACATAAAATACCAGACGTCACAACTCATTAAAATCAACAGAGCATATATTGCTGTATATATCCTATAAAATACGTTTAACTGAAAAGATAATTCTAGTAATAATGTCAGATTCCTAAAAACCACACATTAATTTGGATCTGTCTGATCTAATGCCTAGGGGACTAGTGTATGGGATCACTGCTCTTCCACTTCTGTACAATGAAAGAAGGACAGCTCTTTGGACAACTGCATTTAAAAAAAAAAAATAAAAGAAATAATTAAAAAACAAACCAACCAACTAACCAACCAAAAACCAACATGGAAATAAATCAAACCTTACTTGTAAAAAATATTTGAAGGTTTGGGGTTGTTTAAGTTTTTTTTTTTGTCCAATTATTTTCTTGTCAAAAGGAGAAAGAGTTAATGCTTACAGTCTGGCTCACTGGTAACTCCTAAATCATGTCTCAGAACAAGAACCAAGAACTGCGAAATCTATCAAATGCAATTCATTGTAGGAAAGAAATTATTTGAATTTCCACACCCTCTTTTCTCTTAGGATAATATCTTTCTCTTTATGAAAAAAGCAGCAATTTCTGAAGGTATAANTGTTCTTGCTGTTGGCGAGCAAGGTCCATTTGCTGCCGTTGTTTTTCAATTTGTGAGGCTGCCAGCTTTTTCTGTTCATCATGGGCAGCCAGGAGCTGCTCCCGTAAGCTGATCAGCTGGGTGATCATGGTAGAGAGCTGTCGCTCTTTTTCTGCCAGGCTTTCTGGTGTACCTAAATGTGCAGGAAAGATGTACTGTAAATATGAGATAGACAATAGTTACTATGCAATATTCACAAAAAAAACTGGGTGAATCTCCAACATGCTTATTTCAAGTGGCAGCCTGAATATATATTTTACTAACAAATCCCCAAAGAATCTAGCACACAGCTTTGCTGTGCTCTAAGGAGCGGAGGATATACCAAAATTTGAAGCAGAAAAGATATAGAGTATTTATTTTTTTTCTGACAGGAGTAATTAATGATGCATTGTGTTCAAATCCCTATATCTTTTCCATATAAATCTGCTCAGAGTGGTAAGTACATTCACAGCTTATTACACATAATGTTCTTCAATTTATATATTTTGTTAGTTTTTTTTTCTAAGTATGCAAAAATGCTAAAACAAAATTTTAAAGGATGCTGTTCCACGGAAGAACCAGTTTAACAGTTTATTGATCATTTCTCTAAAATACCCATCTATCTGGTGGGTCATTTGAGTAAGCTTCAGTTATGGAATATGTATTTAAACATTTAAAATGAGCTCTACTTGTCCCTAAGAGAAATGGCTAACCTGAGAAAACTACTTAAAAATTTTCATTTAACTTTCAAAGTTTACTCTATAGAGAGCACTTAATTAATATGAAACTACGGTACATTTATTCTTTGCACTAATGATGTTTAATGGTCTGTTTATGGGTAAATTGCATGGGCCTCCTAAGTAAAGAGTACAGGGTCCTTTTGCAAATCAATGCAAAAATATCCCAACTTAGGTATGAACACGTTACTCTGTAAAAACTAGCAATGTCAGCTCCCATTTTTGAGACGTACACTGCATTTTTCTGTGTGAGCTTCTCAGATCCCCAGCACTGTAAGAAGCTGAGGTAGAAGTCTGGGGATATGGGACGAGCATCTGAAAGAGGTTCACAGTTGGAAATGGCATAAATGAACCAATTCTTTGTTGTACAGGAGAACTGAGAGTTAGAGAAGAAGCTAAGCAAATCAAGAAGTAGTCGTCTGTTATCTGCCACAATGATAGGAGAAGCGGCATAAGAGAAAGGGGATTAGTATCTTTCCTTTCCTCCATTCACAACTGAGGACTGTGATAAAGAAGGCACAGGGCTTTCTGAAGAGGAACAAAATGTGCGAGGAACAGGACCTGGGAGGGAATGGAGAAACTGTCACCAAAATTATGACTCCACCTTCTTCCCAGGAGTAAGATGGGTATCTTCTAGGGAAGAGAAGAAAGAGGTTGACAGGTTTTGTAAGGAGAGGGAAAACAAAACAGACTCTTGCCAAGCAGGTCACAAACCCAAGATGCTCCACCACTTACATCGTGACTCTTGCCAAGCAGGTCACAAACACAAGATGCTCCACCACTTACATCGTGCAATGATGGGACCATTACACAGACTTTCATTTGCACAAGCACCATCCTTCTACATTTGCCTTCTGTCAAAAGATGGCTTAACTCACTCACTCTAAACAAAGAAAATTCCCGGATACAAAAAGTACCTGTTTTTCTGTACAGTTATTAATTGCGTTTTACAGCGTAAGTACTGAAAACATTCACATAGACACTATTAACTATCCTAATTTTAAGAGTCTGCAACATACTGATGTTTCAGTACTCTGTAGGGCCAAATCTTATCTCAGTGTGCATGTGACACAGGCCTCTGACAGGGAAGCACAAGTAGAAGTTTTAGAAATGGTAAGCACTCTTCTTAGTCTCTGGATGTATGATAGGTGCATGAAGTTAAAGCTGAAGAACACTCTAGTGTTCACTTACTGCAAACCCTTACGATGATATGCACAACTGAAACAATGAAAGAGTACTCAGCAAAAAGCTGTTTCAAAACAAAATTTAAAAAAATTTTGAAAGTAAGCTTAGGCAGGTATGTGGCTGGGAAAATGTCTGCACTGAAGGTACTGCCTTGCCAGGATCAATTAGCTTGCTCTGACCTCCACACCCTTTACATCAGTTCAATCACCTGGGACTTCTGTATAGACTTAGGTTAACCTTCTTAAACACCAATGTGATTCAGTCTTAAATATTTTGCACCATGGATGAAAGGTTATTTAGGTTCTTTGGAATATGTTATTGTGCACCGAAATTTATTTTTACAGATAAAGGACAGTTCTGCCAAAGAAAACCCACGTGCCCATCATGACAGGAAGAGATCAATCAGTCCACCTGTTTTAGAAAGGCAATAGGAAGTAACCTGCTGCCTCAAATGATGCTTGTTGCCATCACTGCCACCTGGGAAACCACAGCTTGAGACTTTGACATCTGTCAAGCAGCTTTGGCATTGTAATGCAGACCCCTGATCTTACAGTCGTAAAATATTTTACACACATATGGCAGATATTCATCTCCTGCTCTGTTTCTATATTATTCTGTATACTTAGTGCTCGCTACACAACACAAGCAGAAAGCTATCACAAAGAGTGCCTGATAAGGCTATAAAACTTTATTGTTTTGTTATGATTAGTTAGAACAGTTTGATATAGTTGCAGCAAATTTATCAGGTCATTT
>VXAV01012085.1:91470-106005 GCA_013399715.1 Alectura lathami
AAACACTTTTACAAGCTTTGGGACTAAATAACAACCTGTAAGTTCCTCCCTCTCTAATGTTCTATGTTTTCTAAGCCTTATGTTTACATTCTCTCATTACATTTATTTGCCTTCAGCTTCACAGGAGAAAATGTGTCTTTTGGATCAGCCTTTGTCAAAGGAGTTCAAATGCCTCATCCAAGCCTAAATCATAAGAAAAACAGCACAGGTGGATTTACCCTGTCAGCATCTATGAAATATTNTCGTGCGTCTGAAAGAAAGGTTTGTTTCACTGCTCTTCAGAGAATACTAAATCTAGTTCAGAATAGAAGAAATCTAAATAAAACCAGTACTCTGCAAATATTGCTGAGTTAAAGCCAAGCATAATTTAGATTTACCCTAGCTGGTGTTTGCCTCTTAGAAGTAAATTAAAGGTCCTGACCCATTNTTACAGTGGCTAGCACGCTGTTGCCACACTCCCTATTCTACCTTTGCACAGTTCTCCCCACACCTCAAGTGACATTTCGTCTCCCTCAAGTGCATGAAATTAAAGACTTGACGTCTAAAATGCTAACCACAACAATACAACCCATCGTGCGNACTGGCTGAAACCTCTGACTAACTGATTCATCTCTGAGTGCGTGAAAACAGCTTGACTGCATGCCTTTTGTGAACACACTGCCTGTGAGATATTTTTAAATATGAATCGAAGGCACCTAGTGTAGATCAATATCATAAAAATATAATTTTCACTTTTCATATTATGTATTTTAAAATTATATGCAAACTATAATACTTTGATACTAAAGGGAAAAATAAAAATGTTAATTTAATTCCCTTTGAAAGTACTGAAAATTAAGGACTTTACATTCACATTCTTGATTTGAGAAATAAAACTATAATTTAACCATGACTATCAGAAACTTAACTGCAGGATGGTACTACCTGTTCTTTTTTTCATTCAAAGGTGTAAAGTTTTTGTAATGTTACTAAAATTGATTCTTTGTTGCCATAGTTACTTTTTTTTCTTCTTTCAAACATAAATTATCCTCTTCTGTTTCAATAAACTTTAAATAAAAGAGAAAAGAGACAGCAACAATACAAAACTAATCAAAAATCAGCCTGAAGGCTCAAAATCCATAGTTGTAATGTACTGCCACTGTTTCTTGTTCATAAGCAGCTTGGCTTCAATCTTCCTGTCAGTGGAGAGGCAGGTCAGGGGAATCTCATCTCATCCTTCTCAATTTCCATACTGTTCTCCTAAAGTAATTAATTGTCATGGTCTAAAAGAAAATTAAAATACAAGGCATTTCAGACATGCTGCTAGGTAGTAAACTGTTTTCTTTGGCTGACAATTCGTTGGTGGGGTTTTCTTGTTTGTTTGTGTCTTTTGTGGGGCTGTTGTCAGGGTGGGGAGGGGGGCGGTGTTGTTGATTGGTTTGCTTTTGATTTGATAACTTTTGGAAAGCCAAATTCTTGGAGAATAGAAACACAATCACAACACAGAAGTAAGCAACACGACATTTAGAACAAGAAAATATGCTAATCTTTTTTGCTACACTTATCACAAATTACAAAGGATTTACTCCTAAATTCTATAACTTGTTCCTGCCATCAAGGAGCTAAGTAATCCTGGCCAATTGCTCATTCCCTGCTCTCGTATTGACTCATTTCTATCCACCTCTTTGTATGCCTTTGCTATTTAGGCTGTGATATCTCTGGCACAGATTGCTTACCTCACAGGTGTTTTTTTGAACACCCAGCACATTTCTGATCACAAATCACACCTTGGTCCTAATTCTCCATGCAACCTGTAGGCAGTACTGTCACACCCCACCACCCACCNCAACAATTCACATTCACTATGAGAATCGTTAAAAGAAAAAGAAAAACAAAACCAAAAAGTGCACGTAGTGCAAAGATGTCTTCTTGTATATGTTTATAAGCAAAAATGGAGCTAGCCCACAGTTGATGTTTTCTTGCAAAAGCAACAATGGAAATGCATCTGTGATCTGATTACCTAGCACTACAGTTTTGTTTAGGCCAGGGAACCAAATAAATCTGCCAACTACTGTACATTTTTTCATGGTGACAAGATTTCCACAATATGATAAAATTAGAACTGTAAGAGCTTGGAGAGCTCTCTTAACTTTTAATTAAAACTCTCCAAGCTCACTAAAAATAATGAGGCATTAAAATGTTCTGGTTTTCCTCTGAATTCATTTGCACCACTTGAATGGTCTAGATCTTGCGTGAACCAACAGACATTCTAAACAGAAACACTGGAATTTAACTGGGGGTGATTTCCAGACCTGCTTTCTATGATGTGGCTAGTGGGAAAAACTGCAGAGTCTGAAGCATGTTCCAATTCTGCCGAAGATGGCTTGTTTCAACAGGAATTCTGCAGTGCAAAGAGAATTTGCATGGAGCATTGTGCTCTGTGCAAAACTCTAGATATAAAGAAGTTTGAATTTCATGTTAAGAATAACCCAAGATACAGTTTTGACCTTTACTTTTACTTATTTATTAACAAGCAAAACCTTTAACCTTGCAAATGTTTTTGTTCTCTTAAAATAACACATACAATGCTGTATGCCACACTATTTTTAGAAAAGCAACAAGAGAAAGCATGCTTTTCCCATACAGCAGGGCACTGATATAAACATCAACACAGATGCTCTGTGAGAGAGAGCTGGACTTCTCAAGCACTTGATCATTAAGGAATGCACCAACTGTTTTAGATAATCTCGTGCCAGCTCCAGTTCTGCTCCACACTCCCCTTTGGGAGTGGCCAGTCTTGTCCTGCTCCTCATTTTTCATTTTGCTCACTCCTCCATTCTGTTTTCCATTTTTTTTCCCCTCAGAACAGAGGGAAAAAGACATTGTGTGCCAAGCAATGCAAGACTAGAATCACTTCCCCAAACAGAGCAAAACTTTCAGACAATTAACCCTCCCCTCTTCTTTCAGATAAATTACTAAGTATAAAATGCAATCTGTTTCCTTTGTTTACTCAATATGAACAATTTGTAAATGACTCAAGGATAAAATTCAGAAAATGTTGTGCTAAATTAGAACCATTATAAACATGCTAATGACGGCTCAACTAAAACATTCAGGAACCGTGTGAAGAAATATATTTAGTTCCTGTGAAATCCAGTTGTATTGCCTCAGAACTATTTGGTCACTTAATTGTATATGATTACTTCAGAAAAATGTTAATTTCATGAACACTGCACTAGACGATACACTGTGTATGTCACAGGGAGCTTTCTGAAATGTCAGTGTGATTGCTTGGATGCAGTGTTTTGGCATATTAGTAGAAGAGAAATATCCTTTAAGTCTGTCAAAATTGCATGTACATTTCATTCTTCCACTTAAATTTTCCTACCCTTTATAAGCAATACTTTACTGTGAGATTGGCTGCATTCATTGCAGTATACATTGTTGCCTTATTTGCATTACAGTGATAGCATGCGGTATATTATATGTAATCACCTATTCCCTAAGTATGTGCACCTCCATTTATTTCCCAAACGAACATACAATATTGGCAAGAGATAGTCTCAAGCTTTCCACGCAATGATCATGGAGAGTCAGGAAAAGGGGAGTGCAATTTTCTTGCAGCCTCTGGGCAAAAGATTACTTTATTATAAAGTTATGTATCAAAGGAGAATGATGCACTTATTTTGCTGTCTCTTACTATACATTTATTAGCAAAGTAATAAAATCAATGGGATTTGCAATATTTGTTATTTTGTGAAAGGAGGTAGTTTTACTGGTGGAAACAGATCTCAAAATCTTAATTATTTTCCTTGCTTCGACATCTTCACATCCTTCTACATTGACTTTTTTCCTCAGTGTGGAAAAGAACAGACGGAGCCAGCATGTTAGCTGGAACTTGCAAGCACAGCTCCATTAAAGTCTGCTTAGTCTTAAACAGGTTTGACGTTTCTCCCAATATTCGGTCTAACTATTCTTTTGTCTAATCTCATACCTCCACTCCTTGTTACTGTCCTTTTATAGCCCTAAACAATTCGCTTTCATCTTTGGTATCCACTCTTTTCAAACACTTGTGAGCTGAAGTGACATTCTTCTCATTATTACTCAAACTGTGGAGAATTTAATCTCCAAATCCTTCTTTGTTAAACTGCTCTGGAACAAGCCACACATCTTATGGCCTCTGGAAACACAGCATCTTTCCTCTGCAAAGGAATTTCCCTAGTATCTCAAGGAGTTGCAGACTGCATGTCATTTCAGTAGTAAACCCAGACACTGGACTCATCTTAAGACAGATCTGGGGACAGATTTTCTTTTCGCGTAACACTGCACAATTATCCCAGATTCTCATCCCAAGCTGAAGCAAGCAGAGGATCCTATCTCAAGGAATGATTCAGTACCACAAGTAGTCGTTTTTAGCATCACCTTTTCCCCTATCAAGTGCAATGCCAACTAAGTATTACATCTTTTAGCAAAGTAGACATTTTGTGAAATTGCTATGAAAATGTTAGTAAAAGTTTTGGGCAGTAAAGACATTTTAAACAAAAGTTAATACAAAAATAAAAGTGTGTGATCCTTCACAGCAGGTTAGTTTTTGTTGGGGTGATGCGGAGTGGACATCTTGAAAAGCAAGAAAAGGTTTCTATTAAACTGATTGATGTTCCTCAGAAAATTTGTGACACCAGATGATAAGTGAACAAAATGTGGATGATTCAAAAGACCTCTATTTTGTTCTCCCAAATCATGTTCTACTCATTACCCTAATAATACGGTAATAAACATCTGTTTAATGATCTGAAGGCTTCTTAATATTGTGTATAGAAATCTGAACTCAGCTCTTACATAAAATATTCTGAAATTAAAACAATTGTATAACAAAAAGAATTTTTCATGAGAAATCCTTAAGCGTTTTTGTATGCAAAAGTATAATACAAAGAAAGCAAAATAATATGCTCTTGATTTGAAATGACTTCAAACAAGGATGCAAAGGAATGAAAACAATAGCTGGAATCTTTTCTCTATTTACCATTCCTCAAGGTCTCTACGGCAGATGATGTAGTCTTTTCTGGGGCACTAAAACACACTGACAAAATCAATTTATACCAATAAAATGTTGACTTAAACCATCACATTTTATATAAATATAAATATAGAACAAACAAGACTTTTCTAAGCTAATCCCAGAAAGCATAATCTTAGAAGGTTTACAAATCTCATAAGCACCAAGGTATTTGCCATGGATATATATTTCAGGAATAATAGCTGGTTTATTGTAAATCTGTGAAAATACTTCAGAATACACTAATATCTTCAAGAATAATGTCTTATTCATTTCTCTACACATATACAGCAGAAAATTAGCCACCAATTTTTCCCTCATAAAAGACCATTATTTATTTTGTAAAGTCAAGTACTGGAATGATATGGGAACGCTAGAAATAGTGTTCCAGGAACTCCTAATGCATCCCCTGTGTGCATAAGCATTATGACACATTTTTAAATTAAAAAAAAAAAAAAATGCAATTAAAAGAAACATTGTATACATTTTTTTACAGGATTCTTGCTGCATTCAGCACATGAGACAACCACAAACAAAAGCATAAACCAGAACTGCAGAGCAAATGAGGCTGTTGTCTTCATGATCATTGGCCACGTTTCACTGCAGAAGTTTGAAGAAATGAACTGAGGGAGGGAGGGAACTGCAGAAGGATAAATGATGGGTCGCACTTATGGCACTTCATTTTCTGGGAACTCAATTTAAAAAAACTTGGGGTTGTATTTGAGGAATTGCTGAACATTCACAGCTGCAGCTGTGTCAATGTAAAGTCAGTGTAAAGATTGAGACTATCATATATATAGCTATATATAAACTGCTACACAAAGTCCTCGGGAAAAGAATCGGGACCTATTCACCTCACACTAAACAGCCAATAAATCAAAGAAGTTGTTGAAGTCACGCTCTTAGTTGCATACCTGTGAAGCTGGTATACTGACTACCCTTCTTTCCTCTTCCCAAAGACTGTGCTTATAAGTGTTAACAGTTAGATTTAGTAGCCAAATTTGGAAACAATGGCAACTTGATGGTTATCGACCATGTCAAATTAAAGGGAGGGTGAACACAAACTCAACTCCAGTTTCTCAACACTGGGCTTCACCAAGTAAAAGAGTGCATGTTGCACCCTCTCCTAACGTGGCAAAACTGACACAGCCCTTTCTGCTCTCCTGGCAGAGCACATCATGCCACCCCCCGATGCCCAGAACAGCACAGCCTCCCTGCCTGCTCATGAGTGACATCACAGAGTGACGCACTCTGTCACCTGTTAACTCACCAAGTGTCTCGGCACAGGAAATAATTTTTGCCCCCAAAGCTGATGCACAGATTCATCACTATATATGTCTTTCCTAAATATGTAGCACACCAATACAATGAATTTCTGAGCTAACAGGGAGACATTTGAGAACATCTGAGAGCAAATTTAATACCTGGAGAGTTCTCAGCCAAAATCTGCTACCTGGAAAGGCAAATACATATTTGGTGTAATTACGCCTTTGTGGTCACAGAGCAAGGTAACCACTGTAAGCTCCTACTATCTGTTTTGAAATATTCTGTATTTCCTGTTCTGTAGATAAATGGTCTTTCTTTTCCAGAAGTTGCCTCACTAACAAGCAAGAAATAGGCAATGGAACTCAAGAATTATGCTGCAACACTCACTAAGAGTTCTGTTGCAGGTAACAGTGATAATTCACCAGATTTCTGTCTTAAACTTTTAGTCTCCTTGCTGTTGTTGATTTAACCCAGACTCTATCATTATAACAGTTTAAATTAATGAACTGGATTTTAGATGCATAAATCACAAGAAAATTTAAGCATGGGTGAAGTTATACAACAGTTACTTTGAAATTGTAGAGGTTAGTACTGTTTTATTATATACTCTCAAATGCAAAACAATTTAACAAAGACTCAATTGTTTAGAAGGATTTACCTCATATTTACAGCTAGTAGAAAATTTAATGTTATCAGAACAACCCCTATGCAAAAGAATTTCTCTGTTACAAGCTCTGATTTACAAGCTCCAAAAAACAGGATACAGTAGAAAGTATCTTTCTTAGAATGTTAAATGACATAATATATTGGAAAAGCATAATATGATTATTCATTTAAATATCTTACCAAACTCAATGGATAAGTAGCAGGTGATGATTTGATTCCTATTGCATTCAGTAGGCGAGAGTCTATTGTACTTCAGAAATAATAAAATTCACTGCAGGATCCGTCCAATTTTAAGCTACACTTCCTGCCTGTTAGAGTATCCTTAGTAAGGCCATTGCATCATTTCTTAGGGTAGTTCCTTTGTACACAAGGTTGCATGTATGGATTTCATACGGAGAAAGTCATGTGCACTGAACATGCAATGCAAAGGCTTCTTCCTATCAAGCCAAAGGCAGAAGTCTGTGCTGCTGCCAGGTTCACCACGAGCTCATGGGTTGGTCCATCTAATTTGCATTTACGTACAGAAAAGTTGAGGTGAATGGCTTACCCTTTGGTTGAGTTTTCATTGTCTTTACTCCATATGAGAACTACCTTACTGGAATGTGTTATTCTAACATTACCCACAGAACTCGTTGTATTAGGACAGCCATGCAATCTTTTTTGTCAACTAATCAGTTTTCTAATCTCTGCCTAAGAGGTACTCCCACATTGGCACTCACACAATTTATATAATCATGAGCACTTTAAGCATAGGGAAGCAGAGTCTCAAACATTGCAAGTTACACGCCTTGGCTCCTTAAGCTTTTTTTTAAACATTTATTTATGGGCAAGGTATAATTTACACCACCTTATGTATGGTTGGGCAGGTGGTTCAATGTGACTGTTGCTCCTTATATCAAATACGCTAGCATCTTTGTGGTGCCCACTTTTCCCCACCAATCGTATTTTCACCTGTTCTCTCTCATCATAAGACTTGACTGAGAGCTGTCTGTGACAAGGACTGTGTTTGCTATTGGTACATGCACAGCACCTAACATACTTCCTAATGGAGGACCCGGAAAAAATAAGGAATCATCTTAATTACTTCCAGTGAAGCTCACAGACTTTTCAGAATTCAGCGGCCTCAGCTTACTGAATTATTTTACTTTTATTCCTTTTTCCTTCCACAGCTATACATGTCATATAAATTACTATCTCAATTGGAACAACTGCTAGTGCCCCATGAAGCCAGAGGTCAATGGGCATCATAAACTTACCTCCACAAAGAGAGCGGGCAAAATGCACAGGCACAGCTTTTCCCAAAAGACAGATAGGTATACTGCAGATCCCAGAGCTGCCCATATACTCCAGGAATACTGAATTCACGTGGATTTTTTATTATTATTTTTCTGCAACAAGATTCCTCAGATTTCTCAGTTTAAGAGAATTTTCCAATTTTAGGCAAGCAACAACATAGAATCATAGAATCATAGAACGGCTTGGGTTGGAAGGGACCTCAGAGATCATCCAGTTCCAACCCCCCTGCCGTGGACAGGGCTGCCAGCCACTAGCTCACTGGATCAAACTGCCCAGGAACCCATCCAGCCTGGCCTTGAACACAGCCAGGGATGGGGCAGCCACATTTTAGAGAAGTCTTTGGATTTAGGAACTTTCACTTTTCAAGTTAACTTTCCTGCATCCAAGGAGGAGCACGCACTGCCCAAAAGCTTGTTAGCTGATAGGATATAATGTATTTACTTCTTCAGCAAATTGCAGCTCCCTGATGAGTTTATTATCTTACAAACAGTAGTGTAAATGTGAACTTTGATACAGAGACAATAACATCTCTCATCTGAAAAAATTTAACTGGGTCTACTCAGCACTTAAGATTACAGGCAGTTAGTCACAGAACATAGGTTAAAGACTTTAAATCACCACAGTCATTACTTCATACAGGTATTTACAAAATAAGTATAAAATTTGCCCAATCATTCTGATTGCATTTTTTTAATGTTATTTGCAATTATGAAATAATTTCACAAGATGGATAATGATGAAGATGCACGCCCTAAAAGTGGAACTTTTTGCTATATTAAGTAGCTGATCAGAGAATAAGAACCAATATTGCCAACAAACATATAGGAAATCTAAAAGAGTTGTTCACTGCTAAGTCATGAAGGAATCGCCAGGTCAGATCAGGCTGCTTAACAATTTGTCTCTAGCAGTGGTAAGATTAGCAAAGGCTAGATTAAAAATTAAAACACAATGAGCATGTTCCACCTATACTCAAGACTATGCTTTTGAGTATAGTCTTCTTTGAGGAAGCTTCCCTCTCTTTAAAATAGACAAGGACCAGCATTCCATGAAATCAGACAGTAGAGCTGACTGAACTGAAAGCTACCAAAAAACCAACTTGTAAACCACTAAATCTGCATCCACAAAGGTTATACTGTCAGATACACATGCTCATATCTTTGTTCAGTTCAAGCAAACTTCAGATTTTTTTAAAAACACTACTGTTATGATGGCACATCCTAATCCAAAAGCCTAATTTCCCATATTTTGCAGTTGTTGTTTCAATTGACAATATCACAGCTCTAACAGGCAAAGTCATCCCCAACAACTCCCCAAAACTGCACAATTAATATCAGCTACTACATACAGTCCCCATGCTGGAAAACAACACTGTATTGGCCAACATCAACAACCCTCTGCAACAACTTGCAAAGGCCAAGGTCCCTAGTGCCCTGCATTGAACCTTCCCTATGTCTTATTGCTCAGAGGCTGTGACTCTGACAGTACGATGTTGTAAAAATCTGGATTAAGTCTAGTAAAGAAAGAGATCATTTACAAGTCAACTGTGGGTACATTCTGTCTTTGGTGTGTGGCTGAAACTCCCATTAACACTAACATGAGCTATGCAGGCCTACTGATGGGTGAATTATACCCCTGACAGAAAAGCGGTTTTTTGCTCGACGGATTTTCTTTGATGAACTTGTTGGCTGCTGCACAGTCATGTATATATTTAAGTATTTCTCTGTGTGTATGTGTATATGTCTCCTGTGTATCTGTACAGTGATTATGTCAGTTTGACTAAAAATGCAGATAAAGCATTTCTTAAGCCAAAATGGGCCAAAGCTAAATTTCCCCACAAAACATTTTGTTTGGCCCTTATTTATCAAAACCAGACAAAGCTTGACAGAAAAGAGGACCCAAATTGGTTATCCCAACAGAAAATAGAAGTTAGGGCCTTTCTTAAGTCTTGCTTTATAGGAACCGTATGCAGAACTTCCACTTTCTAGAAAGTGGTTTTCTCTTGAACACACATCAGAACTATTCATCATTGTATAATTGCAAGTTGTCAGTCAGGGCCGCACCCTTCACACAGTGGCAGGCCGCCAACACATCTGTCAGAAGCACTCACAAGCTTCCGTGTGTTATTGTAATCCCCTACAAAAGGAATGAGCCCATTCATCCAGTCCACATTTTCCAAATCGAATGACGACAGTAAACCCTGAGCCTGGAAAAATAATAGCACTTATCCTAAAAATGCCACACTTGTCAGGTGACCACAGGCTAAACGCCAGATAGTACATATGAAATAGTTCTAATCCCTATAAGTAACGCATGGGCTTTAGGAATCGATGTTCTCTGCACCAGAAAGAGGAAAGATGAGTCCTGTGCAGACAACAGAGTGATCTCCAATGATAAAACCATCTGCAAGGGTAAATCTTTGTCTTCTTTCTGCAAATGTCCACTTCCTGCACTCTAGACTTGATTAGGAAAAAATTCTCTGTCTTCCTTAATGTTTCTATTCTCTTTCTTGGCTTCTTCTGTTTCCTTTCTCCTTTGCCTAGAATAATCCATTCTTTAAGTTAACACATATTCTTTTCTCCTTCTCCTCTTCTCTCCTGTGCCTAGAAGATGCATTCTGCTCAGACAGGCCCAGCATAGATACAGTGAACCTGAGGGTGATGGGGACAAAAGGCTTGGCCCAATGAGTCCACAGCAGACAAGATTCTCCTCTCAAAAGCCATGTTAAGGACTTCTGTGGATAAGTAAACAGCTTTCAAGGAATTAAATACTTCTTTAAATTGGGCTTTAGTTTCTTTCCAGAGCATATGCTTGCAAGAGTCTCAAATATTTTGGAGGGCAAACCAAAGCTCTGCCTCTCTGCTTCCACTAACTCTTTTCCATTCTCTCTCTGGCAAAGTATGACAGCTCAGTGTTCAGAAGCATCGAGTGAAACACATGTCAGTGCCCTTCGAGACAGCATCGTAGCCGCAGGAGCCCAGCAAGACTCTCAGAGTAACTCTGCCTCTGCTGTGAGGCTGGCAGTGGAGCCTAACGCTCCTCCTTAGCCAGCCTGATCTTTGCACATGATGAACGACAGAGAGGAAGCCATGATTCCTCTCTGACCTCCTTCCAATAATTTGCTTGCAGGACCATTGAAGAAGCAGGACCATTCAGTGTGCACACCGAGCGGTTTTGATTAGTCCCTCATATATGCAAAATGTATATTAAATACACAGACATACACAAACATATATTTCTGAAACAATCTGAAAGCCATATGATGGCTGACCTGCTACAAAATTTATTTCCAAGAGCAAATAGAGAAAGCATTACACCTCATTGACACAGCCAGGAGTAAATTATACCATCTCCCCGCAAAAGAAAGATAAATGTCCCAACAAATCAAGTCTCGGTTTTGCCACATATCTCTGTATTTAACCACTACCTTTGTTCAGACTAGTGTTAAGGAAAATCTGACAATTCTTGGACAATATCAGAAAGAAGCCTCAGAGTACTGTAAAACTACCATGCAAGCCTGCAGAAGCTGCAGTAACTGCGTACTCCTGGGTGGCCACCTGGACTGGCCCACCGCATTAGAATGAAGTTGGAGTATAGGAACAGCAGAGTTAATCACCATGCTCCTGCAAACCAGGATGGTTTACAAAATGCCAGTGGTGCAAAAACCAATGTCTCAATCCCTTCATGCCTCAGTTTCTAAGATAAAAAGGATGTTTTAACGCATATGGCTATTGAAGAACTTGGAAAATATGAAGAACATGGAAAAATGAAGAACTTCCAAATTTTATTTGGAAAATTGGAATACCAAAAGATTTGAGTACAATGTGCTTTGTTTTGTTTTGTTTTGTTTTTTTTTTTTACCTCAATTATTTGTAACTTTTTCATAATTTCAATGTTTACTTGACAAAGCACCTCTCATTTCTGGCATGAATGAAGACCAAATTTTACAAAATTAATTTTGGGCTTGAGATATTATATCAGGTGATAATAAGTAAACTGCTGTGAACTGGGTAAATCGAGATAAATGAATGCTTTCTCTCTTTAGATATATATGTATACGATACTAAATGTACACAAATATAAGCACAACATATGGTCAACAAGAAATAAATAAAACTGCAAAGCACTTTACAACTGCATGGCAAGTATCCAAACTAAATTTCAGGTAGCAGATGGCATGAATAGGATACATGTGAGAAACAGGCAATTTCAATTATCTCTGAATAGTTCATAAACAGGAGAATTTGGCAAACCACAATTTAAAAAAAAAGTACTTGAAAAATAACATTGTGTAATAGAGATAACTGAATTGAAAGCACAACAATGCAAAGTTATTAAGCTAATCCTGACCATAATGTCATGAGTATTAAATGATCACATGTGACAGAAAAGAGTTGTCCCAAATACTCGTGCCTGGAAAATGTAATAATTAATTACTCCAAGTGGGGCTCAGAATTTCATTTTAGTTATCACCATTACCCAAAAGTGGCCAAAAGACAGATCTTGCTCACCAAGTCCTCTTCCTACCTTTTGTGCAATGTACAACTAGAAAGAGAACAAACCAATACAAAAAAAAAAAAAAAAAAAAAAAGAAAAAAAAAAAAAAAAAAAAAAAAAAAAAAAGGAAAACAGGNTTAAAATCCAGACCTAGACATTTCTTTAAACAGTTATTCAGAAACATGTTTCTGAATGGGATTTATTCAACAGATGTCAGATTTGTACACAGATGTAATGCAAAATTCATATTGTTTTGAATCATACAGGGAAACTGGTCCAAAAAGAAACTATGTTTAAAATCTTTGCTGATTCACACTCAGTCAGAATCTGGCCTTCATGAAATACTTACCTATCCTTTTAACTCAACTTTTGGAAAAATCAACTGTATCATTTAGATGTTTGAAATTTCCAAATTTGATAAGTAGGATAGAGGCTAATTTCTTAAACATTACATTGAGATGCTTACAAACGCTGTCTAGAGTCAGCCAGGCAAATTACTAAGGAATCAATTCATCACACATTGTACTATTGCTTTCATACTCCCCTCCCTAATTCTCCTTTCCACATAAGAAAGGTGTCAGACAAAGATCTATTAGCTCAAATCCTCAAGGTTATTCAGAGATCTAAATAAGATGTAAGTGTCTAATTGCCATTTATGTAATTGGGAGTTACATAGCTAAACAATAGTTTGGGTGTCTTTATTCCTCTGAGATGTAAGCTTTTCTGTTAATGAAACTCTCAACATTACCCCTATAAAAATGTTTGAAAAAAACCTCTTAACCATTCCATTCTTAAGATACTTTAAAGACAAAACTGAACAAAATGAAAAGAAAAAAAAAATCCTGCTTACATAAATATAGACAGAAGGAAGTGTATTTTTTCAGTGAAACATATTTATCAGATTTGCTGTTATCAGACAAGACAGCAACTCCAAATATTAGAAAAGAAAAGAAGAGTTTATTGACCACTGTGGCTCCAGAAACATTTAGTAAGATTTAGAGAAGATTTTATCCAATTTAAACAATAAATATTTCTCTTTTTTCATGATAATAAAGAGAATTTGATCCTCGTTAAAATGGAAGATTGTTCAGAAGGCTGTATCAACAGCACCTTTAGCCTGGCATAATAGAGGCACAGCAAAATCAACAGATGCTTCTGCGCATCTCAATAAATGAGGTCTGGGTCTTTGAAAGAATGACTAGTCTACCATTTCATAACTGTCATCTGAAAGAAGGAAAGTGTTGTTCAATGACAGCTGGGTTTTACTGCCCAGATGAAGTGGAGTAATACATAGAACTCATGTATTTCATGTACAGTGAATGCTTATGAAACTTATTTATACATCTGAATGCGTATAGCTAGATACAGATACAGACTCAAATGCAGCATTTAAAAGCCTACCGGAAAACTTAGGTACAGTGTTTGAATCAAATTACACCTCATTTTCAGAGCTGCTGGGCCCAGTAGTTTTGAAAGTTGAAGGTATAAGTGCTGAAGATATCTGAAAAATCAGCCCCAGTATGTTTCAAGTTAGGCATCCAAAGTCAGTAACCACAAGTGATCATTTGGGTCACTGGGAAGTATGTTCACAGAATACACAACTACAGGGTCAAGACACTACGAGCTAGATATCACTTCCATCAGAAAAAAAAAAAAAAATGCTGTTATATAATACCTTTCAGACAAAGCTACTTTACTGTACTTCAGACAGGAGCTACCAGCTCCAAATGTGTTTTTGGAATTTAGAGCCTCCTTGAGGGGAGTCAGCTACTTCTTGA
>VXAV01012085.1:115781-127386 GCA_013399715.1 Alectura lathami
TTGCCATGGTATGTTTTGATAAAAATGTTTTACTCAAAAATAAAAGAAATCTTTTTTTATTTCTCCTTTTTAAATCAGGAACAGCAATCATGAAGGAGCAAATATCTGGATAGCCCGATTGCAGGCACACTTATAGAAACCGTTTTCTAGGTACTGGAGACCTCTAGAAAGTGGCACTAATTCAGTGGCCCTGCAAGTTACAAAAGAATGTTCATTACTTAGGCAAAGCCTAAATGTCATCTTTGTTAGCCTCCACCACTGAGTGTTGTTGCCATGGGCACAAGAGCTGAGGTGGTTATGAAGGGTAGTAGACAAAGAGGAAAAAAAACAAGGGAAAGTATAACTAAAAACAACCACAGAGCCATTTCAAGACCATTACATTTGCACCGGCAGCCAATAAACACAATAAATAAATTCAACCTCATTTACAAAACAAGCTGATTTTAATATTCCTCCACATGAACATTATAATAAAATTGTGCTATGATCTCAACTAGGAAAATCCAATTAAATAATGTAAAAAGACCAAAAATAGAAACAATATTCCCAAGGACACCAGTGAAAGCAGACAACTCACCAGACTTCTGAGACAATAATCGTGTTGTTCAAAGCTATTTGCCATAGGGCTGTTCAACAGTTTTTGTTTGCTTGTATGTTTCCAGAAGCCAACTTAAGAGTTTTGGTTTTAAAAACGTCTTTGAACTGCTGGGAGCAGGACGAGATTGCCTTGGAGTACTGGAAATTTATCATAATCCATTATTTAAAATATTCTACTTTGGACAGCAAGGGCTTGGTAATATTTAAAAGCAGTCAGCAAGCAGTGGAAACTCTGGTATCTTTTGTAACAGTTCACATGTCAAACTGGCAAAGTGCCCACAGTGTACAGCAGAAAAATCTATTTAATGTCTGCCCCACAAGGCGACATGAGGCTTGATTGGCAGAAAGCAGAGAGTGGCTTTTGATCATGTGTCCTAACAAGCAGTTCCAGCTCCTGTCTCCTCGGCTGAGCGGCTCCACATTACCTATTCAAACAGAAGTGACAGGCCACTGCACTACTCTTTGGCTCTAGTCTCACGCAGTGGGAGCTATGCTGGAGACAGAGCCACTGATTAAATATATCACTTTTTCAAGACAAGCAGGTTGTCTGAATCAAAGTTGGACAGAATAGACTCAACATTATTAAAAGAGGATATAAAACTGGAGCTGAGTGATGTTAGGCCAGTTTGTACAGCCTCAGGGATTCACAGACTGACAAGGGGAATAAGGAACAGCAGAACTCATAAAGCAGGGTCAGAAATTAGCTGTGACACCTTGGCCATTTTCCCATCACTTCAGGGCCACTGTGCTTCAAGTCCTGTAGTCTCTTCTTGGCCTTTTTTTCATGATTTACTAGGCTTGGAGGGGGAGGGGGAGTCATAAAAATCATTAACTACAGAAAGTTGCAAATTGCAGTTTGACAATAAAAAATAAAATATTAGCTGCGCTTCACCACCTAATATACAGTCTTTGCTAATTAGATTGGGCCTTTTTCCTTGTATTCTCATCAGTCAGATTATTGTCATCAAATAATTTGTTGATATAGCACTAGCTACTCTTGCTAAAAGGAATAACTGAAAGCTGAGGAAAATGACTGAATAGAGATGCCTATTACATTGCCTTATTAGTTCATTAACTAATTGGTTTGATTTTTGAGTTTATATATCTGTCCACTATCTGTTGCGTTCAAAACAGAGGTTGAAAGGCAGCAGACTCGATATGTTGTCAACTCCCATCATGGGAACAACAGATACACTGAAACCCGGAGGAGAAGATGCTCCAACTACATTTCTAATTGCTAGCATAACTGAAGATATAACAAAACCCAGTAACAGAATGGCAACAACTGCATTTAAATAGCCAAAAACACAAAAAGTCCGCAAGGGAGACTGAGAAACTGAAGCGAAGGAAGCTTATATTAATCAGTAATGCATATGCATGCCAGATATATAAAATTACTTCAGGGCTATTCAAAGTTCCGTAGAAAATGTTAAAATTATGTCACCAAATCTAAACAGACTTTTTTCAGAATTACTCCTTCAGTAATTCCACTGAAATTAATAGAGTCACTCAGCAATAAACATGGTTCAATATTTATTTTTCACTATGGCAAGTTCTTCTGACATTTTAAAAAACCTCTGCCCAATGTGTTAGTTTTTGTTTCACTGTAAATATTTAAAAGTAATATGCTTGTCACATATTTAAGATAAGGAGCGCTAAGACCTACACACAGAACCTCAGCCATTTTAAACAGCAAAAATGCAGGTAAATCTGAAGGTAAAGTACAAAGAACAGAACTCTGTCTTTATGTATAGCCCCTATGGCACACAGCACAATTGCAAATGCAAGCAGAATTCAGTGTTGCCAGACTAACAAGAAATTAACTACAGGGCTCTCCAATTTTTTGGTGCCATTGCAGGCTCTGCAGACTAGTGTGTTCAGAGTTCCTCCAGATGGGTGAAGCCTGCTTGCTTCAACATTTTCAAACACATAAAGACAGAAGAGCATTCAAGATGTTTCTTCGTTTTAGGTTCAGTGAAGATCATGATTCACCATAGAAGGTGATGTCACATCAAGTTCTTTAAGAAATGTGAGCTGCAGGCTGCTTCACTTCATGTGAAAATATGGCAAATGGTTATGTAAAGCGTAAAGTAAGACAATTAATAAAAAGGAAGATGAAAATAGACAGGCATTCATAAATAGGGCACTGTGCCCAGCAACTCTGGGCACCTATGTAAGTAAAACTAAAAATACATTATGATTAATAAAAGAAAACAGCTATTAGACACATTCCAAAATGCTATGTTGTAGAACAAGACGTTTTGGCACAGCGTTACTGACTGGCAGCCCAAGATAATGTGGACCCAGGACTGCAAGAGACTGCAACATCCACTGCCGGTTGGGATGGAGCAGTGAGAACAGGAGCTACCTGCAGATGTTTGCATGGGACTTGTCCTCATGACTAAATTTAGTGAGGGCTGTAGCACTCTTTCTTCATGAATCTCACAGTCTGAACCCTAGCAACACAAGCATTTCTTTTTTTCATTAGACGCATATCAAAGAAGGAGGATTTTGACATGTGGAACTATTAACTCTTACTTCGTTTTGGAGATCAGCGTGCCAATGTGCAAATAAGGAAGATGCCTAAATATAAATGGGGATTAAAAGGACTCCTCACAATCCAAAATACACTTATGGACCATAAGAAGCATGTAGTTCAGAACACAGAATTACATTTTGTTCTTGATTTGTACTTTGCAGCTATGAACTGGGATGTGAGAGCACACATGCAGGGGTAAAACTACAGGAGTCACACTTGAAGTACTCAGAGCTTGAACATACCACTTCTGAAGCTCAGGACAAACCTCTCTTGGCTTTAAAGTACCAGCTCAGTCCTACAGTGCAGAAATACAGGCCTTAAACTAGACCATATCTGAGACCACACCTGACTGCTGCGTTCAGATCTGGGCTCCCCAGTACAGGACATGGACATACTGGAGGGAACCCAGCAAAGAGCCACAAAGACAATCAAGTGATTGAAGCATCGCTCATCCAAGGACAGATTGGGGAGGGTTGTGAGTGTTTAGCCTGAAAAAGAGTAGGCTTCAGGTGATCTTATCAATGTATATGACTGCCTGATGGCAGGGGTAAAGAAGATGGGCCCACAATCTCCTCAGTGGTATCCAGTGACATGCCAAGAGGCAATGGGTACAAACGGACATACAAGGAAGTCCATTTAAACTTAAAAAAATCCTTTCAAATTACAAGGGTGACCAGACACTGAACAGGTTGCCAGAGAGGCTGTGGAATTTCCCTCCTTGGAGGTACTCCCAAACTGTTGGGACACGGCCATGATGCTGCCCTGCGTGGGGCCTGGATCAGGTGGAGGCCGGTGCTTCTGGCCTTCCTTGGCCACCTGGCACTTCTTTTGTTTTTAAATTCAAATTCTTCCCATTAGAAATTTCAAAAGAAAAAATAAAAGCGTCTAAAGAACACTGAAATGCTGAAACGGTGTAAAATATTATTTTAAATGGAAAAAAAAAAAAAAAGTGTTCTTTTTTTCCTAATGCTTACATTCACTTAATAATACACAGAAGTAACAATGACTTTGAATGGATTTAGTCTCCTTAACATTTCTTTGCGGTTAAATAGCATGGCTGAAAACCAATCTTAGTAATTGTTTGTTGTTGCCACTGGATGCAGGTTTCCCTCACAAAAGTGGCATCTTGGAGTTTCAGACTGGAACACCGAGGTGAGAGCAGCTGTGCTTCCATCTTGGTGACTGAGAGAGCCTGAACGTGGGGCTGCCTCATGCTGCCTGGCAGCGGATGCCTCTGTCTCTCTTGTGGCAGCCACATAAAGTTGTCAAAATTATTTTTAAGTAATGATAAGGTATCTAAACCAAGTACTATATAGGAAAATGAGGAATATATCAGCATTTAAAACGTATATGCTGCTGAGCATTTTTACTGTCATTTCTTTAAGAAAAGCAGATCTAATTAGCTGTATCTCTAAAGTGCGTACCTAGCATTTTTATTATGTATTATAACATTTTGCTTAGAGTTGACATTTTTATTCTGACAAGCACTGTCTGGAGAGCTCTCAATAAATAATACATTTACAATTTTCAGTAAATAAGCACTGGACACAAATCGTTATCCTTACTTACAGCTGCCCCTCTCTAATAGTGCTTTTACAAGTAAGGTGACTATTCAGTCTAATGCAATACTCTCAGTGCTGGAAGGATATTTTCATTCATTACCCCAGTCACAAGCACTTAAAGCACTTTTAGGCCCCGTTGCTAAACAGCAGGAATGGCAAAGCAAATAGGACTAACGAAAACTAAAGTTCACCACCAAATAAATCTGAGGTCATTCTCCCTCCAGAACTTAAAAAGACAATGGCATACAAGATCAGCCACATTGGAGTCCTATCTTTTTGTCATTTTATTATGTTTACGTTGGCAACGTAAAGAAGGGAAGTATTCCCATCTTGACCCTACTGCTAATCTGATGACTACAAAAAGTATTTAAATTTCTACTTTAAAGCATCATCTGATCATAATGTTGTTTGTGTCACAGTGCATCAGAAACCAATGAAGTCCGATTTTATCTCCCGACAAGATCGAGCAACTTAAGCAACTTGCCATATTTTCACAGCTATTTACTCACTTGCAATCTTTGCCAGACAGCCCAGAGTTATTTGTACCCATTCATACTAGACTTGCTTTTCTTGCTGCCCTGGCTTTTAGCTATGCTTCTTTGTAATGCTTTCATGATTTTTACAACATAGAAACTGTGTAAAGATAGCAGATCTTATACCACATGTCTTTAAAGGAGACAAAAATCAGATGAGCATAACTGCAGAAAATTATATAAAATGGAGACAAGGAGTCAATTTATCACACGGTAAAAAATTAAATTAAATTGTGTCCAGGATTGAGAGGTACGATTACAGAAGTATTAAAGAAAAAGATTAGATGAGCCCTGAAAGTAAGGACACAAGAAAATACAATCACTGGGGAGGAAATGGTTGGAATGGTCAGTAGATGCTGGCATTAAGAAGATCCCAGCCAGCTTAATCTGCCTCTGTCTACAAGATCCTCTTGTAGCTCAAGTTTAGAGACAAGAGGAAAGGCTGAAAGCCCATTTCTTCTAATGGAAAGGATTTTACTTGTCTGAGATACTCCAGGCTGGATGAAGATATTTCCCTAGTGTAATGAGAACATCTTAAAATGGTGATAGAAAACATCTACCCAAAAATTTAAAGACTTGTAGCTAGAAGGGATGTCCCAATCTTTAAAACTGAGACCTGAGTTTCAGACTTTTCCACATCAGGATTCAGGTTATGATCAGCAACAGTTCTGTAGAGGTGCGGAGGTACAAAGCTTCAACAAGAAAATAACCTCTATTGAGAATCTGAACCTTTGTAAAAGTAACAGCTTGATAAAATTCCATAGATCCTGAATCTAGACATTGCCTGATAGTAACCAAGATATATTTTTGCCTGACAGGTCCACATGCAGCTAATTCCATTCAACTTCTAGCAGATTCTTTTATGAAAAATGCTACAATCACACTCACTATGTTTTTGTTGATAATCTTGAATTAAGAGTAAGAACTGAAGAGATATGGAAATCTGAATAGCTTTCATCAGAAAAGATGGTCACCATAAACCATTGATTTATTCATATAGATCTCTACCATCATGAAAAAGCCCACACTGTTCTCCATTTCTGTGCCATGAATAAATTTTGTGAACAAAGAAAACCAAATGGAAACTTTCAAATGTAGCATAAGACATGCTGAAAAATGCTGAAGAATACTATTGTCTATGCTATAGTGTAGACAATCAGATAATAAATGCCAAGAGAAGGTGGAAAGATTCATTTGACAATTTGTGAAATAAAAATAGTTAGATAGCATTTAATCATGAAGAAGTACGCTGAAAAACTTCAAGGATATAAGACAGAAAATAATAAAAAATGAATAGATTCTCATATACTTGGAAGGATAAATAAAAATATTAGGCAAATTATTTATGACCAGATAGAGTGTGGTTAAAGAGGCCTGATCTGATTGGGAAAAAAAAAAAATAATAATAATGACCTAAACACATATTGGGTTATAAATGTCATTAAAACAAGTTCCTTGAAGTTATTTCTGCTTCAAATAAGCATGCATTTTTTGATTGAAAAAGTAAGCAACTCAGACAGAAAGCAGGCTGTATCTTCTTACAGTTACCAGGGAACTAACCTTAGAAGCCACTTTCTTTGTGGTAATGAATGTTCCCAAATTACTTTAACCTATTAAGACATAGAAATTAGCAGTACAATAAATGAACTGCCAGAAAAATTTAAATCCATAAAGCTTCTCTAAATATTACATGAACAAAGGAATATATATTTTTTTCTAAAACAGAAACATAAATTGCATGAAAGAGAAGTGACAATTATGATTTTACAAACATCACTGAATGTAAAAGAGAGAGTTGCATCTAATTATGTGGCGAAGAGGTAAGCAAAAGCAGCCATTTAGGAACATGTGCTGCATCTTTTCTAACTTTATCTGAGCAGGGACCTTTTGGAAGCACGTTTAGAGCTTAGCAGAAGAATTCCTGGGCCTCAGTCAGGACCTGGATGTTACCACATACAGCTTCTGACAAAAAAAAAAAAAAATCAAGTAAGTGGCATGCAATAAATTGGCTATTTACTTAACCTATTGCAAATTTGCTAACCAAACATGAATTTTAAGAATGAAAGAAGAAAAAGGAAGCACAATGAGCCTTGTACTTAGAAGAGATGGAAAGGTTCTTCAAAAGAGTTGAAAGGACTTTGAAAAAGGTGTGTTTTTTCACGTGTAAGGGTTTGTTTCTAGCCGAGAGGAACCCCAGTTACCATTTCAGTAGTTCACGGGTATCACAAAAAATAGAACTGTAATACTAATTTATTTTATTACTCCCCACCAAAAAAATAAAAAAGAACATTAATGTTATTTTTAACGATTAATTCAGATAATCCTAATACAAAATCCCATAAATATTTTTAAAGTCTTGAAAGAGAAAAAAAAATATATCTGTAGGCAACAAGAGAACTGGAGAATAAAGCAGGGGGTTTATAAATGCCAAGTGTATTAGGGCAATCAGGGATTATGCCTTCTCCAGTGGAAAATGTGGGTGTAGAAAACACCACAAGACAGAAAACTTTAAATATCGGCAACACTTCTGAAAAGCATTTAAAAATATTCATGGACTACAGATGGCCAAGAGCTCGCTTCTAGTCTTGACCAACAGAAAAGAATTCCTAAGATATAATGTCCACAAAGGTTATGCTTAAAACTATACAGAAAGAAAATCAAGAGTACATACTTGAATTCAGCCTGTTCTAAACTAGGGGAGACATAAAACAAAAATATAAAACTGGAACTCTCCATTCATTCAATATGCTGTAGCAGGTTCTGCTAAAATAAAACTGTATGTGAAAGTTAAGTTTCTTTATTTCCCAGTGAAGTCAACATGAAATGTGTATATATTTGTGTGTGCAATACTTCAGTATACTGTTCTTACTGGTATGAAACAAAGATTTCTTTGAGGGGAAGTGTTAATCTAGTTAAGTCAATGTAAAAGAAAGCCTTCAATTATTATTAACTAACAAAGCTCAAAGTAGAAAACAAAAACAAACAAACAAAAAAAAGCCCACACACACATACACACAAAAAAAAAATAAAAAAAACACAGAAAAGCATGAAGCCAGAGTAGTGTAGCACAGTTTTCCCTATTGCACATAAAATAAATATTATATCTGAATCTGTAATTCTTAATTTAGCCATCTTCAGACAAATTACCTATCTCTGTGAGTTACATATATCCATCCACAGAGAGACAGCACAAACAGGTGCACATGACACAGAATAGATGGGAATTTTTGAATATACAGCTCTTTATATAGATGTTCATTATTCCAGCATGCATACGTAAATATCTTTGATCTCTGGATGCTCAGCTATGGTCTTCAAGGAGGAAACAAGAATGGGAAGCAGTTTATAAAAAGCTTGTGCTAGAATTCTGAGCTGAGCTTGGCTGAAAAATGATACTGTATACATCGCACAGAATCAAGGTCAAAAGTGAATTAGGAATCCGGGCCCTGAGTAATGAGGGCTTAGCACTTAGCAGACATGACATGCCCAGTTTCCAGCCCAGAAGTGCCAGCTGACCTGCCAACCTAGCATTCCAGATCCAAAAGGGGGAAATCTGCTCTCCTAGCTACAGACAAGATGTGTACTACTAATTATTGCTCGTAGAGGCTTATGATGAAGTACAGTAGGATAGCTGACTGGAAGCCAGCTCTTAGCCTGGAGTCCAGGCAGCCCAGACAATGTAAATCTGTCTTGCAAAAGCAATATAAACTAAATGCTGAAAGAAACATCTTTTTCTGAAGAAGGGTAGAAAGGCAGAGCAGCGATCTGACCATACCATCTAACACACACTCTTCATTGAAGCTGTAAAGAAATTTAATACTTGATTTTACTGCAGGACACTTCCAAGGAAAAAGACCAGCACAACAATCCTTCAGTTTACCTGAAAACTACAAAGATGAATATAATGAAGTTATCCAAAAGGCTCTGGGGTCTAGTGTCGCTAATTAAATTAGACACCTGTTCATTTCTGACCTCTCCTATCTTATAAGGATTTGTCAGCAAAGTCTTTGCATGCTCAAATTAACTCCAAATATTTGTAGCATTCTTTTACTTTTTAGTACTTACAGTTTTTTAATCAACCTTCTAATTTCCAAGCCATTACAAATTAGGAATGCCTTAACATACAAAGTATGCAAATACCGGACCATGAAGTCAAAAAATATTATCTGTGATGTGGGTAGTTTTTGTTCAAACTACATCAAATGCTAAAAATCAGCCTCAGGTATATTCAGTCCTGTATGAGGCACTCATGTTCTCAGTATTCCACATAAGACATGACACTGGCCGAGGCACTATTATTAAAGAGAGATTAAAACAGCTGTACATTATGCTGAAGCACTCACTCTTTCCTTTACAAACAGACGGTCCTGGATTACAAGCAGCACTTGACCATTTAAATCGCTACAACAACCAGATTTAACCAGCTGGGCCATATTCTCTTAGGCAATGCCTGTTGACCTCCTCAGTCACAGCTGCTCAGATGAAATTCTCATTAGACAACTTATTTCCAGAAACTAAAGGACTCTGATTAAATATATCTATTTAGACAGGATAAAGTCTTTCAGTATGTTTTTCTTTTTCCAATGTTATGAGGTACAACAGATTGCATAAGAGACAGCCAATATTTGAAGATGTACCACAAAATATTTGTTGTTGCACCAACAATTTGTATTACTCAAATTCAGACCTTACAGATGGACTAGGAAGTTCTCATGATTGCGTTGAAAGAGACTTGTTGCTCTACCGGCGTAGGGGTTAGAGCAGGTGACTGGAACTCTTGACTTCTTTACCCCACTTCTAGCTGTACAATTAACTTGACATATGATCTCATTTTAGCCCATTTCCCACAGCTACACCAACGTTTACGGAGCTCCTCCCTATAAAATGCTAACACAAACTAATAATTTATTCAAAGGAGTGATTCAGGATTTCAAGCCCCACGAAACTTACACAGTAGTATACATCGTGAATAGATATTTGCTCACCTTTACACTCACTGAATCAATTACATTATCTATTTGCTCTGAAAATCAGCAGGCATTTTCAATTTGTGTAAGCAATTGCATGACAGATCAAAACTTAATACACAAAGGGCTCCTCAACAGCACTGGTTGCACACCATTTTAAGAGGAGGACTCCATGCAAACCCATTTTAAATGATAGGTGTTAAAGAGCATCATATATGATATGTGTGCTATTAGGCTATTAATCAGGTAGTTTAAAATAGACTCTTAGATGGCAAAACAGATTCATAAACTTCTTCAACTAAGAGTAGGGTCAATTGCAGCACCCACTGTCACAACAAAGATCAGAATCTTAAAATAGTAATCATTTTTTAAATGTTATTTTGTTTGAATCAAACAAGTATGGAGAGCTTGGTTCATTTTAATTTGGATAGGTTTCTGAACACTTAAGTAGTTATATATACAAATTTTTATATTTCTAGTCTGCGTAAAACTTTAAAACCATTTTATCATCTAAATGTAAAATTCTGAAGAATTTCGAATCATTCTAAATTCCATATTGGCTTATATGGAACCAGGCAGATTTTCTGCAAAATAGAAATGATGTTTGTTTGTTTTTCTACAGAAAATGCCGGATGCCTTGAAAAGTACTTAACATGGAGACCTCTGAACTTAGAGGAAAGCTTTAAAATAGTTTTCCAGTATATTGTGGTCCAAAAAAAGGCAAGACCATTTTATAGATCACAAATGACGTTTTTTTTCACAGCTGGTGAGAATATATAGTACAGGAGGCTCAGACTCAGCAAGAGGGATATCTTTGCTGTGCATATACCTCTCTTCAATCAGCTAGTGTATACTAATACCAAGGGAGTGCAGAAAATTCTCAAACATTCATACAAAAATAAGCTATGAAATGCTTGAATACTTGAATACGGTATGATTTTAAAGTGCTTAAACTTTCTGATGCACATTTTTATTAGCACACCATTCAGTATACTCCTGGAGAAGTCTTAGCTGTGGTGTCACTATAATCAACAGCAACTTGTATACACCCACAGCAAAGTATGAGCCAANTAGTTTTCCCAGTCTAACCACCAAAGCTAAGAAAGCAATTTTTTAAAAAGTGATCTTTACAGCTGAAAACAGACAGATGGTAAAAAGAATCTGGGACATTCTCTCTTTAGAGATGTTTCACCAGCTTCAGAAAGGACACCTATAGAACACATTTATCTATGTGCTGGCATTTAACAATTGTGCCAAGAAATTTGAAAGCCTACTTCCATCCCTGCATGATTTTATTCCATATTTAAACATATTATTGTTTCAATTTTAATTGAAATCTACTTTACTAAAAGAAGCCAAGGGATCCTAACATGCACTGTTTGAAGGCTGTGACCACATCATGAAACT
>VXAV01012085.1:141337-168695 GCA_013399715.1 Alectura lathami
AAATCAAACAAGTTACCCTAAATGACAGTCACTCAAGGAGAAAAAATATTTTTTATACCACTTCACAGTAGCAATCTAACTAGTCATCTAACCCACCTAACCTGTAAACACACTGGGACCTTGCTCTTCACATTTTAAATCTCTTTTAAGCGCAACCAAACAGCATGTCTGAGAACTTAGTTTTTGTAGCCAAACCTTGTAAATTATACCCAGCTCTTAGCTGGGCAGAAAAATCTGTTTGGTTTAGCTGAGAGCTACCTAAACAAGGATGACATACATTCACCACCAGATTTGACCCCAGGGAATTTGTGGAAACTTCTAATGATTTTCAGGACATTCATCTACATACATGATGGAGTATTCACTGTAAAAAAGGAGGGAGGAAAAACAGAGTGCTAAATCAGTCAAGCCAAGTTTATGCACCTGTTCTGAAACATGATATGCAGGGTATTGATTCACGCCTGTCCAGAGGTACAGCAAGTGTTGACATGGTAGTGCAGCATTAAGAAAGAAAACAGAGATTGCACTCTAGTGCTGTAAGCATAAGCTCAGTTTAGAGCAATGCCTATAAGTACAAATGATCACACTACATGAGGTTCTATCACTTTGGCTTAAGTATTATTCTAGGTCCAAATAATAGCTGAAATCAAAATCAAATGCTTTGAGAAACTCCTAGGTGTTAGGAATTCCCTTCTGTCTGGGACACAGAGTCACTTCAACGGTATTGGTATCCTAAGACTGAAAATCCCAGAGTGCACATGCCTCATTGAATGAATAGGAAAGTGGTTGATGAATTCACAGATTTATTTTTTCAGATTTGAACACTTTCTTTTCTATATCCTGGTTGCCCTCCTGATGACATAGAAGCAGCTGAAAATTTTTCTGATGAGCTTATTATTGCATTATTTGTGCAAAAGAATGACCTTCTATCCAAAATGAGGTCCCATTTGAGAATTCTGCATAGAAGCCATATATACAACTTAAATCCTACCTTGCCAAATTACTAATCTATAATCATTCTTCTTTAAATCCATTTTTATGTTTGAAACTTAAGAAGGAATTTTGCATTCTTCATAACAGTAGCACAAATACTTCCTAAGTTTGGACTGGTAGAAAGTTCTGTACTAGGTTAAATCGTGCATCACAGATTAGGTAGCCTTTTTCTACCTTTTTTTTGAAAAACAAAAAAACACACCTGTATTAACAGAATAGATATTATTGAAGTGCTATTATTTAATTAGTAATTGAATTCTTGGAATCACAACATGCATGAAGAATCCCAGCATCTATGTTTATTAATGCATTTGCATTATTATATCTAGCCAAATTTGAAATGATTTTTAGAGCTGTGAAAAATATCTACAATTTTTGTAATGATAGCTGCTGATTCGGACTGAAAAAAAAAAAAAACAACATCAAAACTTCCTCATTAAATATCTGCTCATATGGATTTAATGAAAAGACAGAAGAAATTTTATGAAAAGACAGGGAATACCTTTTAGACTGTGTGAATTTAATGTTTGTGAAAGTCATTTTATGGAGAGTGTGGAATTATTATGCTCTAAATTTACAGAACAGCTGGGTGCTGCATGTACCTTAACTCTGTTCCTCAGGAACACATTCAAGGAAAATTTATTGACTGAGATGCTATGCCCCTTCAGTCCTCATTCAGTCTACCCATTTATTGCAGAGTTTTGGGGATGCATAGAGACAGAATTACAACTGCAAAATAATTTTAACTAGGCTACTGAAGAAAATACAGACAATAATTCTGATCACTTCTAATGTCAATTATATACAAACTGATGATCTAGAGTAGAAGAGCATGGCATGGTCAAATACAATTCCCGTTGACAAAAAGTTATAATTTCCTATGAATGCAGCAGGATCTTTGTATCACCTAAAACGCTAGCTTCTTTGTTGCAGTGTGAAGCCATAGGATTTGGTGAATTCCATTTTTGAGAGAGAAGTAAAAAAAATACATTAAAGTTTCTTCCTTCACCACAACACTTTGCAGATGACAAACAGTTGTGAGCTACATTCTCCTGTCAGAAATTAATGCTTGAATATATGACCTAGAGAGGTTATGACATAAATCAAGGAATGAATGAAAACATGATAAATAGATGCATTTCCTTTCCGAAGGTGAACTCATCAAATGACCTCATTCATATAGACCTGTATACTTAACAAAATTATACAGTTGTAATTTACAATTACACCATATTGATGTTGATTTATGGCTAACACTGACACTAACATTTAAAAAGCTTCACACCCTTGAACGATTGTACTGAACATATCTTTCAAAATGAAAGTGAACAGCATTTTAGGATACTAATTTAGAAAGCCATATGAGAACTGAGAAACTCACCATTCTGTGTTGGGCTGAGACGACCCCATCCCACTCAGCATCTTGTTGGATGGTCGTGACCAGAGTTGGTAGCTCCTCAGAGTGAGGTTTGTTGTGCATTACATTATGTAGAGGCAGATGAGAGGTCGTGTGCTGATCACTGTTGCCCTCTTCTTTGTCTCGTGATCCTAAGTCCTGGGTCATTGTTTCCTCTCCATCAGCTGCACATGCAAATGGAGAGGTAGCCTGCTTGGAAGACATTCTTCTGCAAAATAAGAAGAGGAGATAAAAAGAAAACTTCAGTGTTAAACAAAAAAATCAAGCCCAAACAGTCCTCTAAACGCATCAGATAGCAGATACACTTGCCTACACCAATTGAAATTAATCATATGCAGTCAATGAAAGTACTCTAAAATGTGTAGATTTGGGGATCTAGATCCAAACCACTATGATAAAGTTTTCACTGATGTCAAGACAATGTCAGGGTTAAGTTCTGTGATGTTATTCTGCTCTGAAATAAGTTTCATGCCTGCTTTTTTTTTTTTTNTTTTCACGTTGATTTACCGTAAGAGTTCAAGTCTTTAAACTCCTACTCTCCTAAGTGATCTGAAGGTTATAAGCAAATGTTTGGATGAGAAAGTCCCACATGCCTTTCTAATCTCATTTCTTGCAAGCTGAAGTGGTCTTCTGCAGAGATGAGAATTTTTAAATCCATTTCAATTTCTATAAAATAAGTCCTTTTGCTGTTTGTTTAAAGCTGTATCTGCTCTTAACCTGTTTAAATTTTTATCCAGTTTCCCTTTTTGGAAAGTCTTGAGATATGCATGTGGAAAGTGTTCTAAAAGTGAATGGTTTATCGAATGGATGGATAATAAGTGATTAAGCTTTTACAGTTTGAACTAAAAATCTGAAATAATTATGTTTCATTTCATACTAAGCATTGAGTACAGGATATATCTCAACAAATTACTTTAAATGACTTTAAAGTGTAATGAATAAATGCATTGATTTATGTTAAATGTCTCTTCTTAATAATGGCCTCTTACTATCATCTCATATGCAAACACAGCTTTCACCAGTTTCTGCACTTACATGAAAACATAACTGACTTCATCTTGAAATCTGAAAATACTTTGTTTAAAATTTCTAATAAGATTAACTGCAAGTATTAAAACTGTCATTAAGAAATCTGAAAGTAGACAGCTAAAATATATTAGCTATTTTTCCAGTTTTTAGGAACTTTAGAATATCCTTGACACTGAAATTGCTGAGAAACCAAGGAATAAGATCTTCACCTTAATTGCTTTTTAACAATAATTGATTTCATACCATTTCTTTAAAAATGCACAAATCAGTTAACGTAGGAAACCACATGAGCATTTTTCAAATTAGCAAATCATTAACTTGCTAGTACTGTTTCTACAGACAAATAAATACTGATTAAAGGGTCTGGAAATCTGAGACTAACAGTTAAATTTACAAATCTGTCACATGCTTTCATGAATATTACAGTGAAGGAAATATCAAGTGCAAAGAAAAATAATTAAGTTAATTCCAATTTAAACAGTAGTTTTTATGTAGCAGCCCATGTTTCACATAGGATTTAACAGCTAATGCTAAATTTCTCACAATTAATGAGTGAGCTCAGATTGAGTACCCTACAGTGAAAAAAAAATTAATATAGGATCAGCTAATCTAATTATGTACAGTTCTATATAAAAGTATTACAAGCTTTGAAGTGCTTTGAAACATATTAAAACACTGATACCTATTTATAATAAATATTCTGTAAATAGAGATAATCCTGCTTCTTAAACCTGATACTAGTGGGGGAAAAAACGTTCTCATTTTCTTTAGGGGAGCCTAAGTGTAAGTGTAAGTAGTCTAATATCAATGCTGCCAATAAGGAGAACTGAGGAATTTAAACTATATATTACATTCTTACTACGCTAAAGAATTTGTGTTGATGCTGCAGAGAACATTCCAAGAGTTCAGCAGCCAGCATTACTGCGTGTACTTCAAAAGGTTCTGGTTCATAATTGCCGTGATCCAAGATAAAATAAAAGGTTTACTTTCCCTTTTCTCATTAAAAAAGTCATGTTAATGTAATCACTCACATGAAAATGTAAGTAATCTTACCACACTGTATGCAATTTGAAAACTAGGCATTAAAACTGAAAGTCACAATAAAGGATTTTCCTTGCTTTCACCTTCTTAACAGAGCTCATTCCTGTTTCAAACCGAACGAGCTTCTGCAAAAAGCAATAGCTATGGCTGTTTCTTCACCATAAATTAATCATGACACAAAACTCAAAATGAAAACGTCTCTTAAGAATAATTTCAACTACAAACTGCACCAGTGAATAATAGTGCACAATCCTAATTAAACACAACTCTGCAGCTGCAAAAATAGGCTGAATCTGTCCAAAGCTACGAGTTGGCTTTAAAGGCTGGTTTGTTAGGGACTGTTTTCTTAAGGAAGGCTGGGCCCTCAGTCTTAATCAGCCAATAAATTATTTCCTGCAATTACATTAAATAGAAAATTATCTTCAAATTGGGAATGTTAATTGAAAATCAAAATTCAGACTGAAGTTTAGAAATTACATGCTGAATATAATTAGTCTAGAAAGTCTTCACCTCTATTTCATAAACAGGCATTTGGTATTTACTCAAGTGACCACTCAGTAAAGCTATCTGCTGGTAATGCGCTCTAGTGGAAGCACCTTTCCTCTGCTAACAGACTTCCCTCTTCTTCACCATGTTTTAAACACATAAATACAAAGTCATACCTAGGTTCTCTTGTTTAATTTGATTGCATCTAGAAAAAGGGACTATCTTAACATTAAAAATAAAATTATATTGACCAAGTCACATTCACTAGTAATGTCAAGTTGTGCTCCGTAATTTTTTTCTGTGCTAAGCTAGCAGAACGGGCCGAGAGCGAGCCTCAGGTGCTTCCGAGCTCCTCCAGTCCCTCTTCCCCATCACCGCCCTATGGTCAGACATGGTTTTCATGCTGGGATTTACTCGGTTGCCATAGGTCTACAGCCTGCAAAGAGGGAGGGTCTCGGCAGGCCTCCCAGGCACCCGCTCTCCCCGTTACACAGTTTTCAGAGGCCTGCTTCTCTTCCCCCTCTCCCCACACCTCTGTGAGAACTGCAGAGCTAGCACAGCCATTTCAGCCAGAGGTCAGCATCAGGTGCTTCCTTTCTGGCCTTTGGCTGCTGGACTTAAACACTGAGGTAAAAGGGACAGAGATGTGGGACACTGCTGGATTACGGCCTCCAGGTGTTTTTCAGTCATTAACTAAATCAATGTCCTCACGTGTACGGGTATTCCAGGGGTCCCAAGTGATGCCCCAAATATTAATTATGCCAGGATTTATAGCCAGTTAAACAAAGCATAAACTCTGTGAGTGGGTGTTATCTAGTCAACAACTTCCTGCAGGTTTTCACTCATTACACATTTGGTTTTACTTAAAAAGGAGAATTATGTCTGTCAAAGTCCACCAGGTCCAAACGCAGAATTCAGCCAGTAACTCAAGGCCTCATCAAACCAAAGGGAGAATTATCTGACCCATTTGAGTAGTTTCTGATATCATCAAACCATAGAACAGGTCACTGTTCAAACTGTCAAACCATGAGAACAAAGAGCAGTCCAACTTTAAGCCGTAACAACGTCACAATTTTACACTTAAAATATTCAAAATGCATTTGCTAAAATTCCCAGTGAAAGGGAAAAAAAATATATATTAATAAATAAGACTTGTAAAAGATATCTGAAATTTACTGATTTCCACTATAATTTATTTTATTTTATTTTTCCTCCTATTATCAATTAAATCCCCTCAAATGATTTTAAAACAAAGTTTCTGATAAAAAATATCTCCCTAGTTATAACCCCTGCAAACAGGGGTTTATAATGGAAGTGCTGACACAACCCTAACTACAGCAGCGCAAATGGTGCCGCTATAATACACAAAATCAAGTTCTATTATTCTAAACTATCCTCGCTCGGGGGGTTTTCTTTACTGTGCTCCCAGACAAACTGCTGAAGCATGAAAAATTTAAATGCAATCAAGTGGGTCCAATTCTACTTTACTAGAACAAGTGTCTACAGTGGTACAATCTTAAAAGAAGATGCAACAGATTTGTTTGGTGCTTTTCTTTCTTTTTTCTTTTTTAGCTGTTTATTTATAATACTGTGCAGTGGAGATAAAATAAGAGAGGAAATTACACTCACATTATATCAGTATATTGATTACACAGCACACAATCAGAACAAAAACTACATTGTGAAATTGTTGCTTTGGTTAAATTGAGAGATTAGCTGAACACTGCAATCACTAAAGGTAGAAAATATACCTAATGGGTATGAAAAAGGTTGGAAAAGGCCCTAATTATGTGGAGTCCTTTCACCTACTCAATTTTGAGAATTAAAAAAAAAAAAAGCACTTTTTCCAAAGATAGAATAAATTCTATCTCATTTCAAACTTGAAGCTGAAAAAGAATGGTACCTTTTATCAAAACCTCAGTAAAGGAAAGGAATTGGACCCCATTTTCAGTCAGCCTCAGTATCAAGGTAGTAAAGCCAAAAACAAAGTGATAAGGGTTTCCCCTATGTAAAGCAAAACATGATCGCAAACAGCTCTATTCTAGGTGTATGATATGATTTTTTATGTTCATCTAGAGAATAAATTGTCTCTGCTCCAATGAAGACTGCCAGTCAGATTCTCAGGACATCAGCTTTCCTTCTTCCTACAGGCATTGCGTTATAGCTTCCTAAATACAAATAATTACACCTTTTTAATTTTTTTTTTTTTTGGTCTAAGTCTTTTCTATGGTTTCCAATTCTTCAGACAACATATATCTTCTTTTTCAAAACAAGTAGATGGTGTTGCTGACATGAAAGGCTTCCATAGCCTAAAATCCTCCATCCCTGCTCAAATGGTAATATGTTACAGTGGAAATTGTGGCTAAGCCTGGAGTTTTAGCTGCTAGATATTTCAGAATTGGGCTACAAACCATTAACAGAGATAACAACGGTGTGGTAGCCCAGTCAGTATTTCAAAAGCGTATAAACTAAGCAATAACAACACGATATATGACAAAGTAGACTTGTATGTGGCCAGAGAGAGAGCTTCTGCTCTGCCACCCTCTCAAAGCATTCAGAAACGTAAAGGCATGTCTGCACTGCAGCCACACAAATGATTGCTTTGTAATGCTGAAATATCCAAACTAATTTTAAACAAGCTCGTTTCTGATACCACTCCAGCTACAGTAGCGCAGTACTCAGATGGACTAATTCATCCTGCTTTACTGACTGCAGTATAGATGTAACCCAGGTTTACAGCTCCAACAGTAGATTGGAATCCGATTAGATTAGAAATACATTCACTTACAGAGCTTTTATGAACAGTCTCCATTCCTTTTCCCCAAAGTGCCAGATTAACGTACTTAAGTGCATGATTAACTGTAAGTATGCAAGCAGTCCACTAATTTCAAATTGGACTACTCTGTTTCAAAAAGTTAAGCACATGTCTAAGTGCTTTGGTGACTCCAGAACTAAATAAATTAAGAGAAACCATTTTTAGAAGTACTCTTAACCTTTTAAATACTTCCTTCTAAAATCTTATGCTAACCTGGAGTTCATGAAAATTAAAAAGCAGCCCTAGCAGCCTAGCTTGCTGCCACCTCCTTCTAAAACAGCAATAAACGTGGATGCCTCTCTCATAATGTTAAACATGACTAAGAGAGCCCTCTCTCAAGAGTCAGCACTCAGATCTGTGATAAAATAAATGCACTGTATATTGTTCTTTCCTTATACTGCCCACAACATCTCCCTCTTTAACACCAACACCCCAGCAGCTCGCCCCTGAGTGGCTCTATGTTTTTCATGGATCCTCAGACCCCTTCTGAGACTCAAGTGCATACCCATGGAGCACCTTTCATGCAATCTGTTTCACAGTGGAAGTTCACCTGTACAAGTATGGGCTTGATGCAGCATGTGACAACTGACATAGCAGCACACAAGTTCCTGGAACGATTAACTTATTTCTAGCTGAGAAACAGTTCATCATAGTTGAAAAATTCAGGAAAACTAATCTTTGTTTCTGCTGTGTACAGATACCAGTTACAGAAGTGTTCAGACTGACTTAAAGAAAAATGAAAATGCTTTGCCAATAGCCCAAATATTTTGTAGCTTTGCCTCTGGAAAACAATGTTGTGTGAACATAACTCAGTAACTTCATTCATCGTAAATCTTATGCTGTAATCTGCCTGCCATTTTAGAATAAACAGTTATTTCCTAAAATTATGAAATCTCATATCTGATTTCAAGGAGCCTTAGTAACACAAACCAACAACATGCAAAAGACTCCATTCTCCCAGGGCCCTGTATCTTAATACGAATCCCTGTGCAAAAAAAAAAAAAATGTCTGTACAAACTGACAACACAGCAACAGAAAAAAGTCTCCCAATTTCTGTTCCTGGTTCAGAGTCACAGCAAGGCCTTAGACGAATCAACTTATCTCCCTCAAGCTCATACTAGGCTCCATTTTGCAGGAACACTACAAGGATTAGTTATGTATTGGTCATAAGCAACAATTCAATATTAGACAATTTAAGGTAGTTATAAGAAACACTATTCTAGGAATCATCTTGGAAATAAAAGTATGAAAAAAATGGAAGCAAATATGGTTCCAGAAATGACAGCAATATGTTAAGTGGGCACCAAATCTCTAGCTGAGATAAGCATCAAGCTAAGCAATACACCCACGGCTTCCAAGATATACACACATAGCTATTCTTGCACTTGTTTTTCCAAACCAGACAAATTACACTTCTGTTAATAGATATGAATACAGATCACAAAGTTTGACTTAAGGTTCAAACGTCCTCAAAGCTCACAGAGCTTGGAACAACTTTTTATAGTACTTCTTACTCATAATCAAACAACGCAAGAGCTAACAGCTCCTTGGAACTTTTTTTGGAAAGCCTTTCTCTTATGTTCTGCCATTAAAGTGAGCTTTTGCAGCCATGCAGCCACAATAAAATATTAGGGTTGGGGGACAAGTTCCTGGCTACCCATCTAGTTGTTGAAAACATTAAAATGGATGCAACAAAACAGCATCGCAGCCCCTGATGACTTTTCAGTAAAAATCCGAAGTGTTTACTTGGAGTCATAAAATGCTAAAAATAAACCTACCTTTCTAGTAGGCTAACTGTTCCATTCTGTCTATTCACTGCCAGGAGTTTTCACTGAACATGCCAAAGGTGAACTCACATTGAAAGTAGTAAAGGGCAGTGAAAGAATAATCATTTAGCACTTGGGCTGTGCTCATCTTCAGTCACTGAAGTTAATATTTTCTATAGTTTATATTTAGCTGACAATATTGCTGTCACTTTATTTAAACAGCTTGAGACTGTTCTTTGGACCGGAGCTCATATGCCCTGGAATGCTTTGACTCATGAATTGTTTCTCCTGATAATGTTACATCACGTAACCACTTCTGTTTAATTGGTTGGTATTGGCCTCTCAGTGACGACTGCCTTTCAAGTCCTATGACTACACCATGTGTCTCTGGATATCCAATTTCCTACTGTTGGAAAAAGAAAAAGAAAAAAGGCAGTACTGACTTCCAGCTATCTTTACCAATAACTATGGGAACAAGAGGGAATGTGCCAAGAATTTATCCATCAGCAACTTATTAGGATTTGTTGTTTTAGGCAGCAAGTAACAGAATATACAACATAAATAAAACCAATCATTAACAATAAAATTAAAAAACAATGGTTGCTATAAATAAGCATTAATTCACACAGTTTTATGGAATAGAATAACTTAACTGGTTAGCTGAATGATTATATAAATGGTTTTGATAAAGGATGCCTAAAAATACTAAGAATTGCTTTTAGTATGTTTAGACTTGGAGCTGAGAGTGTATTCAAAAGTCTAGAATAGATATTTTTTTCCCCTAATAAAGCCATTTAAGAAGTTGCTCTACCAACTCAAAATCCTCTTGATCAAATCTAAACCTGGTGGGCAAGGAGCTCCTGAAAGGTTCATTAAATCCTTTCAGTGCTCTCAGAGATACCAGCGTCAATGGTAAAATACAGTGCTCCTAGATTTTTTTCTCCACCAGTTAATTTTCAGGGGTGCCAAGATGCCATGTGCTGAGCTACACACTAAATTTCCCATCCTACAGGTGCAAAAACACAAGGTCAGGTGCCATTTCTCTGCACAGCTTAATACAGAAATGAAACATTTTGTCCCCAGTCAGATTTCCTGCCCCTCCCTCTTCCCAGTCTTCTGGATTCTGGTTTCTCAGTCAAGCAGAGCACCTTGGCATGCACTGAGGAGGAGTCTCAATTTCAGGCTCCCCTGTAACCAGTTGCACTAAACCACCTAATTAGTACCTCCATGTAACACGAAACAACAGCTCTGCAGTTCACTTACGGATTGTCTTTTTAATCAAAACCTTATACTACAAGCCTAGAAACATTTCTAGCAGGCAGACTATTTCTGATTCAGTAGAGGTTACGCAAGCATCAAAGCAGTTAAATATAGGTGCCAAACCACATTGCCAGGAGCTCTTAGTACCGTGAGGTAGTGTTACCTGACAGCTTGGTGAATATAAAATTACTTGTTTCTCCAACTGAAGACAATCAAATTGTCACCTTCCATTGTAACAATGCACCACTGGGGATCAGCAAAGTGCCAACACAATTACCAGGAAGAAAACAAAACATAACAAAAATACCAAGTCTAAATTTCTCTAAAGGGTAAACACATCCATCTGGCTATTCACAAAGAAAAGTAGGAGGGATTTTATTTTTACTATCAAATACCATAGTGTTATTTAGCAATGAGATTTATATGCCTTTAATTAAGTGAAAAAGAAAAACAACTAAGGAAGGTGATACACAACACACTAAAAGTAAGCAGATCTGTACCAGGACAGTACCTGTCCACATTGAGAGTATTGCCAGTGTCATCAGAGATGTAATGCATAAGTGTGTATCTGTGTTGTGATTATTATAAGCTCACATATATGAGGACTCATTAAAATTAATTCCAACTGGCATATGGCATACTTTGGCATGAGCTAAAATGACGTGCCACTTGTATTTATTTGTTTAAATGACTTCACTCTAGGAACTGAAAATTAAGGTTGAACTGCAGATTGCCTCAGAGCTATGACTTTCAGGATATTAAAAACCCAAGGAAAAGTTTGAAGGGGGTAATCTGACTATATGAGAACTAGCATTTTCAACACAGATTTCTTTGGGTTATTCAACAAGTGGTCTGCATATTCAGGAGTGACATTTGCATTTTGGTAATGCAGATATCTCATAACCAGGAACCATGTTTTACATTTACAGTAGCTTGAGGCATCCTATAGAAATATAAAAGAGTGTTCGTTAGGGTACATATTTGAACAAATATTTTCATCTAGATCATAGAAATGAAGATAAACTTAAATTCTTATTGAAAAACTTGCATTATAGAGTGATACTGTGGTTTATATTTTCCTGTATCAATACTCTAGGTGCTGCTGGTCAAGGTTGGGCATAGGCCAGGGCCAGAGTGATACCAGGACCAGGATGTAGCAGTCATGGGATTCTAGTCACTGTGAACGCATATACAACGTTTCTATACTTTTATTGATGCAAATGCACATCACCTTCTCATACTTTCCAAAGTTTCACCAGTGCTGGAGTAGTTGCAAAAGAACAGAGAAAAGGAAAATATGGAAAGCCAAGACTTCATTTGGGACATAAGTTTTTTTCTCTGAAGGAATACTCAGGAAGGGCAGTAAGGGACAAGCAGTTGTGCAGTCGCACCAGTGCCAGACGTTAATCCTAAGCCTTGTGGATAACACAGGCATAGTGGCTGCTCAAATATACTGTTAGTGCTGCAGAAGAGAGGAAGGCTCCGTGTACCTGAGAGCACCACCTGCATCTGGTCACAAGTGCTGTGTCTGGGAACTCAGCTGCTGCAAGGCCCCATCACTACTGGAAGGCTGAGCCTTCCAGCTAAAATCTGACCACAGGAATGGGCCAGTGATCATTGCTCTTGCGCACTACCCTGCCCCACACAACACTGCACCTTCTCTTCCACCGCGTTTGAGAACAGGTATGTTCCAGGTGACACTGCTAATTGTAGCACCTTTTGCAAGGGGCCACGCAGCAAATATGGGAGCATAGATCAGGATGCGGGTAAGTGGACGTGGAAGGAAGAAGGAAGGTAGCAAAGACCCAGGAGAATTTTGAAGTCAAAGGCATTTTGATCAGATAAAACAAAGCTAGTCAAAATACCCCACTTCCTCTCCACAACTTTGAGAAGTCAAGATTTTTGTTAGAGTCCTTGCAAACAGGTTTTCACAAGACAGCACTGTGCTCAGTATTTCTTTGCTTTTTGAACTGTCTTGCACAATCTAGTCCTCACATAAGCATGCAGTGGGAACCCTAAAATGTGTTTACAGACCCTCTACATGAACCACCTTATTTACTGGTGTGTTGCGGCTACTACTGGGATAAAAGACAGGTAGTCAGAAGCAGCATACTGTTTGGAGGAAGATTACAGGGGATACCATGCCTAGCTGAAACTATCCAGGAAGCATTTCAGAAATATCCAGGTCTGATGGGCATTATGGCCAACAGCAACAACGCAGCAACTTCTCTCCTCCCTGCAAGCCCTCCACTTCTTCAGTTGCGCAAGTGTTAGTGAGAGTGAGTAGGTGGGATGCTGGTTTACAATGTGAATCTACTTCAGCATGAAAAGATGAAGACAAAAGATAAATAATTGGAACAGTCTAAAAGTTCAAATAAAATAAAACAAGATATTATATCCTTTGTTAATTAAGCTAATCAGTCGCCATTGAGTGCAAACAATTTAAAGGTCAATGTACTGAGACTTTGAACCTCCTATCCTTTCACGAGGTCAATTCACAAGGAAATCTCTGTCAATTTTAACTGCCTTTTCTTTCTTAATAAATAAATAAATAAATAAATAAATGAAAACTAAGAGATTTTTATTCATTGTCTCTGTAGGACATACTAAACTAACAATTTCAAGTATTTTCATCATTATTTAGTATTTAAAAAAAAAAACATAGCTTAATATTAATCAGCTTCCTAGAGCAAATTTTTCATTTTTAAGGATTTCATTAAAGTATTTGGATAGGCACTGAAAATAAATAGAGAACATTAAAAACTAATTGTCACAAGTGAAACTGACACAGCATCACCATTGGAGAGAGCAAGCAGGGTCTCTGCATACGGTGCTCGGAAACTGCAACTACAAAGGAAGCTACAAAACTTCCCTGTCTTCAGGTGTCAGCTCTGCAAAGTGCCACAGAATTGTTAGGAAGAAATAACTTGCAACAACTGAGGACCCTCAACAATCTAATTTTCATGAAAGGTTGTGGCATACAGCATCTGATCCATAACAAGTAGAAAAAAACACTCAAAGCAAAATCAGTCACAAGGGTAAAGGTGAAGAATTGCCCAAGCTCCCACTTGTTCCACATTTCCAAGTGCTCAAGTTCCATTTCAGTATTTCTGAGTGTGCCAAAGAACATCACAAAGCACAACTATCAGAATACAAAGAAAACCAAAAATCAGCACGCCAACCAAAGACCAAATCAAATGAAGTCATTCTCAGATAATTAGAAAGCAAAAAACCCAGATGTCTAAAATACAAACCTAAAATATGGTCAGTGAGTTTAAACATTTTTATCATTAGCATTTAAATTCAGTTAGCGCCCTTATAACTGATCTTAGCTGAAACACTGAAATATTCTGTTATAGCTTGTGATGCAGTATGCTTACCATTGAAATACACAGCTCTCTATTGTGGGTTTCATCTCTGACCCACTTTTCCTATATTTTAAGGATAAAACATATGATCTGCATGTGTAAAGAAGTCTTGTCATCTCAAACAGTGTCAATTTTTGCTCAGGGCTATATTTTGTAACAGTTTCCCACTTATGTTTATTGGTAATAATTTATAATAGACACGCAAACAGTGTGTACTATATGCAGTCTATTCTAACAACAAAATCGAATGGCTTCATTTTCTCATGGACATTTATTGAGACCTCTACAATTAATTTGAAAAGCATTGCCATGCAGAAGCATTGCCATATAGTTTTACAGACATTCAGCTGGTACAGCTAACATCCCTACCATGAACCATCATCAAAACAGCCCAATGTCTGTGGTTTTAAACCAAACAGGAATAAATTGAAAAGAAGTGGATATTTGAATCTAGGAATTGTGATATAGGCATAGAATTGTTGCAGACTTTCAAGTAAGGGCCAGATCCTCAGACACTGCACATTAGAGCAGCTGTACTGAAGTTAATCAAAACCTTTTTATTCAGTTGAAGATATACCCTTAACAACATTACTTGGCACAGAAAAATTCAATTGGGTCCTATTGCAATACAAAATGTCTGTGTTCAGTGAAAAATTGAACACACGGACTCACCATTACTTTATTACTGTGGATCATATGCTATGATAATACTCCTCCAACCACCCACCAAAGATAAATGCAAAAAGTGGTAAGGTACACTCCGAGAACTAACAGACTATTTTGCTCTCTTTTCTTTTTCAATCTATTCCTCTTTAGCCGATTCAAACTGACGAGATCTCCTTACACAAGCACTTTCAGAATAATAACAAAACCTATTTCTCTGGCTGGCACATATGCTGACATCAGACGATAATTCTGGGGAGAATCACACATGAACTACAGAAACAAAACCAATTTTATGTTTCAGTTTGAACATCAAATCTTATGTTACTACTTGGCAAAACAGTGCAGTCCAGCAGCTCCCGTGGAGCAAGGTCATGAACGAGACGGGGCCATCCAAATACAGAAGACCCCCAGCACAGCAGGCACAGGTTGTGCGCTAATTATACCAGCCCACATCAGTCCGCAGCAACCGCTCTGAAGGCTCGCCATGACATGAACACCACACAGAGCAGGGCTGAGAGGAGAGGAGCAGAGGAGGTGCCTATCACCCTTTGCCCCAGCAAAAACAGTGTGCCAAAAGGAAGAAAGCAAAGGCCTTTCATTTTTTTTTCTGCTGAATCAGTTTTGGTCATTGAGGTTTGGGGAGCTGCTTTGGGCAGGGAAGAGATCTGTCAGGTACCAGGGCAGAACCTGGAGCCAGCAGGAAGGTGCAGGCAGCCCCAGGAAGGAGGCGGGATTTGGGGTGAGCCCTTTCCTTCTTTCAGCAGAAGGGGGCCACCTCTAGAGCAGGCGCCTCGGTTAAGGGGTTCCCTTCCGAGACTCCGTCCTGGTTATTTTTTCATAGAAGTGATGAAGCAGCATAATATTTGGCAATCAGCACAACTTATCATGTTCCACAAATCTCAAAATATCTTCACCTTTACTAACCAGCTCCCCCAGCACTCACACTTTACAAAGGAAGAAACTGAGACACGGTGACTTCAATGAATTAACCCAAGGAAACAAAGGAAGCCAAGAGCGTGCAAACCTGAATTCCAGCCCCCCTCAGTTCCTTATGAGAGGCATAACTTGCAGCAGAAGATGAATCTCAAATCAGTTCATAACACGTTCATAACTGAGCAAGTCTCTTCTCACTAGCAAACAAAGAAATTTTCCTTACAAAGATTTATTTCTCTAAGCAGACTTGTAAAGTTGTATTTATTTCCACGGCTCAGCCATTATCAATTTACTATACTGTGTCACAAGTTACAGTTTACTTAAATCAGCCAGTAAATGCTGGGAGAAATGTTTGTTGACACTGAATAGTGAATTCCTACAAAACCTGACTGCACTTCTGCACTGGCAAATAGTGATCAAAGTGATGTGAAACTGAAAGCTCCCACACGGGGATGAGTACAACATGAAACACAAGTTCAGAAAGAGGCTAGGGAGGTAAAGTCAGTTTTAAAAATATGAACCAGCTAAGAAAATAAAATAAAATAAAATAAAATAAAATAAAATAAAATAAAATAAAATAAAATAAAATAAATATTTTTAACCAAACAGCACAACTTCTGGAATGCAGTGGAAACTGTCAACTTGCTTGTGTGCTGTATGTGTTTGCATTTCTATTGAATTTTCCTGTTCAAGAGGCAAAACATCAAACAAAAAATATTATCACTTGCACTACATTTAACACTTCAGAAAGACACATAAATTTACTGTACTTTTAATGCATTCCTGTCTTTACAGTACACAATTAAAACACGAAATAAATAAATCTCCAGAGAGCAAAGTTATTAATTTAATATTTTCAAGGACCTTTCTGTAAAGATATTGAAAAGATAAGCCCAGCGAATAGCTGATCCATGCAGGCTCCATGGAGTATTTGCTAACAACAGACATATGTTCAGCAGCGAAATATTCTTCACTTGAAATACACAAAACATTCTGCATCTGTTGTAGAAAATCAGCCCAAGAGATGCATCTTACTGGAGGGTTTTTTTTTCACTTATAAACTGATGAAGAATAATTTCCCTTCACAGTTTAATTCAATTAAAGCAATAGTTTACTCGGTACCTATTGCAAATGTCTTAGGCTGCATGCAAGGAGAAATTACACGGCTTGGATAGTAAGTGAGTACCACTGACTTCTGAAAATAAAGCCATTGCTCTAAATAAAATTTCTGCATCGTCATCTGAAAGTATATATGACTATAAACGTAACAGAGAAGGTTAATTTTAGCTCAAAAATTATAATTTGTTTTAAAATTGCAGTTAGAAAAACTAAAATGATAGGAAAAAAAAATACAACTACTAGTTGCACAGAGCACTCACATATAATGGCTGTTCATCCACTCTTCTGTCCTGCTTTCTCCTACCACACCAGCCAGCACTTCAGAGTTTGATGGCATAACACCTCTGACACCTTCCCAAATCAGAAGGAACCACTGCCACTGTCAGGAAATCGTACTGAGTTAATCTCTGCCAGCTCCCAAGCTACTGCATCTATCCATACATATAAGCAGCATCTAACTTGTTGTACAAAGCCCTGTCAACTTAGCTCAACAATTAAAGTCGTTAAAACATAAAAGCAACAGCGAGAAGGGAAGGCGCTGGGGCCTGTTGGGAGATACAGTACCCCACATGCCTTCTGCCACTGCTGCTACAGTTAAGCAAACTTTACAGCCAGTCAAGCCATCATCCAATAGAGCCTATTTGCTGAGCAACAGTGGAGCTTTGTGGTTTGCCTCACAGTTGACAGTAAGTTATGAGCCCTTTGTGAGCACAGGGGAAGGAAAACAGAGATCGGAATTTGGCAGGAAAATATAATACAGAATTCTCCTGTCTATGGAACCTGAATTTTTGTGAAAACAATCAAGCATTGTTGAAAGAAAGAAAAGCAACTTTGACAGATGAAATATAGAGGGGCCCCTTTTAGGAAAACAGTAAACAAAGCACCATTCAGGCCAGGTCCATTCTGTCATTTATAAAGATAGTTTCTTCTGTGTGGTGAGAGTTTACAGCAAAGAGCTCAGATTCAACAAATCAAGTGTAAAATCTCCCACAGTCCACATTAAAACAGCTAGCTAGGAAAGGACAGGAATGCCAAACAGAAAAATATCACAAGTTTTTCTGTTTGGGAGAGAGGGTACAATACAGAGATTGGGTGAAAGGGGCTCTAGGAAAAGTCTAAAAGACAAGCCAAAAAACTAACAATTGTTAATTATAAAGAGCTAATTTTGTCAGCAACAGGAAAAGAGAAGGACACTGGAGATCACTGAATAGAAATATGAAAGGAAGGAGCCATTCTTGAACATTGTTGAAGAACTATGTCTCTATTTCTCCAGGCTGGACCTCATGAGGTCATCATTGGCATGAAAGGCTCAAAAACTTGGGCTGGTACTACTATAGTTTGGACATCTGGAATGTCAGCACACAGTGCACTACTCTCTCCAAAGTATCTTAATTCCTCTTTCCAAAAATAGCCATCCTCGCCAGCTCTAGTCACCCAAACTGGAAAACGTACAGCACAGACTGAAATGAAAAGCATTTTTGTTTCCTCGCACTCCACAACCAGTAATAAGATTTCAGCAAGGGAAAGTTAAGGAAACAGTGTTCAATATGCTACAGCTTTGACTAACGGTGCCTGGTCTTGCTACAGGGCTGGCAATTGTCCCCAAGTTATGACTGACATAAGTTTCAGGCATCACTGGGACTGTTAAAAACATAGGAGTTTGCAGCCAACAAAGTAATTGCTAATGCTCTGCAGAGTAGAAAGGGACGGTAGACCAGTAAAAGCCCGGTTAGACTCAAATGACACATTACTTGCACATCATTTGGAAAACATGAACAAAATCACTCGGTTTTGCTACACCCAGCTAAAGTAATAGTCTACATTGTGTGCTAATCTGGACTCAAACCAAGCCACACCTAAGCAAATAATGCTTCGTAGATGCAAAATAATACCGATTTCTTTATTTAGACAACCAAAACTATTTATTTCACTGATGAAATCACATAATAACTATCTGCAATTTACAGCGTCCTTTTAAACAAAGCCCACAAACTGCAGAAGTTTGCCAATAGGTCAGGAATAATAAAAGCAAGCATGCATATGGATTCAATGCTCTGGATTTATCCGGCATTGGTTAATGGTTTCTATAGAGATGGATGTCAATCTGCCTGGCCTTTCTTGTGTCAACAGTCAGTTACAACAAGGAAGATCATGGCTTTTGCCTTTGATTAGAAGAGGTATCTTTCCATAGTTTACTGAAGGTCACAGTATTTGCCACAAGTTCTCTCTTATTACAGATATTATGTGAAATGCCTACATTTACCAAGCAAAATAAAAAGACAATTAGCTTTAGGAGTTTGGGGTCAAAGTGCTATTAAAGCAACACTTTCCAAAAAAAAATTTCCTGTCCAAACTGAAAAATTTTCACTTTCAATACAGCTTCTTCAAAAAAATCGCAGAAAATATTTGCATAATGCTAATTCAGCCGTCAAAAGGTACCAGTGGCATACTACTACGATCATGTTATTGCCAACTTTCTGAAATCTCTTAAAGAGTTGGGAATCATGTCCTTGTCTCATGCTAACTAATTTTTAAAAATTTCTTCTCATTTTGATTTTAAAACATTGTCAGCAGCATAAAACTTCATCTTGTTGCACAAATATACAAAACAGTAAAATGCAGAAATCTGACATTGATTACTGAACACGTACAAAACTGACTACTGTGACTTACAGCAAATATATAAAATAAAGATTTTCAGGAATTCCCCTAGAGGCAGCAGTCAAAACACAAACCATCCTGCTACTGCTGTTACATCAGTCCACATCAGCGAGCCAGCCCGTCTCTGGCAACGCACTGCTGCGCAAACCCCGCATGTAACCAATAAGCTTGCCAGAGTGTGGCATTGTAAGTAAACGTGAAGAACTAGAGGGGACAGTTTACTTATATAAGTATTAGGTTTAAAAGTCCTGCCTGAAGGAAGAGAATTAAAGCTTTTATGCTTCCAAGAGAGATGTACTCACGCTAATGAAATTTGGGAGGAGTTCTGAATTCCCCTGTCCTCCACGAGGGTCTGCCCTTACAGTGCTGCTATATGTTCCACTGGAGCGATGCCTATAGCATCGCTGCCGTCTGTCTGTGCCAGGACAGGCTGCAGTTCAGTTTTGCTCAATACAGAGGGGCTGATCTAAATCAAAATGAAGTAAATGTGGGGGCACCGGCTGACTGTGGCCAGTAATATCAAAAATGTTTTCGTGGTGGGGGGGATTTTCTGTGTATGAGATGCAGATGAGCCCAATTTTAAAATAAATAAATAAATAAATAAATATACAGTTAAAGAATTATAGGGTGGGGAAACAAAGGAACTGTCTGTTTTTTGAAATTTTATTCTATATATGCCATTCTAATATGCGGTGGGATATGACATTTGGTGGTTTACTGTTAGTTCACCCAAAATAAACATGCGCATGAATAACTGAAGTGATTATGTTAGTTTCCATTGCAAGCCTTCCACAGCCTGAACAAGGTGGACAGAACGGAGCTCCCCACGCACCCTGTCCCCTCCATCCTACTGGTCGGGCACTGCAGGCAGGCACATGGCCCTGCCTGGGGCGCTGAGGAAAGGCTGCACCTCTGGATGCCGCCTCGGGCTCCTACCTCTGGCTAGGCTGCAGCAGCCGCCAATTGCAGGACACTGGCATGGGCCCAGGAGGAAAGTATGGGCACTGCAGGGCTGACAATCCCGCCATGTTTATTAGTGGTAAGCTCCAGGAAATGTTCCACATAGCCCTCATAGTTTTCTGGCTTCAGTCTTAAATGCATACACGCACACATCACACCATCCCTTCTTAAGTTTCCTTTGAGGTTTCAGTACAGCGCTCTTTCACCCTCAGGAGCTTCTTCTCCCCACAGGCTCAGCACTCTCCTCATTTCTACCATCCATAATCAACAGTTGCACATCCTGGGAAAAGCACATTTTGTTACCACCCTGGTGAGACACAGCCAAACAGTGCGATGTATGGCATCGACCAAGTGGTCTCACTGAAGTTATCGCTGATCTAAGTGATAAGATAAGGAGTTCATTACTTATTGTCCAATCCCACAAAAAGCTCCATTTCCCAGCTCCAATGAGTTACTTATCACTCTCTTTGAGGCCTGCAGCTATACTTGTAATAACATTAACAAAAAGAGATCTCAGATTCCTCTGTATAATAAAACAAACTGGGTGGAGAAAAGGAACAAAATGACAAAAGGGAATTATTTTTTTAACCCAAGCAAGCCCCTATTTCAGGAATGCTTGATGGACATGTTTTTATGCATTTACACTTCCTTTATTTTTGTAACTAAACTAGTAACTTTCCCCTATTTATAAACAATGCATCATCATACACTTCTTGAATAGCTGGAGAGATAGGAACTAGATCTGTGTACTGAGCCTAACAGCAAACAAAAGAAGAAATCCCATGTGGAACTGGAATTATACACGTGTGAAGATGTATGTGGGTGGATATATACATATATACACACTTTGTGTGTGTGTGTGTGTGTGTGTGCATGCGTGTATATTTATTAAACATGAGATTCAGATCTTAACTGTGCAAACAGAATATGTGATATATTCCTGTGTTTTTTCCCTGTACCCTGTTGTCCAGATGTAAGCTGTGATACACATGCAAGTTCCTTGGAAATGGAAGTGTTAAGCCAGGCAGTTCAGGCTGAGCTGTTGCAGTTATCACTCCATTGAAAATGAACAACAAATTCAAAAAACAGAGGCTGTGTTTGATTCTGGATTTTTCTGGGTTTTCTTTCTCTAGTTCCCACCCCCACAGTCTTACCTCTCTCCTTCCCATCCCTACTTACCACAAACTTATGATGCCCTTTACTATAATAATGAATGGAATTCCCAGATTATTATTTTAGAGGTTTAGCTGATTCTCAATGTTTTCTTTTGTTTTCTCTCTTTTTTTTTTTTTTGAATGCACTGACCACTTATACAAAGAAGCTTTTTCTTATGTCTTTCAGCAAATATGGAATAGGTTTGGAGTCAGTATTCACTTTAATAGTTCCAACAGATAAGTCACATTTCTTTTGAAAGCTTTCTTTTCTCTAATTGTACTTTTGCATCCCTTTGTGTGCAGTTGCACTACACACCCATCTATGAACCTGGATCTACTGCCAGCAAATCAAACAGCTCCATCCTTAAAGTAATTTTTTTTAATAAAAATCTATATATAACCTGTACAAATCTCTGAATGCATACATGAGTGAGCCTGTTGGAAACTGGCTTCCCCTTCAGCATGTTATTTATTTCCAGGTAATCTCAGCTGAGTCTACTACTGCTGTGACTATGGCAAGCTTTGTATTAGATATTTTTCTTGATGCAGATGTGTAGCTATTTGCCTTTTCTTTGCATCTCTGTAAATGCCATATGGACAGAAATCATTGAGTCACCAGATCATACATTTATTTTTATGATATATTATGCTGTTTGATGTCATGTTGACATCTAATTGATGTTGTTTTTACCTTTTTTTTGTCTTTGTTTTGTTTCTTGGTTTCAATAAAAAGAGAATTTAAAAAAGGCTGTAGTGTGATGACTTAAGGCACTGACAGACATGAACATAGTATGCATCTCTTTTATGATGTGCTGCTGAGTAATTGGATATATTTCTAGCTTTAGATAACATATAGGAGACCTCTGAATCTTTACTGTATAGTGAAGTATTTGTATAAGCCTAGCCTATAACCTCAAAAGAACTTTTTTCTTTAGCAAGAAGTACATACAGAACATGTTTTCAATAAGGGCTTAACCCATGATTTAAGAGCCAATAAAGAAAGGTTTTCCATAAATAAATGAGAAAGTAACAATAGAACTAAAATACAACATACTGAAGATTAAATATGTTCCATCAGCTCAACAGTGTCTGATTGTACAGTAAAGAGCAGAAGGGGATGATTAATAGTAAAATGGTACATATGTCAAAAGAAAAATAAATGCAGTTTTGACAAAGTACACACTTATTAACAGAGAACATCATTTACAGCTATTGAGGAAAGCAAGAATGAAACTAGTAGAGAATGTATTTCACAATCTGAAGTCACATTCATCTTGGTTCAGGGTCCCTCTTCCCCCCATTTACAGCTGAGATATAAAAATTCTAGTGAAATCCTTGCTGGAATAAAAATAATGCCCCAGTGCCCAATGACTTCAGCAGAATCAGGATTTCACTCAAGGTACTTTAGGGTGCAGCCCATGTTACAAAAAAATTGATCAGTTATTAATTTAGTATTTCAAACATGCAAACTTTTGAGCTAGGATACAAATAATAGCATGCCAGTCCAGCCTGTTTATGAAAACTGGTGATTCACCTTCCACAAAAGAATACAGCTACAACCAAACATATAAATAACAAGGGAAAATAAAAGATAAAAAAGAAAACAGCTACTTCATTCTACAAATGAGAAACAATTAATAGCATAATTCAGTATAATACCACTCACAATGATCAGGCATTTCAAGAAAACTGCACAAAATAAATATGGGTTTATATGGAAGGCAAGAAATGTAAATTTTAAACCATGAAGAGAGCTCTGACAAGTTGTAAATTAAGAGAAAACAAAGTCTAAAACATGAATGTTTGTTCAAGGTTAATTCTAGAAATTGCTACCAGTCCTACTTTGTATAAATAATTACACACAAAATGGGTAAGAGGAACAGAAAGAAAAAAAGGGTTATAATTCCATCAATAAATACCTGGAGAAGATGAAAAATTTTTGAGTCCCACTCTCCTGATATATGGTATCAGTAGAAACCAGACAGGGAATTAAAGCCTATAATTCATCAGATGCATGTTTTCATTGGACTTGAGATATAAATCAAAGACAAAGTGGTAGAACTGAAATATACACCTTAAATGCCAATCCTTAATAGTCCTTCTTAACTGTCTCTCAAAATTCCAAACTGTCCTAAAAAGATTTTGATTCCATTCTGATCTGTTCTGTGTGACCTCTGCAGAAACGGTTCTTTGCAACCCTGGCAAGCGTCCTTCTCTGCCACTTTTGTTAGATGCAGGAATCCTTTGATTTGCAAGGAAGTTCTCAGAAAGTCCACACTGGAGAACCATTATTGCCAGAACTCCCTGAGCTCTTGCTGTGTTCAGACTTAAATCTGAAGGCTAGGTGTTATAAACATATACCTCATTAAAGATAGTACACCCAAGTTCAGAAGTACATATATTATATAAGTAATGTACGTTATAACTACAAAAAGAATGACATTGGAAACTTTTACGAGCACCAGACAAGGTCCTCAATTCTTAAATCATCAGCTTGCACAATTTCTCATTTTCTAAGCTCCCTTTAATTTCTTTGACTTTTAAATCCAATTGCTCTACAAGATGGGGCTCTGAGCAACCTGGTCTAGTGGGAGATGTCCCTGCCCATGGCAGAGGGGCTGGAACTAGATCATCTTTAAGGTCCCTTCCAACCCAAACCATTCTGTGATTCTACGGTGTTAAATGCTCTTGAAGTCATACAGAAATTTACCCACCCTGTTTAAATTGTATTGTCCTGACATAACATACTGCATGGCAGTATGGTGGATACCCTAAGGACCTATCGCTTGATCGAACAGCTTGTAACTTGAGACTCCACTAATTTTTATCTCCAGTCACCAATCGCCTTCAGGATTTTATACTTTTTGAAAATAGGTATTTTGATACTTCCTAACTAGTCTTCAAGTCTGTGTGTTCTGTAGCATTGATGCAAGAATTTTAGGATCACAGCAGAATGCTTCTGTCCAAAGACTGCATGAAAAAGTCACCAGAAATATAATGAATAAAGAAAACTAAGAAACTTAACTGGACATTCCCACTTCCTAAATCTGTAAGTGAAAAACACCACCTCATCATTATCAATATGTCTGATCGGTTCTCTCTATGAATGAGCAAATGAGAAGACATAACGAGGTCAAGAAAACACATAAGAATGGAAGTCATAAAAGGAGAGGAGATCCTTTTATGTTATGGGTAGTGTCAATAAACGTAAATTAAATGTTGTGGGTTAGTTTGTTGTTTTTTCCCCATAAAATCACAGAGAAGTGTGTAAATTACTGACAGTATTATAATCATTCTAGCAACCTTATAATACATTTGTCTCATTGTGAATGCACTGCCTACAATGTAAAGAACTATGAAATACATTGTCACACGAATGTGTATCTAAATTACAAACAATACTCTCCCTAAATTGTATTCAGGTTATTATGAAGGTTTGGAAGAAGTGATTTTCTGATTTTGAGACTGTCATACTTTTAAGCAAATGTAGAAAGACTTAAAATAAACATTGCAGGAGGGAGCCCATGCTCTAGGCTTCACCAAGCAATCAGCAAGGCATCTGACACGCTACAGAAAACCTGCAAAATCCAGCAAATAAATCATGTAACACCCATTCAGTATCCTACAAAGCACACAGTGGGGAGCTGACACATTATTAACTGACTGTAATTTTCACAAACTGTAACATACTAAGAGCTTTATGATATACATGTGTGAAATATATTATAAATAGATATGTTTTTAAAGCACGTTAATCAAGATGCTTCAATTAAATCACAGGGTCACATCTGTCTTCAAGTTACTGGCATCAAGATTGTTGATTATTACTCAAAACAAATTGGGGGAACACCTCCATGTTAACAGTTTAACAAAATCACAAGCTTTTTGATGATGGAGATAATGTGTTACACGACAAGGGAGCAACCTGAGCAACAGATAGCATTGGGAAGAGTAATTATAGAGCGGTGCCTCCCTTGAATATGAGTTTTTATATCAAATTATATGAGATATAACCTTGCTTAAATACTGCTTTTTCAGTGGAAAGAATTTGATGAGAAACAATGCAGGTTCCAAAGAGGCCCAGTACCATCCAGAAGGAAAGAACTGAAGATAATACAACACAGGCCTCAGCTTTCAACCAGAGCATCTTTCCTTTTGCTCCAGTGAAGATCTGTAAAACTTTACAGATGCAAACCTCACATGTCCCATTCAGGAACAACAAAAAGTAATTCTGCAAATGACAGAACACTGGCTTTTGAAACATTTTTGAATGTTTCAAAAAAAATTTGAAAATTGTTCTGCCACACACTGGAATATCATGAGCTCCCAAAGGTTCATAGTAGAAAATGGCATTTTACCAACTCTCATTACAGCCTGCCAACCTGTAGATAATCTTCTTGTACAGTACTTCATCTGAAATTTTCACATTCACAATCCTTTCTAATAATCAGCAATTTTATTTAAAGTAAATGAGATTTTTAAAAAAATAAACATAAATTACAAAATACAGGCTAGACATGAAAGCTGAGAGCATTTACCTCTCTATTGTCCATTATTCTTTAATGTATCATTCTCTTTCTGCATGTAAGCCAAAAAAATAAATCCTATGTAAACAGAAAAGGCAAATAGCTTTTGAAGGCCAGGCAAATATTTGAAAAGCAAAAAAGAGATTCTGCTTTTATCTCTAGATCACCCTACAGTTTAATGGTTAGTGGAGAAGGGTTTCTTTCTCCTCTCTTTCCTGTCTTTCTTTCACTCTTTGAGGGATTGCAGCAGGGACAGGTCCACACTTCACGGCTCATAGAATGGTTATCAACCTATAAACAATAACAATTGGATAATAAAGTTTGAATAATTATACCGTGTTTGTCATCAGAGCAGAGAGACAAATTGCCAGCAAAAAGGTTTTTGGGTGACAAACCAATGTATTAAAAACCTTCATCCTATATTATTTTTAAACTCTGAAAATTACATGCTTGGTCTTGTAATCTGGTCTATGTAATTTATAAGTGAATTGCAGACACTTGTATAGAGCTTAATGATTTTAATGATTTCTCAAAATTCAGGTAAGCCCACTCCATGGACTAGAGAGAAATACTTGGGCCTTCAAGTATGTCGGTAGTATTAAAGAGAATTGAAAAAATAATAATAAAAAAAAGTGCAAGCTAAAATGGCAAAGCTGTTAAACCATTATCAGTGAACCTACAATCATCTAGCAGAAAAAGTAAATGACCCCCTATGCGAGTGTTTGGAACTAATTTGAAAAAGCTGCTAGGTAGCAATAAAGCTCTTGAAACCAAAATGGAATACAAAAGCTTTCTTTTGTTCCTTAACCACTAGTCCAGGCTTCTCAGGTCTCTACTGAACACAAGTGCACACGCGTTCAACGGTTCAATAAAATGGGTTGATGCTTTCATGACAATAGCAAATCTTTACCAATCACACAAGAATTCCAGAAATTATATCTAGAAACATAATATCTGATCCTTTCAATTACAGCAGNCAACAACAAAAACACCTCAGTAACTATTAACTCCTTATAATGAGAATCTGTGCTTTGTGAAATCATATACCAAAAAAAAAAAATCAATTATAAATAAAGCCATTAATGATAGCAACTAGTACAACAACAAAATAACAATATACTTTAGTTTATTGCTTGCTTAGAGTAGCAGCAAATGAAAAAGAAG